>OY747133.1:51750010-52220010 GCA_963556465.1 Berberis vulgaris | reverse complement strand
TTTACGTGGTTCACCCAACTTGGGCTACGTCCACGGGCTGCTGCAAAACTTTACTTAAAGAAAACAAATTGTTTACAAACACTCACAACTCACGACTCACGACCCACAACCCAATTACACCCGAGAAAATTACTCTCAATTTTTGTCTCTCTCACAAGCTTAATTCTCTAAGCTTTTACTCACTCTCTTCTCTGAGGAGGAGATATGCTTTTCTTTGCAAAGAGAAGAATGGTTGGGATGAGATAAAAAATGAGGAGGGGGAGAGGCCTTTATATAGGCTTCAAATGAGATGGGTGAATTAATGAAGTGGATAGATGGTTGCAATTAATTGAGTAGGCATCAACCACCATCTTCTCACCGTCCATCCACTAGCCTCCCCCCTTTTTTTTTTTACTTTCTCAACATATTGAAGTGCAGAAGAAGGTTCACTATCAAAGGCTTGAGCTGTAACAATGTGCGTATTTGGCTCATGAAGTGGTCAATGGATGTTCCAATTTCTAACTATTTTTATAGTGTATTAAAAATTCAAAAACAAACACAAGAATGAAATTTCTTTTATTTAGCTTTTAATTAGTTGCAAGTTAAAACATCTACTACTGCTTATTGAATTTAACAATAATGTATACAAAATACAGGTGAACTGGATTTGTGAAATCAAGCACCATCATCGTGAAATGACTTAGAATGAGAGATTTACATCAAGATACAAGTGCAAAGAATAGTACTATATAAAATAATCTTGATATGGCTCAATCCAGAAACATTGTTGGAAATGTTGTGTGAAATACATAAAGAGGCATACGTGAAGTAAAATAAAGGAGTTTTCATTTCAAATTGGAGGAATGAATTTTGTGAAGTAATAATTCTATCTAGAATTTCGGTTTTGTGAAATATAGCAGGTTCAACAAAACAGACTTGTAACCATACTAAGAGGGGAAAAAAAAAAAAAAAACAGTTCCCTGTCTGAGGGACCTCATGGAACAATAAAAAAGAAGGAACTTTCAGCATTTAGATTTCTTTGAGATTATGAGCAAAAAGTTTTGGAGAAGACCACGTTTTCCCTAATTCCTATAAACAATGCATTTGCAAACTAATAATAACCAACGGATGTCTTATTATAAGCCTTGGCCATTCAATAGATTTGGGTGGTCTGGTGCACAATTTATGCATGAGAGGTTTAAGACGAGAGGTGTTTTTATCCGCAACTTCATCGTACCACCAGTCATCGTGGTTGACCATTTTTAAGGGGAAGTTTAAGGGTTAATTGTTTAAGCTTTTGGTGCCAAATAACCAAAAGATGTTTGAACTTTGAAATGAATATTTTTAACGAGTGGTTGCCTAAAGATTTCTAGGCTTGCAAATGGAGAGTTTTCCTAAGAAATGGATATTCAGAGCATTTTTTAGAGGGAAAAGCAGGGTGTTTATGGATCCTAAGCTAGTTGGCATTAGTATGATTGAGAACATTCATTTGATTAAAAAAAAAAAAAAAAACACAGAGGTCTAACCAATAACATTCAACAAATCAGATTACATTTGTTCCAGTGTATTAAGCATCAAAACGATGCACTTGGGCTTATAGAAAAAATAACAAGACAATGCAATTGGGCAACAATGGTAAACCTAATATGAAAAGCTGAGCTGAGGCATCTATTTGGCCTATATATATTAAATTGAAATCTTCGATTTGAAGTAATTGGATGTGAATCATCATGTCTCGGTCAGCACACAGGCAGATCAGGAGGAGGAGACTCCAAGGACTGCAATTCCCCGATTCCATCTTCCACCAAGAAAGCCATTGCCAAACCCCAAGTGATGTGAACGTCCAAATGACAATGCATCAACCAAATACCTGTTTGTTTTCCAAAACAATGAAAATCAAACGTTAACTAAATGATGTCAAAATTAAGGATGTTCGAACTAACATCCACTATTAGTCTAAAAGTTACCTGGATTATCAGCAACGAAACGAATGACTGCCCATCCACCAACAGGCACTGCAACGGTATTCCTCATTGGTGGGTCAACGAGATTGAATTTGGAGGTATCGGTCTTGGAGTTGAAGTTTCCAAACCCCTCAGCAACTATATAAAAGTCATAACCATGGAGATGAATTGGGTGGTTTTCAGCAGTGAAGATACTTGTACCTTGGATCACAACTTGCACTTTTGCACCATATTTCAATTTGTACACCTTTGTCCCTGGCACCGGCGTCCAAAGTGACCTGCTTACGTTACCAGTGTAGTCGAATTGCTGTGGAGGTTTTGCCGGAAAGTCTGTGGTGAAGACTCCATTAGCTCCTTGGTGATGGGCTTGAAGCAAAGAGAAGGTTGATGGAAGCACAAATGAGACATTGTTCATGCTAGCAGTGAAACGCGTACCATTGGGGCCCTGACATTTTTGCCCGCGTGGGCATGGGTTTAGTCCTAAACCAACTGTGAAGAAGAGGTTTTCATCGAGAACAGTTGGAACTTCTACTTTCTTAGGACTTCTGAGGCTGGTAGTGAAGGCGGTGGCAGTGGGTGTGTTATTGAAGGCTGGAAGCTTTGCTAAGACAGGTAAAGATGAATTTTTACTATTAGAGTATTGGAGAATCGCAGTGGTGGTAGTGTTGTCAAATGGAGCGCCCTGCGCACTGGCGTAAGCTCGTGCAGCAATGTAGTATCTTGCTGGGGTCTGATCAGCTTTTACCAGAACATCGGTGGTTTGACCAGGTCCCAGCATGATGACTGAGGTGGTGAAAGGCTTTAAGTACAAAGCATCCGCACCAATAACTGTTAGCATATGGTTGGCAATAGTGAAGAAGAGTTGTTGGTTTAATGCCGCGTTGATGATTCGAAGGAGAGTGGTCTCACCAGAATTGACAGGAACTATCACAGTATCTGCATCACATTAGATTGATCAGTCAGACATATAGCGAAGGGAGGGGACAATTACAGTGTTTGAATTTAGTTAAAACTGAATTAATTAAAGAGGCAAGTCAATTAAACCTTGGCTAGAACAGTTATAGAGATCTCCAGGTTGTCCATTGATGGTGTAAGCATCGGAAACGTTTGGGGCTGCTCCAGTCTTTCTTGCTTCGTTTATGACATCGATGGGATTGGCATTCCACCATTCTCCTAGAAGGATTGGTTTTTGTTGTTTAGGATTGTCGAAAGGGTATGGAGTGCCTTTTTTGGGATAGATAATTAGAGCTCCATACACTGTGGCTCTGAGCCATGAACTGTGTGCATGCCACCATAAGGTTCCTTCTTGTCCTTCAATGGTGAATCTGTAGGTATAACTTCCTCCTGGCAGGATTGGACATTGTGTCACAAATTCTGGACCGTCTGCCCATGCCGTTCGCATTTGACGGATGCCATGCCTGAAATTTACCAACAATCACAATGATTATTCAACTTTGATCGATTCTTTTTTTACCAAAGTTCATGATTGGAGCTAGAAAGCCTACTTATTTACCTTCAACCTGGAGTCATATATAGTTTAACAAAATCATAACATTCGTGTAGGTCGTTATTAGTCTCATTTTTAACAGAAATAAACCACACACATTATTGACTTATATCAAAAGGATGTCGACGTTATCGTAAACATACTAAAACCAAATGAATGTTTTTTTCTGTTATGGTAGGTACCAGTGTATAGTGACATTGTATTTGCCTTTGTTCACAACTTTGACGACTAGAGTATCCCCATTGCTCAACTCCAAATTGGGTCCAGGATATTGTCCATTCACTGTCATTATGTTGGTGGTATTGCACAGCCTCTTCACTGGTGTTTCTTGAACCTATATCAGAATCCAAAGATAAAGGTCAATAACAGATTATCAAAACATAATAATAAAATGCACATATGTGCATCAACTCTTAAGTACAAACATAATTAAGAAAGGAAAAACTAGGAAAAAAGAAGACCTACAATGAATTGATGGTAATGTGTTTCAGCAGCTGCTAGTGCAACTGATGAAGCAATGTAAAACAGGATGCTTAGGAGGAAAACAGAGTGGGAATGGCGTGCTTTGTTACTATGTGCTTCCATCTCTACTAGACTAAGTTAAGCACACAATTTAGTGCTTAATCAATGAATTGTCTTGAGATGGCAATGCAAGTGTAGTAGAGAAGCTTCTTATATATATATATATATATATATATATATATTTACATAGCATTTAAGGTGTGGGATGTGAATTATCCTAACATTTAATTTGAAAACTAATGTTTCATGATTTGATGAGGTGGGGATCAAGTATTGTGTAAAAGTCTAGATTGGACAACTTAGTTCAACCCTATGGAGGGAGTGGGTGCAACAACTGGCCTAAAAAAATCTACCAATATAATTGATGGATACTTGCTTTCCAAGTTTTCCATGACCTACGTGATGCGATACGTTGAAAATTGCAGTTCGTTAACATAATGGAATGTACTAATCACCTTTTGCATGAAGGCATAAAACATATAACAACAAGAAGAAAATGACAGATCGTGCTTAGTTTCTAATGTTAGTTATATATGAAAACAGGTGGTCAAAATGCTCAGTTTCTATTTGACATTTTGAACAAATTGTTAATTCCAGTTTAGGTATGTTAAAAAAATAATAACACGAGGATTATGTCCTCTTTGCTCATTTGAAGAGCACAATCCATGGTGTGTGTATGCTGTCATTAGAGAGTTGATAGGAAAGTGTAGCTTGCATTGTAATATGAAATATGATATGTCCATTTAGGTTTGTTTGGTCGCATGAAATTATGTTTATGATAATTCTTGAGGGTACACGTTAATTTGAGGTTCACTTACCAATTCATCATTAGATTTTGTGATAAATGGTGAGAATATAAATCATGTGAACATGGGAATCACATGCTTTGGGGGACCAAGATGTGTGATTTTCATGTTCACGAGGTTTTTATTCCTATCATTGATCATAAAGTCTAATGGTGGAGCCAATGGCATGACATCTCAACGGTTAGAGCTTGCCGGATGGTACCACTAGGTCATGGGTTCAAACCCAGCTTGCAGCATCTTTATGGGTTCTGGGATCCTATAAAAACCCTGCTTGCCTTTTAAAAAAAAAAAAAAAAGTCTAATGGTGGATAATAAGTATTACTTATTTAGTGGTCCTCTCATGAATTCTCATAGAATATGATTCCATCCAACAAAACTCACCGTTAGAATCTAGACCACTCTTAGATAATATGGGTTGAGAGTACTCCCATCTCCCAAGTGACATTTGTGTATGCTAGATACCAAGTCTACATCCTTGTAATAGTCCTCAAAATGAGACCGACACATCAACGAAGAATCATCTATAGTAATTTTTATTTCTCATTCTTGATGGTGTTGAAGTTCAATGTTTCCTTTCCAAAATTTTCCAAATGTTAATATGTATTATAGGTAACTCAAAAGAAATGTACAAATGCTCCAAGACAAGCATTGTCAAAGCGTCTAAAGTAATGTGATGTGATCTTCTCAAGCAACAATATGAATCAAATTTTACCCCGTCACAAGAAAATAGTCCTCTTTGACTTGTACATTTCTTTATAAAAAATTTCAGTTTATATGGGGATTAGGTCAGAGAAGGACTTAAAAGCCAAGTATGAATCAGTATTTAGATGAAAATGAGACTTTTACGTACCTACACTACACATGAGATTGGTTTGCTATGCTGTATCAATTGAAGTAAGTCATTGACATGGACTTTAAGCAAAACCAAATGGAATTTGGTATCATGTCAACTACATTCTTATTGACTGTCCATATCTTGAACAGTTCTAAACGACCACTCAATTGATATCTCGACAATTTGATCCATGTTTATTTAAAGGTAGTGACACCACCACTTCTGCTAAAGAACACCACTATCTCATTATTTCACCCTCACCTTCTCTTTTATCTTCACAATGACATCACCACCTCTGGCCGCACCACCACGCCCTACCACTACCGAATGACAATGGCGGTGGCAGAGTGGTGGTGGTGCTTGATAGAGAAGAGAAAGAAAAGAAGAGGAAGAAGAGAAAAAGAGGAGGAGGAGGAGAAGAAAAAAAAAAAAAAAAAAAAGAGGTGCAGGGAGAGGTGGCGACCCAGTGAGGCTGATGGTGGAGGGGAGAGGTGGTAGTGGCGGGTGGTGATGGTGTTTGATGGAGGAGATGTACTAGGACTTTTTTGTTTATATTGATTGTATTCTTCAGCAAGTGGATGTACCCTTCAAAAAGGTGGTGGTGTACTTTAGAAAGCAGGGCAATGATGGTATCCTATAGTAGAATTGGTGGTGTCATTTAATTGATACCTTATTTAAAAACGGTGTGTTGATTCAAGCTGGGTCGACAGAGTATAATGTGCAAAAACGAAGCTTTGGTTGTTGTATTTGTTTAGTTATTGTCACTAGAGTGTCGACGCGTTCTACGTGTGCGAATATTCAATACTTTTATTTTATTTTATTACAACCTTTCAATAATAAGTAAAAATTATTATTGAAATTCTAAGCAAAATAATTATTTATAATTTTAAGGGCCTATGTATTATTTACAAATAATTAATGAATTTGAATAAATTATGTTAGGAGCTTAGATATAATTAATAATAATTGAGAGGAGCGGGTTTCGATAGTAATAATCTGAATTTGGGGTGTAATAGTTTTTTTTATTTAAAATTATAAAATTACCCCTATTCACTGTTCACCTACATTTTGATTTTTTTGTAAATATAATAGAATTGGCATAGTATTTTGGACAGTTTGAAAATCAGGTTGAAGAAACACAAGTGTCGTTGTTCACAAGGGAAGCTCTGGTTATATATTTTAGGAAAAAAAAATGTAGAAGGTTAGTGCTCTTATCAGTGGGTGTTAAGAATCATTAGTTTTTTTTTCAAAATCCATCATAATTTTGTCTTGTAAATTGCTAAACGCGTGCCTTCTAAAAAGCAAAAGCCTAACATGGTTTGTCACATTGATTGTCGGAAAAGGAGTGGCATTCATTAATTACTTCAATTCAAAGAAATCCATTTTTGTGACAACCTTAGCCATCAGAATGGAAAAAATAAAAGGTTATATTATTGATCTGATCTAGGACTAAGACTGGTGAACAACACAAACAAAATCAAAATTAGGTGGTGACTGATTGAAATTGGTTAAACATTTAGATCCCCAGTTTGAAAATTTAGGTCACCTTTCCCTCCAACCTCATGGTCCATGAGGACTTCTGGGTAGTGGCATTGAAGTTTTTTGTAGGTACACGATTGAGAAATAATTGAAACTATCGACAAAATCTTGCAGAACATGTGTATCCCAAAGAAAAAAACTTATTTCACAAAGCAATCTCCAATTATTGCAGTGTATGTAAACATGTTGGTTGATCAGATCCACATTCTCAGAATATTTTGAGAAGGAAACAGAATGCACAAATAAAGTGTCAGCTGAGGCTTAAGCATCAATCAAATAAAACCATCATCAGCTACACACAGACCCATCGTGATGACAGTCAATTTGTCAACAGAAAACACTGAACTAATACACTGTTATTTGCAGATGGTTTCCAAAATATTTTTCCATATATTCTCTTGTTGGGTTTGCTTGTGCTTCAGTTTTAAACTGATCTGGTTAGACTCCTTTACACTTTTATGTGACCAAATATCCATTCTGGTAGATGGATCGGAGAAAGAATTAATTTAAAACAAACACCCGGAGTGCAATATATTATGCAAAAACATGTACAGTGAGAAATGTGTCAGATTGATTACTGTAGGCAGTCTCTTGAAATGTCATTAACCAAAGAAGGAACTATTTATTTGGAGCATCTCCAACCATGTCCTGCAAGTCTTCCACCAATTTTTTCAAATTTAGGGTGTGTTTGGTTGCATGGAATCTTAAGATGGGAATTGGAATCCCAATCCATGGCATCCCATGTCATGGCATCTCATTACATGGACTTCGCCAACTTTGTTGTGTGGTTGTCCATGGGAATTGGATTTCAATTTCTATTGTTAGTATTTGGTTGCCAAAAACTAATCATGGGAATTTTTTTTTTAATGGAGATCCCATAATTCCTCCAACCAATTCTACTTTGTAGAATTTGAAGTTTTGAACCACTTCGAAAACTCCCCTTTTAGCAATTTCGTTACCGAATTCAAGGAAAACTCTCAACTCAACCGTTCAAGTATTTCATGTCCTTTGTGTTTCAAAATTTACACAGATGCTCCTTCACGATTAGTTAATTTGCTTTGTAGTTTCACTATCTTTTAAGCTAAATTAGTATTTTATGTGAATATATAACTAGGGTGAAAGCACACAGAATGGTTTATCACAAGTTCTGCAACCTGAATCGAAACAATATCTTGTTATCAGAACTTCTAAAGTCAATATCACTGCAGTATGCCTTGAATTCATTGATTCATTAAACACACATCATTCAAATAGCAACTCTTTGTATCACAACACTTGCTATCCCGCAGAAAAGCCGGAGTATGATTTTCCATACACTTAGGTCGACAATGTTCACAACCAACGGAACAAAGAAAAACACAAAATGCAGCATTATGCATAGCACATTCATATTTCTAGATGGACTAAACTTAACCTGTGTAGGGTTCAAAAACATAGTTGGGCAACTGAAATTAAATAAGTCTGTTTGTAACCTAATGCAATTTTCCAATGGAGTCTCAAAAAATATCAGTAGACAAGCATGGTATGATTTCAAATACATGTTCATCAACTATATACCAATGGTTACCTAGAATCCAACTCAGAACAACCAGAACCACCTCTTTCCTTTGGAGGGCAAGGAACTATCTGATTATGATTTGTTTTCCATTAAATCTGATTATGATTTGCTTTCCATTAAACCAAAGCTTTTGACTTATCTCTACATTCATTTAAAAAACAAGTTTTGGGACAAGATCACCATCACCACCATGAATATAGTTAGCTCCTCTGCAAGAATAGTTGAACACCACTTTCTCACCACCCCCTAAAAGATTTCTCTCTCGAATCTCCTAGTAGCAACTAAGACAGAGTTCATATGAGCAGTTATGGCAGCTTCTATTAAGATCAAATATTGGCGTTGCACAGTTACTGCTGCAACAAAGTCAGAATATGTTAATCACTATAAGGAATTAGAATAGAGCACAAAAATTACTACAAACAAAGAAGAAAAGCTTACCAGCAAACACGTTCATTAGTGTAATGGATGCTTTTGTTAACTCTATTTCACTTAAAAAACGCATGTGCAAATTAAGTTGTTCCATATTAAAATTTGAAAATTAAAAGAAAAACTGAAAAGAAGAAAAAGAGAAAGAAAAATACAACCACAATGTCTATGATTAAGATGGCGAATTGAAACAACGACATTTTCAATTTTTTTTAAACATGAAATGGTTACTCCAAAAAAAGTTTATAGAAAATCTCAGTGATTTTAGGTAAGTAAATGCAACATGGATCCGAACTTGAAATTTCCTTTGGAGTACAAGCATGTGTTACAGTTACAGAATCCATGACAGAATCTGCAAGCATCTACAAATTTTGGAGCTTATGGTAAGATTTCTCATTGGATGTCAGATTTACCAAGGTAGGAGATGACATGCAAATCTACTTGACAAGGTTACCTACCTATCTCACCCTAGGGTGGGTGGGCATCAACTGGGGCAGAAGATCAGAAGCATAAGCCCCCAATTGAATGGAATTCAATGCAACTCACTTCTGAGGAAGAAAAATCTGTAGAGCAGAACCTTGTCAACAATAAATTATAAAAATTGATACAAAAGAGGTTGTGCATTGTTAAATTGGCAACTAAAGATAGCACAATTTAATTGGTCGCGTATTAACAATTTAGGCTCAGTTTCATTAAGCACAGCCCAGGGATCACGCTTTCTATGAATACAGTAAAATAAAAATAAAAATTTGACTTCTTACTAGCAATAAAAAATAAATATAGATATGAAAAAGAAAAGTTGCTTACTGCTCCCAATTCTATGTTTGAATAAACATTCCAACTTGTAGCATTCATTTTTTTAGGGAAGGAACAACAACATTTTCAAAAAAACATACTTGTCAATACAAAATACAGTTTGCATCGCCAATTTCTTCAAGCAACTAAACTCAATCTACTCTTCATTGCTCCAGCCAATCCAACTAACTTAACCAGTTTTACCAACATCCAGAGTTGCTAAGAAATCTCATTTATTAATGACTCCTGTATGCTAATGGTAAGATCTTCCATTCAAGAATTTAAGAGAAGAAGAAACACTAATAGTAGTAACCAATAGAGAGAATGAGCAGCCAGCCAGAGAATGGAGAACAAACAAATACCACCATAATGGAAGAGATGGGAGCGATTTCTGCTCAAGCAACACAAAGTAATTAGTAAATGTTTGTACCACCTAGAGATATTGTGCTTGTATTATTTCCCTATTTTCTTCCCAACAAAGCTTTGCATGCACTTCTCCAAACCTTTCGCGGCTGCAAGTCACACAGTTACACCCATTGACCAGTGTAAGTGTTACATGCATCCTTAAGCATCAAATTAGTTTATTCTTCAAACACAACTATAGATTTTATGACAGCAAATGGGCAGCTGAGGTGGATGAGTGTATTTTTGAATTTTTTTTGCAAGTAACAAAGAAAAAAGCAGGCAAGTGGATCTCCATACCTGAATCTGACATGACAAAACTCCCTAGCCCCATCAGGCAATTGTCTAACGGTAATGTATACTTCAGGTTCATCTTGCTCAACCCACTCCATCTCCCGATCACTTGCATTGCTAATGGAAACTGAAGCTTCATAAAACCTAACCAAATCAACACCAAACAATAGAAATCAACATACCGATCACCTAAAACCCCAAAGATATAGTAGAGCCAAATATGCTGATAAAAAACTTTCTATAAGATTAGAAAGTATGAAGTGGATAAGGGATGCAAGGTGGTGTTCGTCTTATTTTCAGCACTGCAACACACTTTGATTAATACACAAGTCAAATTGGTTTGGTTGAAAAACATGCGAGGATTGGAATCAAGTTGGTGGAGCATCAGTTCACATAAGAGCTATTTTGAGTCAACAAACTGGTTCAATCAAGAGGGTAAGGGATCTCATTCACTAGTCACCCCATAATCCATAATATTTACATGTCTTGCATCGTTTATTTCACAGTAGGCAAATTATACACAACAACAACATACAGTGATTCAAACCTGAGTGAGTTAGAGTCACCAACACCATTGATACAAGTTGGGTTGCTTGAAAAACATCAAATTCATTGACCATTAAATTCAACAAGGTACATTTACATAGTACTGATTATTAAGACAAATTATATGCAACACACAGTACACTACATATTATGCAGTTAAGCCACCTATTTAGAAGATAAACTTAAATGACAATCATCCCTTCTTTCCCTCCCCCCTCCTACGGTCTTAAAATAAATGAATCAGCTTGCCTCTTATAAGCACTTACAAGTGGCAAAGCAACACATTTTTTACATGTAATCACTTGTTACCAATCGTACATGTCAGGCTAGACTGAATCTCTCTATTTGGGCAAACAACCATTCAATTTCATGTGAAACAAATCAACCCAAAGTGATACTAAGCAATTACAAGACTAAGCAATTGTAATACCAGTCACTGCAAACCACAACACCCAAAGTGAAGACTCAAAACATTTACGTTGGTCCTATTCAACCGATTCCATTACTCATTAGTCATGCCCCTGAAATAAATCAAAAATAGTTTGTACAGTTTGATGATAGATTATGAATTTATACAGTTTGTAACATTAGCCCTTAACAACAACATTTTGGTTACTCGATAGAAAGCAAACAACCAATTAACCCAAAAAACTTACAACCAAAATAAATAAATCATTACAACATTTTTTAAAGTTATACTCTCTTAACTATACAAAACCCACACAGAGAATCACCAAAAACACATTATGCTACTATGCAAAAGCCTGAATTTTGTCTAACAAATACATTTAATCCCAAAGAAACCAGAACATATTATATACATTAAGGGAGTAGTATGAATTCACCATGATTTTTTATCACATTAATACTAAAATACTTAACAAAATAATAAAGGGAAACACCAAAAGGAGCATTTGAACAACATACCTCTGGTTGAGGCAACAATGTCACTTGTGTGTAGGCCTCATCATTCTCTCTGCTAGCCTAACACCCAAAATTATAATAAAAAAATAAGTAAGATATGAAATAAGGAAACAAGTAATATCAAAATCAAGCTAGAAAATGAGATCCCAAGACTTACCCATAGTTGGACATTGATGACCTTGCAGAAGATTCAGTTCAGTAAAAATTTTGTTATCCAAAGAGACCAAACAGAATCTGCAAAAGAGAAGTATTGAATGTCAAACATCATGAAATAGCAATGAGTAGTGAAAGAACATGAAATGGGAAGAAGATGAAGAAGCACCTGAGATGAGGAAGAGGGGGTTGAAGAAGAACCCTTGTTGTAGATCTTAGGATGATTGCGATTTCTAATCTCTGGGTTAGCTTGGAATCCATTTGAGAGACAAAAAAAACCCATCAATTTTTAAGTCTCTCCTTGCTGGCCTTTAGTTACTGACTAGTGCCAATCGAGACCAAGCACAATGTGTAGAAAGATGGGAAGAATGGAAGAGAAGAGGAGTTGACAAACCTGGAGAGGGGAGGTCGCAGACGAGACCTTTGACTCGAGCGTGTGAGTGAAGATTGCAGATAGGGGAGGAGATCGCATAGAGAGGTGAAATTGTAGGGATGTAAGGAGGAGAGGTGGAGAGAGGCCAGGGAGGAAAGACGTGAATTGTTTTCCCAGTTTGAGCGAGGTGTCTGATTCCCACCATTGGTGGGAATCTATGGCACGTGCAGGCATCCCATGCCTGGGAGTAAAATCCCAAACAAACATTCCAAATCTGATTTCAAGTGAGAATAGGATTCCTATTTCCATGGAATGGGTGCAACCAAACACACCCTTAGATTGTCTAGATTGCAAGAGAGTCACTGGGTCAGAACTTTTAATGGTGCCACTCCATAATATAGGGGACATACCACATTTTCATTGGTATTTGTGCAATGAAGTCCTTCAGAGCTGGTTATTGTTGTAGTTTGAGATCTCGCATTCCATGGGAGATGCTCGTAAAACATTAAAATTATATATCGTCAAATAACGGTGAAGTGGGAAATTGGTTTAGCATAGTAATTGCAAGTTCAAAATTCAATAACCAATATAAATTTTATTGGAGAAACCGATCAGACGACAACATGAATCTCTAGGAAGCATTAGTAACTGCCTAGTAAGGTCAGTTTGCTTCTTTGCAGCCAATAATTCTTTCAAAGATCTGATTGTCATCATCTCTACAACAGAGCGTTCTTATGAAAGTGTCCGATGGAAAATCGCTCATTCTCCTCCCATAAAAAATCCCAACTTCAAACATAGAAGTGCCATTGTAAGTGTTCCATCATAAAGTTCTTCAAGGAATTCTCCATGTGCATAATCAGTTTTCAGACCACGAAGGTATAAAAGAAAAATTTAAGAAATAAAATTACAATATGGACTTACATACATGTGTAAAGATAAGATATTCAATACAAGGAAGAATCTGCATGCACAAACTTTCTCAAATCTTGGAAATTCGGTCATTCGGGCTCAAAATGATCAATGTCAGAAAATGTGAGTAGATGAAAACTGCTCACGAATTCATTCTAAAATTATTAAATTGTAAATAAGAAACTTGCAGTCACAGTTGTACCAGTGAATTAGATTCTTTACAGATTCCTCTCATAAACTTGTTTACATAGTGCTCACTAGAATCACAGTCAACAAGTTCAATATATGCATTAACCAGAGAGGACAAGATGCATATATAGGATGTACTCGAGTACCAGAACACCTATCCCCGTAAATAATACAAGACTTTCTGCATAGGTACTAACTGTTGAGATTTGTGGACTTTGAATATATTTTAGTTTCCTTGTACGAGATAATGGGAAGTTTCCTTGTAGGATACAATAACAAGTTTTCTTGTATGATGCAATAGGAAGTTTCGACAATATGAAGTTTCCTTGTATGATACAATAGAAAGTTTCCTTGTAGGAGACAATAGAAAGTTTCTTAGTAGGAGAGCACATGTCTTCCTTGCATGAATATATATATAGATTTCGGGAGGTTTGTCTAGACCTAGACCTAGAGATTGAGAGAGGATTCATTAGTGATTGTAAACCTTGATTCTCAGATTCATAGTGGATTGTGGTGCGTTCCATGGACGTAGGAAGGTTTGGCCGAACCACGTTAAATTCTTGTGTCCTTTATTTTCTATTTTCTTTAGTTTATTGCATTGGTTTGGTTGTTTGCCTTCATCTAGATTTTTCTTTGGTTGTTATCTTTTTTATTGAATCCCAAGATCCTAGGATTAGTAGTAACACTAATTCGTAACAAGTGGTATCAGAGCCTTGGGTTTGCGAACCGAGGGCACAGAAAATGTTTGAAAAAATTCCTGTGAGTTTTTTCTTGTTGGTTCGAGTGGGAGCAACGACTTCGGAGAAGGATACAACCAAGATAGAAAAGTTTGATGGGTCAAACTTTGGGTATTTGAAGGTGCAAGTGGAGGATTATCTTTATCAGAAAGATCTCTACCAACCATTGAAGGATGAGAAACCAGACGATATGAAACAAGATGAGTGGGAAATGCTTAACAGAAAGGCACTCAGCACCATAAGACTAACATTGGCGAAGTCTGTTTTCTTCAACTTTAAGAATGAAAAGACAATTGCATCGTTGATAAATGCCCTGCCGAAGATGTATGAACAACCTTCTGCAGTGAATAAGGTTCACCTGATAAAGAAGTTGTTTAATATGAAAATGATTGAAAGTGGAAACTTAAGAGATTATCTGAATAACTTCAATGAGATTGTTGACCAATTGACAACAGTTGAAATCGAATTTAGTGATGAGATTCGAGCGTTGTTGATTTTGTCCCAGTTACCAGAGAGTTGGGTTGGCACAGTTATAACGATTAGTAGCTCTGCAGGGAATAACAAATTGAAGTTTAGTGATGTAGCCAATATGATCTTGACTGAAGAATTAAGAAAAAAGATAGATGGAGGTTCCAGTTCGGGGACTGCTTTGAATGTAGAAAACAGAGGCAAGAGCAAAAATAAAGGCTATGATCAGTATAGGTATAAGTCCAAAAACCACAGATCGAAGTCTAAAAAACTGAATGGTTCCTTTTATCTCATTAAGTGTTGGAACTGTGGCAAAAATGGAAACTTTAGAAACCAGTGTGAAGCCCCAAAGAAAGATACATAAGAGAAGTCAGATCAAGCAAATCTTGTGACGGAAGATTCAGATGATGCATTGATATGTTTTATGGAAAGCAAACCTGGGTGTTGGGTAATAGATTCAGGTGCATCATTTCATGTTATCTCAAGGAAAATGTTCTTAGAAAACTATGAACCTGGTGACCTAGGTAAGGTGTACCTTAGTGATGATCAGCCTGTAACGTAGTTGACAAGGGTATAACACAGATCAAGTTGAATGGGTCTGTGTGGAAGTTAAGAGATGTGAGACACATTCCTGACTTGAGGAGAAATCTGATTTTAGTGGGGCAGTTGGCGAAAGAAGTTTATTTGATAACCTTCAATAGTGATAGCTGGAAGGTTTTTTAAGGTGCAATGACTATTGCACGTGGTAAGAAAAATGGTACTTTCTACATGACATCACAAGCAAATGGGTCAATAGTTATTGTTGAAATAAAAGAGGATCCTGACTTATGGCACAGAAGCTTGGCCACATGAGTGAAAAATGAAGGAAGGTCATGCAGTCAAATGGGAAACTACCTAGACTGAAATCAATTGATATTGATTTGTGTGAGAGTTGCATCCTTGAGCAGAAAAGGATTAGTTTCAAGAAGTGTAGAAAAACTCTAGAAAAGGAAAAGCTTGAGTTAGTTCACATAAATGTATGGGGGCCAATCAAAGTCTCATCCATTGGTGGGAAGCTATATTTTGTAACTTTCATTGATGATCGTAGCAGAAAAGTGTGGGTATACTTCTTGAAACATAAATCAGAAGTGTTTGATGTGTTTAAGAAGTGGAATGCACTAATGGAAAATGAGACAGGTTTGAAGGTGAAGTAGTTGAGATCCGACAATGGTGGAGAGTACATTGATGATGGTTTCAAAAGGTATTGTGTTGATAATGGAATAAGAATGGAAAATACTTTGCCAAAAACACCACAGCAGAATGGTGTGCCAGAGAGAATGAACATAACATTGACTGAGAGAGTCAGATGTATGCGTTTGCAAGCAGGTTTCCCAAAACAATTTTCGGCAGAAGCAATCAGTACAACATGTTACTTGATCAACATGGGACCATCATCTCCTTTGGAGCAGAGGATACCAGAAGAGGTGTGGACTGGTAAGACTGTAATCCTTTCCCACTTAAAAATTTTTGGTTGTGTTTCTTATGTGCATGTAAGTGATAATTCTAGGAACAAGCTTGACTCTAGTCACGTAAATGTTTTTCGTTGGATATGGTGGTGATGACTTTGGTTATAGATTTTGGGATGATCAGAACAGAAAAGTTATTAGAAGTAGGGATGTAATATTCAATGAAAAATTAATGTACAAGGATAGAGATAAATCACAACCTGCT
Organism: Berberis vulgaris; assembly: GCA_963556465.1. Taxonomy (NCBI): domain Eukaryota; kingdom Viridiplantae; phylum Streptophyta; class Magnoliopsida; order Ranunculales; family Berberidaceae; genus Berberis; species Berberis vulgaris. Next base: position 52,203,374 of record OY747133.1, on the reverse strand, counting down.
AGAAAGGTGTAGAGAGATTCTGAGTATGTTGAGTTGGATGATATGCCAGATAATGATGTGGTACAACAAACAGGTGAGAGTTTGCAGTCACAGGGTACTACATTAGAGAACATGACACAACAAAATAATACTCCACAGAGTCCAACTCCAACTCCAGCCCCTGCACTCAAGAGATATTCCCGAACTCCTACACCGAACAGAAAGTATGTATCCTCTGATTATGTAAATTATTTGTAGTTAAATGATGAAAATTGTTTGAACTACATTTTACTCACAAATGCTGGAGATCCTGAATGCTATGATGAAGCATGTGAGTTAACAGATTCAAAACAGTGAGAGAATGCAATGGAAGATGAGATGAAATCACTCATCTCAAATGAAACATGGGAGTTAGTTGAACTACCCAAAGGGAAGAAAGATTTGCATAATAAGTGGGTGTATCAGTTAAACAGGAACATGATGGTTCCAAGAGATATAAAGCAAGGTTGGTAGTCAAGGTGTTCCAACAAAAGGAAGGAGTTGACTACACATAGATATTTTCTCCAGTTGTGAAACAAAATACGATTAGAACTGTATTGAGTATTGTTGCAACAATAGATTTGCACCTTGAGCAGTTAGATGTGAAAATTGCATTCCTCCATGGCGACTTAGAGGAAGAAATATACATGCAACAACCTCAGGGTTTCACAGTGAATTGTAAGGAGAGTCTGGTGTGCAAATTGAGAAAAAATTTGTATGGTATGAAATAGATTCCTAGACAGTGGTACAAGAAGTTTGATGGTTTTATGCAGAAGAATGGCTTTCGCAAGTGCAATGCTGACCATTGCTGCTACTTCAAGAGTTTTGCATCCACTTTTATTACTTTGTTATTGTATGTTGATGACATGTTGGTTGCAGGCTCAGATATGAGTAAAATTAAAATATTGAAGAAGCAGCTGGCAAGTGAATTTGCCATGAAAATTTTGGGGACAACAAAACAAATTCTTGGGATGAAGATTAGCAGGGATAGACAAAATTATGTTTTTGAGGTTGTCTCAGGTTGAATATGTTGAAAGAGTTCTAAAACGGTTCAATATTAGTGGTGCTAAAGCTGTTAGCACACCTTTGGCAAATCATTTCAGGTTGTTAGAAGAGTAGTCTCACAAGACAAAGGAAGAGATGGATCACATGGCTATGGTACCGTATGCCTCAGCCGTTGGAAGTTTGATGTATGCCATGATTTGCACGAGACCAAACATTGCTCATACAGTGGGAGTTGTGACCAGATTTATGCATGATCCTGGAAAGCAACACTAGAAAACATTTAAGTGGATATTGCGATATCTAAAAGGTACCACTGACAAGTGTTTGTGTTTTGATAAAAGTGATCTCAGATTGCAGGGATTTGTAGATGCAGACCATGCAGGTGATGTGGACAACAGGAGGAGTAGCACTGATTATGTCTTTACGTGGGTAATACAACAGTTAGTTGGGTTTTTCAATTGTATAAGCTTGTGGCTTTATCTACTACAGAGTCTTAATATGTTGTCATTACTGAGGCAAGCAAATAGATGATTTGATTATTCATATCAAACTAGCAAAGTGATAGATTTAGACTAGTAAATAAACAAAATTGCAATAAACGTAAGTAAAGAAATAGACAATAAACGAAATAAACTAATAAATAAATAAATTTTATTCAATCAACCGAGTAACAATGGGCAACCTACGGTCCTATTTATAATTAACCTACCTTCTAAATCAAACCCTATACCTAATAGGAAACCAATGTGAGAACCCTAATTGGAATTCCTATTACAAAATAATAGAATGTCTAATATTGCTAAAATACTACTATTGCTAATATGAACAAATATCCTATCACAAAGTAACCAATCACAAGGGAATAATAAGGAATAAAGATTACATGAAGACCTTGATTCACATAACAACATGTTGTATCCTTCTTGTTGGTTGTATTAAAATTACATGGAAAACAAGGTATTTTCCTCTTGAAAGGATCAAGTGCTAATCATTGTTCTATTACTTCAGACAATACAAAATGTTCGAAAAAAATACATCCAGAAATTAACTTCCTAACGTGAGAGTGAAATTCTATTGCAGTTATGTAACATTGAAGGAAAAATGTACTCAAAAGGAAACCATCAAGGGATAAGATTCCAAGATGATAAGATGTGATGCATCCAAATCTGGCCTCTTGTAAATCCGACCTGCAAAACAAAAGTTAGATTGCCAAATGCCACTTTTCGATGACCGAAGGCACTCCGATGCTTATAAGTCAATAAATCTGTTATAGATGGAGATTAATCTGGACAGAACTCAAATAAAATTCATAGTGTTGATAGAATAATTGAATCTCCTTCTCATACTTTTTCTTTTACCGTATATAATGAGTTCATTCAACTATGTGCATGCTTAAGCTCGAATGGCGCAATGAAGGGGGGCGTTTATTGTAATGGTTCTTCCGTCATTGAGATGCGTCCTTGGGGGAGTAATTCCTGCCATGACTTATCTCCTTCGTAATGGTCATACTTTATGATGGTTTGCGCCACGTGTATAGCTAAGATCAGGTGACGGTTTGATGTATCATCAGCTACTCCACCTAGTTAGTGGGCATGCTTACGTGGCCACTAACTCTACGACGATTGAATTTTTTACTTCATCATTGCATTGCATTTTTATTTCTTTCTTTACGTGATCGTATGAAGATTTTTGTGACAGGTCATCATAGTCGGATTTCGTGAGTTCGGACAGATGAAATCATCGGATTTGGACGGCATGAGTTCGGACCGGATGAAATTTTTTGTGACAAGTCATCATAGTCGGATTCGTGAGTTCGGACCAGATGCCGTGACGAGTTATTGTACTCGAACTTCGTGAGTTCGAAGTAGATGTTGTCTGTGTGACGTGTCATCGAAGTCAATTGCGTGAGTCCGTAAGTCATCTAACAAATCATCATAATCAGCTGCACGAACCCGTACCAGATGAAGTCATTTTGACAAATCATCATAGTCAGTTGCATTAGTCTGGACAAGATGTAGTCATCGTGATCAAACTGCGTGACTCCAGACCAGATGAAGTCAATGTGACTAGTCTTAAGTTGGACTAGTTTTCTGTCGGGCCTGTAGACTTGATTCTTGTCAGATCCGTCTCCTGTCGGATAATCATGTTGCCAGCCGAGTTTGAACCCGTGACCTGAGGCTTTCTAAGCAATACCTCTACCGACTCAGGTGGTACACATTTGACAGAATATTTAGTTCTGCATTGTTATATCCACAAGTACCTAGATCACCTGTCTAACTCTTAGGACACAATTTTAATTATTCAAACCAAAATAGAATATTGGAATCTGAAAACTTGTCTAGTAAAAAATGTGAACTAATTCAGTTTTCATATTCTCTATTTGAATACGATCTGTAAGGCAAATGGAATCAAAATTAACCAATCCCTTATAAAATGTTTCTCTAAGAAATATACTTTTGTTACCATTGATATTCGAGACGACTCTGGGCGATCTTAACATGTATGGTTATGGTCAACCACAACATTTAGACAAATTGATGCATCCAAATCTGGTCTCCTGTAAATCCGACAATCAAAACAAAGGTTAGATTGCCAAAGACCACATGTTTGGTGGCCGAAGGCACTCTGATGCTTAAGTCAATAAATTTGTTGGAGATGGAGATGGAGATTAATCGGGATAAAACTCCGTTAAAATGGTATAGTATTGATAGAATAATCGAATCTCCATTCCACTCCTGTGCTAGACGGTCTAGTGCTCTGGAACATTTGAATCAATTGGTCCATCTTCGTATCCAGTCGTTTCTCTTGAGCTTCACTAGCTTGTGAGATGCAGCGTAGTTCAACCTTCAACACCTCAATCTATCCCTTTGTTTCAGCGTGTTGTTTCTTACTTTCTTTCATGAATTTTTAAATTTCTCTTACTCCGGTCTCCATGTTTGGATCGAGTGTGGCTTCAATACCAATTGTCATGATAGAGACAAGCTAACGGTGATTGTTATAGGGAATTGATGGAGTAAACAAGAATTTGGGATGATGAGATTCAATTAAATAGCAACAAAGAAAACATTTCTTCAATTGGAGCCTCTCAATTTACAAATTCTTCTATGCTTCATCTCTTTTTTCTTCCCTCTTTAAAGAGGATTATTAACATTTTTTTGGAATTAACCAATTACGAAAAGACACGTGTAAAGGAGGGTGGTCCTAACTAACAGCTGTAGAAATTACAATTATATCCTCTCCTCTTTGAATTTGAATCTAGCGCCATTTTTTTTTAGCCAAATATTTGAGCTTCAATTCGTGACAAGTTTCAGTTTCAAGGGAAAGAAATGTAGTTGACGTTGGTGGTTTGGTCTGTATTGTAGAGCCTTCGATGCTAAGATGGATTAACAACAAAGAAGAAGAAGTCTGTCACTGAGATTTGCGAATCGGTAATCCCATTTTCTCAAATCCCAAATTTGGTTGGAATACTTTAGGGTTGATGACAATTCAGTTTCTTAATTGTTTGCTAGTTCCAATTTTGATATTCTTCTCGAATGATGATACTTGAAAGACTGATTTTTCGTATGAAATGAACCTCAATATGTAAAACTAGGATTTTGAGTTTCTTTCTGGAGCCCCTAATTTATGTTTGTGCTCAAATACCAAAACGACATTTTAGTGGGATAGAATGTGATTAAATTATAACAACAAATAGTCTCAGACCAAGAAAAAAATATATATTGAATTTTGATCAAGACTCTAATAACAAATTTTTAATGCCCTTGTCCATCCTTACCATTTCACTTGTCTGTTTTTATTAAATGCTTACATAAAACGAATTCTATACAAGTCAACTTCAGTGTTGGCTTCTTTCTTGACCTTGTATTGATTCAAGTAATCAATCGTTTTCAATATTCAATCCTCAATTGAAATGGATAAAAGAGGTTTGGTTATGACTTATGAGTAAGGAATGTGATTTCTCGAAAAATGTCGAAATTTCATCGAATATTTTCTTTTTTAGTTACCGAAATTTATATATATATTTTCATTAGGTCAATCTCAATGTCGGTACATTTAACCTGTTATAATTTTAGTTTAATATTAAAATTTGGTTATATAAGTGATTCTTATGCAATATGTAGTTTGTATGACATTACGAGTCTCGTAGTACTCTTTATGTAATTTGTAAGAGTTTAAAATGCTTAACTTATTTTGATAACTTCAAAATTATAATCGAAATTTTTACGTTTTTTTTATACACAACGAAATATTTCTTAAAATCAACTTACCAAAATTACCTCGAAAAATGAAATCACAATCCTTGCTTATGACCGACTTTTAGGTTTTCAAAATTATAACTTTTGATTTTATGGCCAGTTTTCCTAATGATAATGCTACTCTGTGTTATGTATCAATTACCATACATGATACATAAAATTGCACTACATGCACTAATGATAATGCCAGTTTTCTTAACTTGTTTTGATTCAAGGCATTCAATCATCTGCAAGAATCATATGAACGATATCCCTTTACAGTTGAACAGTTTATGATGTTATTGGAATGATGGGTTCTTTTTGTCATCATAATATGACTCAAATATTCAATCTTCTGCTTTACAATTTAACAACTGAAGATATTGTTGTTTCTAACAATTCGAGAAAATAAGTTCAAAAAAAGTGGACAAAGAATTTTGATGATAAAGGAATTTTAATTTTTCAATTTTACATTTTAATTTGATGTGTTTATTAAGACCTTGATTATTTTTTTTTTTTCCCTCTTCTTACCTTTTGAACATATTATGCATTGTCAATAGTACATCTCACATTAATGTTTTTAACATTGCCAGTTTATGTTCATCACCTTATGTTTAAGCAAAGTATGATTATTTATTTATTTTAAGGTTTTTGGTATCTATGATTTATTATTATTATGTCTTTATAAGCCCCCTTAGAAATCAAGATTCTTTATTTATTTTTGGTTTTTTTTTATGATGTAATTGCTTTTGCTTGAATTTCATTCAATGATTTTGTCTAATTTTCTTTACCATTTTAACTGTTTATTCATTAAGCATTTCAATTATTATTGGGTCCCTGCTAAATAACACCACCAATTCCACTAAAGGACACAACCACCACCTTTTTTTAATCTAATGAAGGACACCACTATCACCCTCACATTTTCTTCGCTCTTCATCGGAGCAACACCCCGGCCAGCCCCATCACCACCTCGCCCCGCCACGCTCTGCCGCCGCCAGCCGACATTGGTGGTGGCGCTTGGGAGAAGAAAATGGGAAGATGAGGAAAGGTGGCAGTGACGGTGGTGGTGGTGATTGATGGTGAAAAAAAAAAGATAGGAAGAGGAAGATGAACAAGAAGAAGAAGAAAGGGAAGAGGAGAGGTGGCAGTAGCGAGGTGGTGGTGGTAAAGGGAAGGAGGAGAAGAAAGGGAGAGAGGAGAAGAGAGATAGGATTTTTTTATTAGTGGTGTCCTTCAGTAGGTGGTGGTGTCCTTCGGAAAGGAGGTTGTTGATGGTGTCCTTCAATAGAAATGGTGATGTTATTTAGCAAGGGCCTTATTATTGTTATTAATTTATTTTTCACTTTTGACTGATTAACTACCCTTCTTTGGGTGTGCTATGTTATTTTTTGTTTGTTGTTGGTCCATATAGTCATTTGGAGGTCTTTCATTTCCAAATTTTTTTGGCTGATTGTATTTGTGTTTTAATTCATTTTTACGAGAAACTTGATACTTAGTTTATTGCATTTTAGACTTAACATCCAATTTTTCACGATTTAGTAGAATACAATTTCATTGTTTGTGTTCTCAAAATAATTTTATGGTTTAGTTTGGTTCTTAGCTTGATCTTAACTCTTTATTTTTTCATGAATTTTGTTTAAGAGTTTCTTATGTAAAAAATTTCCTTGAGTGTGTTTTACTTTTTCAGTTTGGTATGGATTGTTGTACCTTATTTTTATTTCTTTCTTCATTAATTTTTGCTTTTCAATATTTTATTCATTTGCTTGTGCTCATTCCAATTATCAAATTCTGAGCCTGTTTTTTTCGGGTATTTATTTAGCTTGTACTTGAAATCATGTCCTTGGAAAAGTTTCTGGGGACAATTAATCTATATCTTTTGATTGGATATTTTCAATCCTTTTGTAGCCCCCCTTCTTTCAAGCATTTGTTTCCTAATGATCCCGCAAAGATTACAAGTCAAAGACACTATTTGATGCATATTTACACACCTTATGGTTTGGCTTTTATTCGTAAAATGATTCTTCAGTTTACTACATATAAAAGGTTCTTTTTCCAGATTGTACAGGGCATGCCCAGAACCTATCATCTTCATTAGATCCTGGAAGACGCACAAAAGACACATTCACAGAATTAGAGTACATAAAGGAATCACTAAAATCATGACCTATTAAATTAGGATCGGATGATTTCTACGCCCACAATCATTTATACTTTAACTTCCTAAGACTGTTTAACTGTGTTATTCCCTAACCTGACACCATTCCGCCTACAGTTATTACTTGATTGGTCGGTGCTTAAGAAGTTGTAGAGAGCAGACTGCACCAACTTTGACCGTTTAATACTGAAGAAGTTGAAAATAAGCTGTATGTTCTAATTGGAGTAGACTGTTATAAACCCTGGACAAGTTGAAAATAAGTTGTATATGCCTAAACAAATTACTAGTTTCTCTATACAACTCATTTTCATTGGTATAGGTATAGGAACTAAAAAACACAACACATAAAAACACATCATGAGAAGAATGTGTTTCTGGAAGAAGAAAATTCCCACCAATTTAGGGTTTCAAAACTCATGACAGGAGGGACATGAGAAGTCACCATTGCATTAGCTTATAAGGATATAAAGCACCTGTCCATATGACCTAAAGAAAAAGGCAATAAACAAACACATGAAAATTTTGACCATCAAAAGCAGAAACAAATAGTCTGGTCTTTCAAATATCTCATCCCTTTCCTGCATTTAATTCAACAAAACCTTTCAAAGACTATCAGATTACTTTGAACCCTAAAGTTTAAGCTTTGCATTCTAATCCACATTTCCCTGACAATTGCTAGTGCACAGATTCTATGGAACAGTGCTAAGTGAGATACATGAATCTTTATCATTTTAACAGAATACTTAGGAGAGGATGATTTGTCCCTCTTTTCTGACATGTGTGTATATATATATAAATCCCTAACCACGTCACGTCCCCACAATCCGTTCCTCAAATACCCTTTTAGGGTCATTCGATGGGAGCCAAAGCATATAGTGTTGGAAAAATCCAACATTAGTGGGCACACATACGTATTTAATGTGTATTGTTATATTAAAGTATAGCCCAATGGATTGTGATCTAATATGGTTAATTAGGCTAGAGTATTAAAATGACATGGGCTTATTGTATAGATACACTTAAGTAATTTCTAATTTGATTAGGGACCAAATTAGAAATTGGTAAGAATAACTGATAACCCAATCAGTTATAAATACAGGGTTATGGTCCTCAGTTGAGCGTATATTTTGTTTTTTCTGAAATTTCCTTCTACATAGAGATATATAGAAAACATACGTTATCAACTGGAAGATCAAAACTCATCCCTTCCTTGAAGTGCTATTATGGATCAAGGTACATTTCGCTTTATTCTTGATTATTTTTCTTCTCATTGAATCAATATGTAGCATAATTGTATATGTAGAATAAAGATCTAATAAGTTCTTCCTAGCAAGGATCTGGAATCTAATATGGCTTGCCAAGTCCCCACCGAACCATTGGTAGGATACCTTCTCTTGGCAAGGATCTAGCGGACCGCGCACATGCGACGCTCTACCTGACTAGAGCTCGCTACCTCGCACCTGATCCCCAGAACAATCTGCCGCCTTGCACCACCACAATGTGCCGCCTTGCACCACTTGCCAAGTCTCCGCCGAACCATTGGCTCTGATACCAATTGTTGGCGCGTCGGGCGCGCACCTAGGTCCACTATGCATAACTTAAACACCCGCTGTCTTGGGCCTACCATCCGGGCCACGGGTGTGGAGTTTTTATCTTAAAAGGTCTCGTTGCTATTAAGGAGTGGACCACTTCCTTATAAACCTTAGTGACGACTCATCCTTACTTGATGTGGGACTATTCAAGCCAATTTTATCCCAACAATCTCCACATTTTGCGCGAATAACGAAAAAAAAACCCCTTTTAAATAAATAAAAAATTTGTTATTCGCGCCAAATGTGGAGATTGTTGGGATAAAATTGGCTTGAATAGTTCCACATCAAGTAAGGATGAGTCGTCACTAAGGTTCCCTAATAGCAACAATGCCTTTGAAGATAAAAACCCCACACTCCGTGGCCCGGATGGTAGGCCTAAGACAACGGGTGTTTAAGTTGGGGACAATATTGTTGCTATGCATAGTGGACCTAGGTGCCGCACGCGCCTGGCGCGCCAACAATTGGTATCAGAGCCGATGGTTCGGCGAGGACTTGGCAAGTGGTGCAAGGCGGCACATTGTTATGGGGATCAGGCGCGAGGTAGCGAGCTCTAGCCAGGTAGAGCGTTGCATGTGCGCGGTCCGCCAGATCCTTCCCAAGGGAAAGTATCCTACAAGTCCGATCGAGGTGGAGTTAGTGCGGTGGTTGCAACACTCCAGGATTTTAACCCGTACATCGAATGCTACCCACAGGATCGTGGTCGCACATGAGATTTGAGGAGGAGGTGTACTTCGAGATGTTGCAGATCGGTGGATGGATTGTAGGATGTGTTGGGATAAAATTAGCTAGAATAGTCTCACATCAAGTAAGGATGAGTCGTCACTAAGGTTTATAAGGAAGTGGTCCACTCCTTAATAGCAACGAGGCATTTTAAGATAAAAACCTCACACCCGTGGCCCGGATGGTAGGCCCAAGACAGCGGGTGTTTAAGTTGGGGACAATATCGTTGCTATGCATAGTGGACCTAGGTGCGCGCACGTGCCCGGCACGCCAACATATAGTTGTCTTTAGCACGAGTCAAGTCTATAAAATTTTGTTTGAGACCTCCACAACAACATGAACTTCCAGAGGACAAGCCACTTTAGGTCCTATACGGGACTAGCAATGGAGGAATCTCCAACCAGACCCTATTTTGGGGTCCCATTATAGATGCTTTAACCAGGACTGGTCTGTCTCAATTGACATCCGATCAATCAGATTCGTAGAAACACACAAACACAAGGCATTGTTTTGAAATTTTAGTATGTGTCAGTGTGGGTGCATATGATGTGCATGTACACTGGCGTCATCGGTAAGTGGTAAACGAGCCAATTTGTATTGGTATCCTTGGGGCCAAGTATCTGGTTGGTGTAGTTTCGGTGATTTTATCACAGGCCTGTCCTCCAGCAAGAAGATGATCAATTCAAGCATCACAGGATAAGTGGGTTTCTTCTCGCTTCTCTTCTCTACCAGTATGCACTGATGTTTGTACCCACCCATATTGACATACCCATTCACATATGAACACCACAAGCCTGCAGTTTTAGAAATCAACAGGAATGACAAGGCCAAGAAAGAGAAAGATCAGCCATAAGAAGCACAAAAAGGTTTGTAGGTCTAAAAGAATATATCTAATGCAACTAATGAGAAGACTAACTCCCAAGTGATTAAGATTTAGTCTCCTAGAAACCAGCATACGAGGTGTGTGAAATTGAAGGGCTCAACTGTGTAGAAGGTGACTAATATTAAACACACACACATAACTGATTCATACAAAACAATCGATGTAATATCACCAAACTGATTAATCCATCGCATGTTCTTAGTTCTTAAAAGGCCTTTTTTTATTTTGGCAATATTGCGAGTTAGTGACATTTACACTCTGAATGTTGCATCATCTCAGTAATATTACTTAATTTGATTGGTCAAACTATGAGATACATATTGGTGTTTTCATGCTAAGATATGCATATCTTGATTGACTTGCATAGGCAGTTTGTTTGATCATGCCAGACTTTCTATCTACATATAAATCTATGATGGCTTCAATGTGATACGAACATGGGTACCTGATTGTTTAAACTGCATTTACCCCAAGACTTGTATCTGGTTGTGTGGTCATGTGAAATGAAAGTGTCTTTTGAAGACCCAATCAGGTATGGTTATCAATAGATTGATTGGACCATTTTGTGAACTAAGCGAATCGTGCACAAGTAGTTTGTAGAATGGAACATACATTAGAAAGGAGTTGGTTTGGACCCATCAGTATTTTTTTCTTGCTTACAAAGACCCCAATATGAAGAACTTTGCTTACACAATCCAAAACTACTCTAAGGGAGTGGTATTCAATTATGAATTTTAATGGATTGTGAATGATTTTAAAATCCATTAAAATCCAGAGGCATTCAATTAAGAAATCAAAATAATACATGTAAATCTAGGGGTATTCAAATATTGATTTTAAATGATTGTTTTAAAATCCATCAAAATCAGGGGTATTTAATTCATGCTTTTCAAAAATTCACCAAAATCAGAGGGTATACAAGAAGTAGTGAATTTTAATAGATTTGTTAAAGTTGTGGATTTTGAAGGATTTGTGAGTGGAAAATATGGAGTATTCAAATATCGATTTTAAATGATTGTTTTAAAATCCATCAAAATCAGGGGTATTTAATTCATGCTTTTCAAAAATTCACCAAAATCAGGGGGTATACAAGAAGTAGTGAATTTTAATAGATTTGTTAAAGTTGTGGATTTTGAAGGATTTGTGAGTGGAAAATATATATAACAAGTGTTATTCCAAATCCAACCTTCCCCCCCCCCCCCCCCCCACCCCCACTCATATTTCAACGGATTTGTATTGGTTATTGTTAAATAACACCACCATTTCCGCTGAAGGACGCTACCATCCCATTTTTTTGTGATCTACTGAAAGACACCACCACCTTCCTTTATCTTCTCTCTTCACAGGAGCAACACCACCTCACCCCACAACTTTCGGCCACACCACCATGCCTTACCACCGCTGGCTGCACCACCACCTGCACTTCTTATTCTCTTTTGTTCTTGTTCTTTTTTTTATTATTATTATTCTTCTTCTTCTCATTATCTTCATCTTATTTTCTCTCTTTTTTTGTCCTCTCTTCGTCTTTGTTTTTTGTTATTTTTTTCCTTTTGATTTCTTCTTCTACTTTTCTCTTTGTTTTTCTTCTTCTATTTTTTCCCCTTTTCTTCTTTTTTTACCATTTTTTTCTTCTTCGCTCTTGTGGAGGTTCCTGCGAATGGAGGTTCCCCACTTGCCAGAACCTTCGGGAGGGCAAAAAAAAAAAAAAGATAGAAGAAAAAAAAACAGAGAGAAAAAAAAATGTGAGGGGGAGGAGGTTGAGAATAAGAAGTGAAAATGGGTGGAGGTGGCGGTGGTGATTAATGGAGAAGAAGAAGAATAAGAAGATGGGGAGGAGGAGGAGAGGTGGCGATAGCATGGTGGCGGTGGTGATTGAAGAAGAATAAGAAGGGAAGAGAGGTGGTAGTGACGGGGATAATAATTTGAAGTAAAATAGTTATTTGTATTACTTTTGGACCATCTTCAATGTATTTGATTTTTTTTTTTAATTTGAAGTAAAATTCTCTTAACATACAAACAATTGTTTAATTGATGTTTTATGATTTGTGTTGGCATGGATAACAATGTGGGTGATGTTCTTTCATTGTTTCCTATGACTAATAACACATTTATAAAATTCTATTAAATTTATAAGAATCTATAGAAATCCATAACAAACATTTATAAAATCTACAAAATCCAATTATTTAAAATCCATCAAAATTTAGTGGATTAGTAAAATCATTTGAAACCTTTTAAAATCCACGAGATTTAAAATTCTTCAGAGTCTATTCAAATCCCGAATTGAATACCCCCACCTAAATTTATCTTATCATCTTGGGAGATCATCTCTTTATGGTTCTCAACCTCCTGAATATATGTTTTCTCTTTTTTTATTAGATCAATATTATACATTTCACTCTCAATACCTTCAGGAACAAGATGAGATGCTAAGTTTGCACTTCACCATGCTCAGGAGTGCATGAAACACTATGTTGATCGACACAGACAATAACACACATTTTCTGTGGGTGATTGGGTCTATCTCAAGTTGCAACCTTACCGCCAAACCTCTATACAAATCCATCGAAATCTCAAGCTCTCTTCACGATTTTATGGGCCCTTCCAAATTACTAAACGGATTGAAGATGTAGCGTATCGTTTGGACTTACCAACAAGCTTCAAAATTAATCTTGTCTTTCATGTTTTCCAGCTCAAATAGAAGTTGAGTACCTCCATTCCACCCTACCCTACACTACCATTGGTGGATAATCAAGGGTGCTTTTTGGTTGAACCAGTTGCAATACTTGCCAGATGAGTGATTCCTCGGCAGAACAGAGTTGTAACTCAAGTGCTCATACAGTGGTCCAACTCCTCCGCTAATGATGCAACTTGGGAATATTGGTCATATATTGCCGCAAAATTTCCCACTTTTAATCCTCGAGGACAAGGATTTTCTGAAGCAGCGGACATCGTCGCGAATTGAAGCTCAACTATTTGGTGCGAAAAATGGTGCGAGATTCAAATTCAAAAAGGAGAGGATATAATTGTAATTTCTATAGTTGTTAGTTAGGACCACCTTCCTTTACACGGGTCTTTTTGTAATTGGTTAATTCCAAAAATTTTGTTAACAATCCTCTTTGAAATAGGGAAAAAATTAAGAGATGAAGCATAGAAGAATTTGTAAATTAAGAGGCTCCAATTAGATAAATGTTTTCTTTGTTGCTATTCAATTGAATATCCTCTTCCCAAATTCATGTTTACTACATCAATTCCCTATAACTATCACTGTTAGCTTGTCTCAGTCGTGGAAAACTCAACTTGAGATTAAAACTCAACGAGAGATGAGAGACAGAGAGCGATCAAAGCCTCTTCGAGCTGGTTATCTTGCTCTTAAAACTCTAGCCAACCATGAGAAGCGAGGGATGGATGGAAAGTCAGTGCGAAACAGAACATTGGTTGGGTCAACAAGCACACGAGTGAGTTGTAATGAAAATAATAAATCATGAGACCCAAATCAAACTTGGTATAAGATCCCAAACCAAACCCAAGTTAATAAAGCTAGTATGAAAATTTGTGAAGACATCCTTAATCTCTTCTCCACTTTGTTTATGTTAATTTTGGACAAATAAGAGATTTGGAGTTGCAATGAAAAAAAATTGATGACTTGAAGGCACTAGGACCGGATGGATATAAAGAAAAAAATTTCAAAATTGTTGGGATATTCCTAGGAATAACATCATCAATATGATATAACAGATTTTCAGGTAGGCAGTGACTAAATGACACCACCAATTATGTTGAATGACACCAATATTGCCCTACTTTCTGAAGGATATCACAACCTTTTTGAAGGATACCACCACCTACTAAAAGACAACACCAATGTAAACAAAACATAAAAAACCTACTACATCTCTTCTCCTCCCTCCCTTTATTCTCCCTTCTCCATCTCTTCTCTATCAAGCACCACCACCACCCCACCACGGCCATTTCTTTTCTCCCCTATTTTCCATCAAACACCACCACCACCTCTCTTATCCACTCTTCATCTTCTTCCCTTCTACTTTTCACCTATCTTCATCTTCTTCTCTTCTCTGTTCTTTTTCTCCTCTCTTTTCCCCCTCCCTCTTTATCATATTCTTCTTTTCTTGTATCTTTCTCTTATTCTCGTCTCTTTTTAGGAGCAACAACAGTGGAGAATAAAAAGAATAATAAAGGAAAAGAAGAAGAAAGGGGAAGAAAGAAAGAAAAAAAGACAAAGACGAAGAAAAAGAATAAGAATAAGATAATGAAAGGAAGAAAGAACCATAACAAGAACAAAAGAGAAAAGGAAGATATGAGAGGTGGTGCGGCCAGTGGTGGATGAGGCGTGGTAGTGCGATCAATGGCGACGATGGTGATGCTCCTATGAAGAGTGAAGAGAAGGTGAGGAGTGGTAGTGTCTTTTAGCATATCCAAGAAATGGGGTGGTGGTATCCTTCAACAGAAGTGCCATCATTTAGTCGTTGCCTTTAGGTATCAAACAATACCTACAACTCTAAAGTCCTCATTTATTACATTAAATTCATAATTTAAAAACCTCAACTAAGGTGGAACATTATAAACCAACTAGTGTATTACCTGTGTCGTTGCACTGCCACACATTTTCCACATAGGATATAGTCGTGCTTTCAGCGCAGCTACCGTGTCATGCCTTCGACATGCCACCTTGACCATTAATCGTGCCTCCGACAATGCCCACCACGTTTATTCTATTTGAAAGAGGCATTATGTTAAATTATAATAATTATATAATTAGGAATACCTAATTAACATAAAATGTAGTTATTTAGGAATACCGGATTAACCGGGATTAGAACTATTTTTCCTTTCCTAGTTAGGATTATATTTGTATCCCTATAAATACCTCATTGTGAAATTAATGAAGTTATGCTTTGAATTATTTAAAAGTTGTTTTATTTGATAGCATGGTTCGAGAATAAAAAGCTAGAAGGGAAAGTAGAAAGTGAGGATACCCCAAAGCGGTCCCAACTCTGAGTCATACACGTGTCATAATGATCTCGAGGAAAGATAGGCTCTAGCGTCAGCCCAACACTGATCCGGCCCAAACGGTTATAAGCCCGCCCAATGCTATCCACCAAACGGACCCTAATTCTTACAACATGTTAGGCCCACGAGTCTCACAACTATCCTCAATACCCATAAGCCCTACTAAAAGCAAGTATCTCGAGGATTAGCTTCGGACGGGCAATTACAACAACTCTTTACTTCCAACTAGGAAGAAGATTCCAGAGTATATGTCACATAAGGAGACTTCTACCTATAGACTACTCTCGAAATGGGAACTATCTCCCGCGTATCTAGTAGGGGTGGGCACGGGACGGGATGGGACGAGATATACCCATCCCTATCCCATCCCGTTCATACGGGATCGGGACGGGACTGGATCAGCAGGTACCCCATTTCATTTTTTTTTTTTTTTTGTTAACTTTTATCAATAAACAGTCTCAATTAAATAAATAGCCAAATGACAATAGAAATGAACGAGAAGCTCAGAAGACAGAAGAGAAAAAAAAGAAAAAACTACAAAACAATACAACAGTAGTGTAACTTCTATCTTTCCCTGTAAAAGAAAGGAAATAAAAAAAAATTTAATTTAGTAATGGAAAACTTCATAGAAAAACGTGTACAATATAGTAGTCCTCTCAACTTAAAGAATCAAAACACGGGTATTACTCTAAACTGAGATGTTGGAGCATAAAAATGCAAAGATATCAACTACATCAACATTCAATAAACAATTAAGAATAATAGCAAGATTCCTTTCTCAGATAATTCTTTGTAATTCAGATTCAGATATGTCTTCATCCTATTCAAATTGTATTCATTGACTTACTGATCAGGTTTCTCTACTATAACAAGGATTTGGGGTGCAGCTGAGAGAAAAGCGCGCCTGTCAAATTTTGTAGTGGGCCAAATGCTAAGAACTTTTCAATTTCCCTCTAACAAAATCCTTTCAATCAAGTCACCACACCTACAAATAAGTTTTAACACCACCCTCAGCCACTGAAGGCATCATCCATATATGTAATATTCTAAATAAAAATAAATAATTAAATAAAAATATTAATAATTAATATTAATAAATTAGTTCGGGACGGGACGGGATTGGCGGGATTGAAAATCTTCATCCCATCCCATCCCATTCTAGATCGGGACGGGATGGGATCGGGATGAAATTATTGAATCCCATTAAGACCCGGAAAAATCGGGACGAGACGGGACGGGATCGCGGGATGGGATGCCCACCCCTAGTATCTAGGAGCACACGGCCAATAGGGAAACTTCCCTCCATAGCACGACTCCTAATTAGAGAAAGATCTCCACGAAGATCTTCTTCCCTAAACTACGCCATCGATGGCCTGATTGAACCGGGACTCATGCACTATAAATAAGACATGAGGTTGGTAAGCTAAGGTACGCTACAAATTCCCTGGTTACAACATTACACCTTTCTCAGATCCCCGTCTGACTTTAGCATCGGCCACCACAACGGTGGTCCATGGCTCACGTGCGTTCCTTGTGCAGGTTAGCAGGTTTGCAAGTCAAGGTCAAAGTAGAGAGCGAAAAATGACTACATCAGAAAGAATATATTTTTTCTCTTCTCCTCGATTCCGTACTAGTCTATTTACTCCTTTGTTACTTCTTCCTCTTCCTCGTATCTTCTCTGTTAATTCCCTCCTCACGATGCAACTAATGAGAGGTGAGTAATGGAGAATGTTATTGTGAAAAGTTAGCTCATCGATGCCATGGAACCGGTTGTAACGAATTTGTTTATTCATTCTAATGGAGAATGCTATTGTGAAAAGTTGGCTCATCAGTGCCATGGACCGAATGTGACGAATTTGTTTACTAGTTTTCCTACATATCCTCGGAAACTAATTTACACCAGTACTCATTTTCCGTGCCCTTTAAGACTACTTCCCTTCGGTTATTCTTCCTACGTGCCCGTTAAGAATACTTCCCGTCGGTCATTCATTTTATTCTTTTTGTTGTTGTTGAGTTGTTGTCTTGCTAATTTACCTTTGATGATTCACTTATCAAGCTGGGCATTTGCGATATCTTTGCCCATTTTGCAGAGGAGTGTTAACAATTATAGTAATTATATAATTAGGAATACCTAATTAACATGGACTGTAGTTATTTAAGATACCGAATTAACTAGGATTAAAATTATTTTTCCTTTCCTAGTAAGGATTATATTTGTATCCCTATAAATACCTCCTTGTGAAATGAATAAGTTATGTTTTGAATTATTTAAAAGTTGTTTTATTTGACACGTTATTGGAAAAGTCATTGGCACTTGAGTCGTGAAGAGTGTCCATTCAAGGTCATGTCAATACTACTTAATAATAATAATAATAATAATAATAATAATAATAATAATAATAATAATAATAATAATAATAATAATAATAATAATAATAATAATAAACAATAAACAATTTGAAATTGCAAATGGAACTCATAAAATTGGTATGCTCATAACTGCATATAGTCATAGCATTGATCTAAGCATATTAAAGTTTCTAAGACCAAATAATTTAGAAAAAAATTACAAATAAAAAATGCATAAAAGAAAGATTACGAGTTACATAACAGTAGTAATAATACGGTTAAAAACCTTAGTAAGTTTAAAAACTTTGACAAAGTTTAATTTATTTTTCAACATTTAAACCTTGTCATTCAAGAACAATGACGTTTACTTTGAAATTATAATTGTAAGTTTAAGAATTTTTTAAAATGTTGACGGAGTTCATCGATTTTTTTTATTTTTTTATTTTTACATTTTACATTTTACACTTTACACTTTACACTTGTGACAACATATCCATGCTAAAACTTACAACATGCATTGTTTATGAACATAACCGTTGGATTATTTATCTTATCAGAGCATACTAAATAGAATATTAGGATTAAATTGCACAATAACGCACTTGATATGACAAAGCAATGAGATAACTTCCCAAACTAAAACAATTAGGAGGGGGCTTAACATGTAGGTGGTCGTCGTTTGTTTCTTAGTCAACAATAACTGAAAATAATATCTAAATTCTTCCTTGCTATAATTTTGTGTCACCTATGAAACTTGTGGGCCACTTCATTTCACTTATAATCAATGAATTTGAAGACCTATCTTTCATGGTTGATAGGCAAAATGTTTATGAAGGTAGTATTTTCCAAACATCAAACATAATGCATCTCCCATATACATAGATATAAAGAATAACATGAAAAGATAAAATAAAGGATTAGCATTCCAAATAGAAATTATACATACATGAATTCAAAACCAAGTCATACATTCTTAAACTCGCCGAGATGAAAAAAAGAAAAAAGAAAAACCAAAGTGCTACATGTAAAGAACAATATTTGAGTCATTTGAGACACATGCACATTTAAAAATATATTTTTTTTGGTGAATATCGTAAAATCCTAGTAAATAAAAAAATGAATAAAAGGTAAATGTCTCATGGTTTTGGAATCCACAATTGAGTGGACTTGCCCCAAAAATATTCAGTATTAAGGAGTTTCATCCCTCGATCAAACCTAATTGGTTTAAGTATGCTTGAAGGAATTTCTTCAAAACACTTGATTTATAGCCACTCAAAAGCTAAGTATGCTTGAATGTAACAACAACATGGTAACCAACAATGAAAAACTAAAGATAGCTTTATAGGAAACGCAGAAAATAGTATGACAGCCAAGCTGGATGAGACGGAAAGATAGGGGTAAATAGATTGGATCGAGGAATATATATAGAAACAAATCCATGGCATCCCTAATTCTGAATCAATCGTTGCGCGGTGGGGAAGAAATCTTTTGGAGAGTTAAATGGGTGAAGCTAACGAAGATGTGCCTTTGTTGTTTGAGAAAATGCGATAAGGAGTGAGGGAGAGTGTATGCTTGCTTATGTGATCGAACATACAGTTCTGTCACGAGTAAGAGTAGGAAGAAATAAATGGTGGGAAAATTAAAATGAAGAAGAACGACATACTTGTAATTTTGATATCAAAGGTGGTTGGGACCACTGTAGTAGAACACATGTCAGTCTTTAGCTAACCAATTTGAAATTTATGTTACAAATTTCTTTTAAAAGGGGAAGAATCCCTAGAAAACAGGGTAAGAAATATGCAATAGCAAATTAGGCTCAATCATCTCGATTGGGAGGTTCTTTTGTAATCCTTGGCTGCGATTATCTCTAATATCAGTGTAATTTCTATTATCTCTTATTGTCTACTTCAACTTCAATCTTGAGTTTGTCACCTACGTGACAATTGGTATCAGAGCCTTTGATCCCTCAACCTAGCCATGGAGACGAGAGCTCGTGAAATAGAAACATTCATGAAGGAAACAAAGAAGTAGTTGATTGAGTCTTCCAGCCAGATGGACTGGGTGAAAGTTGAGCTTCGAAGAATCGCAGAGAGCAATGAAAACATTGAGAAACGTTTAGATGCGAAAATGGAGAAGTTGATTCAATTGTTTCAGAATACCATGGTGGCCAATACCGGAGGAGAATCAAACAAAATGCAAGCATCAACAACCACTGGAAATTCAACACAAGCACCCACCCTCCCACCCGCTGGAATTGGAGGTAACATGTTTCGATTTCCCAAAATTGATTTTCCACGATTCGATGGGTCTAACCCTAGATCTTGGGTGAAAAAGTGTGATCGAATCTTCAATTTACATAATATTCTTGATAATTGCAAAGTTTCGATTGCCTCTATTCATTTGGATGACAAGGCGGACAACTGGTTTCTGGATTATCAACAAGCTAAACCTATTGTAACCTGGCCTGAATTGGTTCATGATCTATGTTTCCGATTTGAAAACCCAATTACTGATAACTTGTTGACGCCTTCAACAAGATCTGCCAAGACCAATCGGTTGAGCTCTATTATGATCGTTTTGAAGAATTGAAATCATTTATGTTGTTGCACAATCCTTCTTTGACAGAACCATACTTTGTTCTTAGTTTTCTCAGTGGTCTAAGGCAAGATATTAAATTAGTGGTGCAGATGTTCAAACCAACCTTTGTGGCACAAGCCTTCTCATTGGCTAGGATGCAAAAGTCTTGTCCCCCGGGTTCATCTCAAACACCTTCCTCTTCCAACTTCCAAAGAAAACAATTCACTGCTCCTTTTTACTCTACTAACTGGACAAAGCATAACACCATTTCCAATTCCACATCTCAACCTCACCAACAAACAGTCCCTCCTTTAGTTATAAAACCATCGCCACCAATGCCACATACTTCCATTTCACCTATCAAATTCTCTTCACTAAACCCACCCATCAAAAGATTCACACCCATCCAAATGAAACTAAGAAAAGAGAAAGGCATATGCTGCAACTGTGATGAGATCTACAAACCAGGTCACCTTTGCAAAACCCAGCACCTATACATGATGATTCCAGACTCTGATCCCCAAGAAGAATCCCCTCCCTTGCTAGAAGATACTGAGAACCTAATCCAAGAAATCTCTTCTGACATGGAGCCTCCCTCCATGCCCTCCATGGTAACCCTTCTAAAACACAATTCTCCTTAAGGGATTTGTAAAGAAACATCCCATTTTTATTCTCATAGACACAGGAAGCAAGCATTCTTTTATTAACTCAAAGGTGATTAAAATCATTAACTGGCCTACAGTGCTTACACCTCAAATGGTGGTCAAAGTAACCAATGGCCAACATCTCATTAGCAATTCCACTTGCCAACCATTGAGATGGACCATGCAACATCATCATTTTGAGGGCCTAGTGAGTCTTATCATTAGGGGGTTATGATATGGTCCAAGGAAGAGATTGGCTCAAACCCCTAGGAGACATTGTTATCAACCTAGAAACTCTTCAACTCACCATATCTCACCAAGGAAAGCCTATTACCCTTCAAGGTGTCCAAGACCCAGCTTCAATATTTCTCATTGGACCATCCAAAATTTCTAAATTCATGAAAAAAACATGCACCTTCCTTCATTGGCCAACTCTTTTCCTTGACACCTTCTCTAGCCCTCATATCCTCCTCAAATATCTTCCTTGTTACAGACTTACAAGGATGAGTTTCAAACATCGTCCTCCCTACCTCCTCCTATAAGCCTTGATCATAAAATTCATCTCAAGCCAAACACTCACTCTTCCTACTTCACAAGCCCCTTATAGGCTTCCTCACATCCATAAGGATGTAGTTGAGAGTTTGTTTAAAGAAATGTTAGAGGCTGGTATGATTAAGCATTCGCATAGTCCTTTTGCTGCCCCCATCCTATTAGTGAAGAAAAAATACAACACTTGGAGGTTTTGTGTTGATTATAGGAGATTGAATGAAATCACCATCAAAGACAAATTTCCCATGCCTCTTATTGATGAATTGTTGGATGAGTTACATGGAGCTCATATCTTCTCCAAGTTAGACCTTAGATCCAACTATCACCAAGTCCTAGTTCACCCCAATGATATGTACAAGACGGCATTTAAAACGCATCATGGCCACTTTGAGTTTAAAGTCATGCCCTTTGGCCTTACCAATGCCCCCGCACTACACCACAAATTGTCATTTATAGCATGCCAAAACTGATATTATAGGATAAGATAGCGTTATCAGACACGCTGTGTCAGCCCACGCTATTAAAATTGTCACTCTATTATAGCGTTCAAACGCTATTAAAGGAGCGTTTCTGGAACGCTATTAAAAGTTTACGTTTATAGCGTATAATAGCATTTAAAAGTGTACCTTTAATAGCATTTCTGGAATGTTATTAAAAGTTTACGTTTATAGCGTTTTTGGAACGCTATTAAAAGTGTACATTTAATAGCATTTCTAAAATGTTTTAATAGCATTCCCAACGATTTTTTTATGCTATTTTGTTGATTTCATTTGTAATATTATACATGCTATTAAAAGTGCAACAATAAATATAATCCAACTTTAACCATGTAAGAAAATCTCACTTCTTGATAATCAAACTAGTTTAATACATGAAACAAGTATAATTTCAAACAAAATAAATGTCATTTGTTGTTATTACATATCACACTGGTTGGAGATGTGGAGACTACTACTCGCATAAATCTATTGCTCTTCTTGTGAGAAGAAGTATTTTGTCTCTGAGGAACTGGAAGGCTATGAGACTTTGATGGAAACGACTCCAACTAATGTTCTCTAGAGCAAATGGTATTGAAGGAAGATCTGGGGGTCTCGACACATGAATATTCTTGGGCAAGATCAAGACATTGTTCTTTCCAATAGGTGATTAGTCTTTTCAAAACGTAATTTGTTTAGGGTAGTAAAGTGGCAGGCAAAGGTTGTCGAGTAATGGGGCATGTTGTATTTCCTCTTTTCAGCCATTCTTGGATCATTCTTCTTTCATATGTTTGACCAGTTTCGAGTGTAATCGGATCAATGAGAAGCTGGCTTGTGATTGGACACATAAAATCCTTTGGTGGTCTATTTAGAGGAATAGTCTTCCCTGATGATGCAACAGAAGTATTGCTCTGACTACCATCTTCTTCATATTCATTAAGAGAACTCCAAGCAAAAAATAAAAATATCTTCAAGAAAGAAAATAGACATGGTGTTCGCAATTACATAAGAGGTACAAAATCATATGAACTCATAAAACTATAACATTAAAATGCATCATTCAAGCCTTGCCTATTTGTTAGGATTTGAGTCTTCACTTTGTCAAAAATATGCTCCGCCGAGAACTTAAATTCTTCCCGACACTTATGGGATGTTCCTGCGGAAAAAATGATTAAAGGAAAACAAAAAATGTAGAAGTGCAGTGTTAACATCTCATTTTATGAATGAACACTTTTATCCATAGAAATTGAATTGTATACAAGTAACTGCCTAACCAAAGAATTAATTAGATAAAACGAATGCCACACTATTGTGCTTGTTACTCCTATTTTTACGATCACACTCTGAAGGATTTAGCATGAATTCTGAATTCAAAATAGTAGCAAACAAGTTTAGGTGGTTCACCTTAATCATTATGTGCAAACAACTTTAAACAGATCTTGCATTCCATGTCCCACAACCTAACAGTTTTGTCCCTTGAAGAGGAAAGCAATTGCTGCAAACGAAAAACAATTGGTTGTCGACTAAACTTATTGAAAATTATCAAGCAATAATCTCAAATAATAATATGGAACCTGCGAAGCTAACCTGAGATTTTATACAGATTTTATACAAGAGAAGTCCAAGACATCATCTAGGTGAGCTTCGAAAGAACACATTGGTCTGTCATTAATTAGATAAAATGAATGCCACACTATTGTGCTTGTTACTCCTATTATTACGATCACACTCGGAAGCATTTAGCATAAATTCTGAATTCAAAATAGTAGCAAACAAGTTTAGGCGGTTCACCGTAATCATCATGTGCAAGCAACTTTAAACAGATCTTGCATTCCATGTCCCACAACCTAACAGTTTTGTCCCTTGAAGAGGAAAGCAATTGCTGCAAACGAAAAACAATTGGTTGTCGACTAAACTTATTGAAAATTATCTAACAATAATCTCAAATAATAATATGAACCTGCGAAGCTAACCTGAGATTTTATACAAGAGAATTCCAAGACATCATCTAGGTGAGCTTCGAAAGAACACATTGGTCTGTCATTAAGTGAGAATAATGTCTCTGGCACAGCAACATTATCAGGAACTGAACGATTCTTTCTTCTTTTTTTTTTTTTTTTTTTTTTTTTGAAAGTTGAGCCGGGTTTGTATAGGATCCCGTAACCTATCCTCGAGGTGCCACCTATAGGTCAACATCACCCCGAAAGAAACGATGCCGCCGGAGGGTCTCGAAGCAAGGACGTGGGGACTAATCCACAAGGCCTTAACCACTCGACCATAACCCCTTTGGCTGAACGATTCTTTCTTATTGAAGGAACATTTCCTTTTTGAAACTTCTGACATTTTTTTATCAAATGTTGCAGAGACCACTGGATGCAAAGGTCAGTCTTATTAAATATTTGAAATGAATCAAAACCCATTTGGAAATGAAACATTTATGGTAAAAAAGACTCTTATTTTGGATGTCTTGGAAATCTTGGGGTTCAAATATTGAGGGCTTAGCCCGGAACAAAGAAGCAGCAAAGAAGAGCAGACAGAGAAAAAAAATGGGTTAGAATTATAACCATTTTTTCTTCCATAAAAAACCATAAAAATCATATCACCCCATTAATTACTTCTTTCTTTGCAGCTTATGTGCTACAGTTTTTGGACCATATCAACCACAAAGTTTAAGTGTCTCTGAATGAGTTCCATTCTTTGATTTGAACCTCTATTGTTAGTACTCTTTCTTCAATTTGCTAGACAAGCATAGAGAATCTAATAATTTTTCTCTATCATCTCTGTCCATTTTTGTGGTGGCTAGTGTAGACAACAAACTGAAACCCCAAAAACATGAGATCGAAATGGTGAAGTTCCTTACCCTATCTCCTTATGTAATGAGGAGACCCTCTGTTCATAGATCACGCGCTTGTGATCACACACTGACCAAGAATTTACATTGCTACCTCTATATTGTAATAGACATTTGTGCTAAAATTTCATATATCAAATTTTGAGGTACACAAAATTATCCTTAAAAACTTGCTAAAATACATTTTTCTAGATTTTCTTAACCTATGTTATTCAAGGTTAAGAACTTAGAGCTATTGTGTACCAAAGGTTACTAGATTACGACATAATAGAAACACTACAAAAAAAGCATTAATAGCCACATAAACTAGCGACGATTTTTTGATACCGTCGCTAATTATAAGATTTGCGACGGCAAAAAACCGTCGCTAATGCTTTTGATACTGTTTCAACCCATAATTATAAAAATTCGTCGCTAAATATTTTGCGACGGCTTAAAACTGTCGCTAATTCTTGTATTAGCGACGGTATCTTAGCTGTCGCTAAGATTTACAAATAAAAATCATTAGCTTATATATATATATATATATAACATTTAGCGACGGCACGCTAAGCTTTACAAATAAAATTCATTAACTACAGTAGAATACCGTAGCTAATGGATATTTTTTTTTTAAAATATATAAAAAAAAAACATTTAATGCCGTCACAAAGCTTTACAAATAAAATTCATTAGCTACGGTAGAATACCGTAGCTAATGGATTTTTTTTTTTTTTAAATATATAAAAAAACATTCATTAGCTATGGTAGAATAAAATTCATTTAGTGCCATCACTAAGCTTTACAAATAAAATTCATTAGCTATGGTAGAATACCGTAGCTAATGGATTTTTTGAAAAAAAAATATTTAGCCACGGTAAATGAGCCGTCGCTAAGTTTTACAAATAAAATATATACAAAAAAACATTTAGCTACGCAAACAAACCGTCGCTAAGTTTACAAAGATTTTTTTATTAGCGTCGGCCCAAAACTGTCGCTAATTGATATTTAAAAAAAAAATTATAAACAAAAACATTTAGCTACGGAAAAAAATCGTCACTAGGCTTACAAAGATTTTTTTATTAGCGACGGCCCAAAACCGTCGCTAATTGATTTAAAAAAATAAAATTATAAACAAAAACATTTAGCTACGGCAAAAAACCGTCGCTAGGCTTACAAAGATTTTTTTATTAGCGACGGCCCAAAACCGTCGATAATTGATATATTTTTTTTTAAATTATAAACAAAAACATTTAGCTACGGCAATAAACCGTCGCTAAGCTTACAAAGATTTTTTTATTAGCGACGGCCCAAACCGTTGCTAATTGATTTTTTTTTTTTTTAATTATACACAAAAATAAAACTTCATCTCAACCGTCAATAACACCCAAAAACTTTATCTCAATCCAACGCACTAAACCAAACCACGTCACCGATCTGCGTGAAACCAACACAACCAATCCCCTTCAATTACCTCTCTCTATATAAATTTAAATTTTCCCTACCAACCAATGATATTCACATAATTATTACAGAATATATCCCTTAATTTGTACATGTTAGTGTTTCGATTATTATATTTTATAGTAATTATTTCGTTTTAATATCTTTGCAGGAATTTGAGCTTAAACGATGAATCCATATTAAGCAGTCACAAACGACAATTAGGCAATTTCAATGGTGGTATAAAACAAATCACAAACCTAAACCCAACACCTAGCTCACAACCTAAAATCCACAAACCTACACCCAACACCTATCTCTTAACCTAAAATTCACAAACCTACACTCAACACCTAATTCATAACCTAAACCTCATCCATAACCTAATCCATAACCTAAAACCATACCCAATCCTACCCTCATTGATGAATCTTCCCCTCATCTCATCCTTATTCATCTTAGCTATTTTCTATAAATAGAGGATAATGGGGGTGAGAAAAGGGAGAAAAAGAGAAGGGAAAAGAAGCAACTTAGAAAAAAATCCAATCCTCTTTCTCTCAAATTCACCTCACCCTCACCACCACCACCTATCCCTCTTCCACTCACTCAGCAGTCACCACACCCTCGCCACCACAGTCTCCTCGCCATCGCCATCGCCACCACCGAGCACCACCACCAATTCCGCCACCGTTCTCACGCCACCACCGCGAAACAGGGGCGTGACAACCCTGTTTAGCGTCCAACTTTCACTCTGCCACCACCCTCGGCCCCTCTCCCCTGTCCACGCACCATCACCACCTCCGCACGAGCACCGCCACCGCGCGAAAACCACCGCGAAACAGAGCACCGCGGCCCTATTTCGCGTCGCGACAGAGCACTCGCTGCTCCTCCCTCTCGGCCTCTCTTCGTCGCGAGCTCCTTCCTGTCCTCACCTCTTGCGACCACCGTCACCACCACGACCGAGAACCCCCTGCTCCGCCTCGCGAACAGAGCCACCACCGCGAAAACAGGGAACCTCTGTTTCGATTTGATCTTCCTGATTTTCAATTGTTTTTGCTGTTCCTCACCCTCTCTCTCTCTTTTACAGGTTATGGGACGTGATTTGGCGGTCGGGAAGGTCGCGAGGAGCGACGGAAGGCGGCGGAGCAGCCGCTGTCGCGCTGGAGAAGACAACCGGCTCGGGTTACTGTAGCGCACTGTAGCAGCGGGAAAATCAATTTTAATTGATTTTGGCTATTTGCACCCCCGCTCTCTGTAAGAGCCACCACAGAGTGTTTTGGACCAATTTTCTCGGGATTCGTGTCGGACCACTTGCTGACCTGCTGAGTGCCACCACATCGAGTTTGTGACGAACTAAATGGGTTGTATAAATTAATTTGATTCATTTTATTGAATTGTGTACTTAATTGTTAATTGCAATTTATTTCTGAATTTTTGATAAATTGCTTTCACCTTGCATGTTCGAGTAATTAAACTTGATATGCTTGGTAGTTAGAATTACCCTTTATCAATATTCAAAGCATGTGCTAAAAATATTAAGCTTAAACTTTGATTAAGTGTGCCCTAAAAAGACACTTAATACTTGGTAAAAGCGTATTTGCTTGAAATACTTTGTTAAGGTTTAAAAGAACATGATATAATTTAAATTGGATTTTAACGATCACATATTCGGTGTAAGCAAGGGATTTTCATCCCTAAAGCTTCTCGTAAATTCAGTAATTTAGATTAAATAATTTTGCTAACTCATTGGTGAGTCCAAGCCCACCAAACCCATCTCATTTCATCTATCTTTTATTTTTCCTATTTTTAATTTATTTTTAGTTTAGTTTTAAAAATGCTGTAACCCCATTTTCCATTTAAATTAGTTTAATTAAATTCTAAAATTTCAATTGTACCCACCTTCTTCGTGGGATCGACCCGTACTTGCCGATGTCTACCAGTTAGGCACCGTGCACTTGCGGTTATTACAAGTGGGCTGAATTAACTTATTAATTTAGGTTAGTTAAACTCGCATCAACCAACTAACCAAAAAATTTCTCTCAACCAAAATTTTTCTCTCAACAAAAATTTTTCTCTCAACCCACAGAGAAGAAACCCACAGAGGAGACCCCAGCAGCAGAAATCTCCCGGCAGCCACCCTCTCCCCTCCCTTCCCCCGCCTTTCCCTATTGCAAGAGATCTCTGAGATCTGAAATCTCAGATCTCGGAGATCAGATCAGATATTCTATAGAGCGAATAAAATATTTTGTTTTTTGTATGGATTCTTTGTAATTTTTTTTTTGTAATTTTTGTATGATATTCTAGAGATTCAGTGTAATGTTTGTTATAATTTTGATCAATTAAGTCTCCTGTCATGTTTTTGATCAATTAAATTTAGTTCTGGTAGTTTCTATTAATTTTCAGAATGGACAATCATTAAGAGCTAATTTCATTATAAAAAATGAATTTTCATTTGTAATTTGTAATTTTCATTTGTCAATATGATTTGCAACAAAGTTGTCCCTAAATAGCCACGGCAAATACCGTGGCTGTTTTGTCAATTGGAGTTGCAATTTAGCGACGGCAAATATCGTGGCTGTTTTGTCAATTGGATTTGCAATTTAGCGACGACAAAAATCGTCGCTAAATAGCCACGGCAAAAAACCGTTGCTAAATAGCCACGGCAAAAGTCGTCGCTATTTTTCAATTTACGACAGTCTTTTAGCCGAAATTTTAAACGGCTTTAGCGACGGAATTTTTAGAGTTATCGACGATTTTTAGCCGTTGCGAATTAGCTACAGGATAGTTTTTCGTTGCTAATTCAAATAGCGACGATTAAAATAGCCACGGTATTGCGACGGTTGTTGAGCCGTTGCTAATAAATACTAGCGACGATTTTTTGACAATTAGCAACGGTTTTTAGCCGTTGCTGAATTGAATTTTCTTTGTAGTGAAATAATGGAAACTTAGAGGTAATGTGTACCCTTCAAAACAAGGAGAAAATGTTGAATGTAGTTGCTTTTAGGATGATACTTCTTCCCAAATGACATGTGCGAGTATATACGATTAAACTGATGCATACATGAATAAGATCAGAATACATTAGTACTTTTATCTCAACTTATTTGATAAGATGGGAGAGGGCAAGTTTCCATGGGGTTATTTCATAGCATAACTAAGCAAGACAATACTACAATGCGAGTGAGAGTCAGACCTGGTAGAAAAGTGATGAACATGAAAACCATAGCAATTCCCATTATTAATTTCCTAGTCCAAATCAACCAGCAATCTATCGAAAACATCAAGTCCACTTTCCCAATGTATAAACTATAAGTCAGAACATGTACATCATGGAAGTGGAGAAAAGGAAAATCATAAGAAAGGACGAGATAATGCAAAAGGACAAAAAGTGTATGGTCATGTACCAGATCTCCACAAGTTAAAAAAACATGCAACAGAATGTCGTGCCAGATGATGAATCCAACCCCACTTCCTTAGCTATCATAAAAGAATGAACGTGCTTAACATGTTGCATTCATGTTAGAAATACATAAACTACATACCAGTTTTAGTGAAAATTCATGCAAGCACTCAACAGATTGGCCGACACAAGCAAAGATTCTCCAAACTAAGAAAACCTGGGTCATGATGGCGTCAATCCAAGAATACCATGTCCGAGCTTCTCTCCAAGCCACAAACAATTCATTGTCATCATTCCAAGGTATCTGGAAATGAAGTGCCCATCAGCAATGACAAATTCTCAATGCTCGATGTAAATTACAATTTTACCATGACATAAACTACATACCAGTTCCTCCAATTTGGACAACTTACAATTTTTTTTCAAATAATTTTTTTTTCAAGGATATAACATGGTTAAATACTAAATCTCTTTTACCATGACATATATATTCAACTTCGTTATTATTTTATCAGTGATACAATTGGAACATGTAATGCACAAAACTAGAATTAGAAAACTGAAGTTCTTGGTTAAATTTATTCAGGTATATGTAACTAAATCTTAGATGAAATTTGAAATTCCCAACACTAAATTTGATTTATTAAATTGGGCAATATCTGATATCAGATAAAATATGGTAGAATGGCATCCCTAGAGACAGGAAAAATTGTTCAAGCCATGGCTCACATCAGTGAAACATATTACAATATAGCATCAAAGAAAAAGTAATTAACATAACAAATCAGTTTCAATTATTTGGAGTAATATCAATTTGTAATATAGCATCATCAGTAATATAGGCTAGCATTAGTATAATATAGCAAAAGTAATTAACATCAAATAAGTCAACTTCAATATGGTTTGGATAATAGGAGGCAATTATCCATCCCTAGTTTCATACTTGAGGTGAGATAGTTCAGTCTCAAACTGAGATGCGGTTGACCCCATTTTATCCAGCCCTTTTCAAATTTGAATTGTTGGGAGATTTGGGGTATATAGGATGGATATGAAAGCACAATATGGGAGAGAAAGGAAACATATAGACTAAAGATATCACTATTTTTACCGATGAGCTCTAACTGATACAGAAAGAACTTCTTCATCCCATTAACATCCTAGGATTTTTATCCTCATCACTTCAATGCCTCAAGTTTAACCTGATTTCAATCATCTACCAGATTCAGTCCCCATCCCCGTAATTTAGAACACTAACCAAAACCAAGCTACAAGAGTACTTTAACTTCCAACTCTAACATAAGTATCTAGATATCAAAACCAATTCAACCAACCAATAAACATTTAATTCAATTTTACTGAATTTGCTGAACTACTACATACAAGTGTAATCAGAATATAAACTCCTCAGTGATCATTTTGTTAAGAATTGCATTTTCTGTTGTCATATCATTCTTACACTTACATTGTTTAATAATCATGTGAAGGAAAGATCGTGAAACACAAAATTCTGAGGAACATAACTCAGATTTCTCATCCTAGTAGCCAGCTCCTCCAACACTGAGTAAATCATATGAAATGTGACTTGTCCACGACTCCAAACTTGTGAACTTGGTTCTTGATTCAATTAAACTGAAACCTTGAATCTTGCTTACCCTCTCAATTCAGTCCAACTTGATTTAGAAAGTACTTGTACAACATTTTTTTTATTTAGTCTACTAGAGGCTCTATTTATTTCAATCTAAGTCTTATATAGAAAAATAAGCAAATGCGAAGAAAGAACTACTTTGTAGGATTTTGAAATTACTGGATTTAAACGACGAGCGGATTCGATCAACCTCTCCAAGTTAACTTTTTGCCCTTTGTTCTCAGGAACACTAAAACTCACAAAAAGAACACAATAAGTATCCTGGCCTACAGAAACAAATATCAAGTAATTTCTGGCAATTAAAAAAAATCAATCTCTGCATATACTACCATACCCATTTCTCCACCCTGCTTTAGCAGGGATTCTATAACCCCACCTTCCCTAAATTTTAGAAATTGTTTAGCAAACTTGTTGATTCTTACATAGAATTTGTTGATTCAATCTCTCCACACGTTTAAACCTTCCTCGATTAACCTCTGAAAGAAGGATATCGGATGGATATGCGTTCTATCTGCTGGATCTGAGTAATAGAGAGATGAAGGGGCCAGATGTGGTGAATAGAGTTGTTGGTTATGCTGGATCTTGGCTCATAATAAAGCTTTTTCAAAAGGGTTACATTGTTCAGGCGACACAAGCTGGATCTCTATCCACCTTGCGTTGATATGCTACTTGAAAACCCTCTTTCCCCAAACCCCCAAATCAAAATCAAAGAGAAAAAAATGGAGCTTTACCTGAAAGGTATCACCTTTATAGCCTTTATCATCTTCCTCTCCGCCTTTTCTCCTTCTTTCGCCACCCTTCACGACAATCTCCGCCTCCGACTTTCCAATCTTTCAAGCAGATAAGCTAATTCGCCAGCTAAATCTTTTCCCCAGAGACGCAAAACCGAAGCCATTTGAAGATATCATGATATCTTAGCTCAAGCCAAAGCAAAGCTTCTCGAAATCTTCTTGCTGTGAGATAGCCGATTTCAACTGGCAAAGTATTCAGATTTTTACAGCTCCAAATCCATGAAGATTGCAAAGTCCTGTTCTTGTGGAGGAAGCCTCCTTCTAGTCCTCTCGATTTCTCTTTCTCCCTCGATCTCTCTCTCCCAGAGAGATAGGGCAACAATAAGAGGAGAGTGAGAGGAGCTGTGTTTTTTTTTTTTTTTGCGTTTGGTGAGAGAGATGAAAGGTATTCTAAAATTTTTGAAGAGAATCGAGCAGTGTTTTTTTCTTAAACACTATGGCCTGAATTCTAAGGCTCTCACTGAATTATTAAAGAAAGACTCCTTCAAATGGTCAACTGCAGCCCAACAAGCCTTTGAGGCACTTAAGGTGGCCATGAGCTCAACACCGGTCCTCCAACTGCCAGACTTTGCACTGCCCTTCTACATTGAAACAGACGCCAGTTCAGTTGGCATAGGTGCTATCCTCCTTCAGCAAGGCTCTAGGTCCAAAGAACTTGGGCTTATCTACGTATAAAAAAAGCTACTAGCAATCATCATGGCTATACATAAGTAGAAGGCTTACCTGATTGATGCTAAATTTTTCATAATGAGTGATCAACAATGTTGATGATACATAAAAACGATCACACCCCTAAGCCGTATACGTGTCATGATGATCTCAAGGAACAACGGGTTCAAGTAGCATCCCAATACGAATCCAGCCTGAGCGATTCTCAGCGCGCTCAACTCCAGCTCACCAGGTGGGTCTGGAGTCTCACAGCACACTAGGCCCACACGTCTCACAGCTATCCACGATACCCGTAAGCCCTTTTCAAGCAAGTATCTCGAAGATCTGCTTTAAACAGGAAACCACGACAATTTTTTTCTTCCAACTTGGAAACAAACACCAGAGTATCTTCCACACAAGGAAACTCCTTTCAATGGAGTGCTCTCAGATTGGGAACTATCTCCCACGTATCTAGAAGCACAAAGCTAACACGGAACTTCCCTCCTACAACACGACTCCTAATTAGAGAGGGATCTCTACAAAGATCTCCTCCCTAATTTACGCCTATGATGGCCTAGTTAACCAAAGACTCCTTGCACTATAAATAGAAAATAAGGTTGGTAACCTAAGGTACGCTACAAATTCTCTGTTACAACATTACAACTTCCTCAGATACTTGTCTGACTTTAGCATCGGATAGCCATCGGCCACCCCATGGTGGTCTGTGGCTCACGTGTGCTACTTGTGCAGGTCAAACAGATCAGAGTAGGGAGCGAAAAACGACTGCATCAGTTTGACGCCGTCCGTGGCGACGACATAGTTCTTAACTTTATACTAAGCGTCGTCTCTTACCAAATCCTAGAGAGATGGTGACCACTAGGTTACACACAATGAACCAGGGGACACGTCCAACGCTCCGGCTTTCCCTATACCGGTTCCTGCCATGCACGGCAGCCTACTCACGCCCTTGCACCAACGGCAGCAACGTAAGACCCCAGAATCGAGGTATTGGCATCCCAATTACATCAGGTTATCAAGGCGGTGGAGACGCTCACGAGGCAGAATCCACCCGCTGCTGATGGAGACCAAAACCAGCACGGACCTCTACCTCTAGTAGACGATAGGGAGCAACCGCAGGAGAGCTAGACCCCCGCCAGTTCCTATTTGACTAAGGGAGGTTGTGCGGCTAATGCTGATATAGCAGCCAGGACATAGAGGCACGGCCCTGGGAATCCCTCCGAAGAGGAGCGCATGATCCTAACATCCTGTATCGCCTCTCCGTCCCGCCATTTGTAGACCGGATAATGAATGAGACCCTCCCAAGGAAGTTTACTCCCCCGAAGCTAGATTCATGCGATGGGACCGCCGATCCCTTGGATCATCTACGCCATTACCAGCACGTGATGGCTCTCAAGGAAGGATCTGAATTCATCATGTGCAGAACTTTTCCTACCAGTCTCAAAGGCCCTGCATTGACATGGTTCCACAGTCTTTCGCCGAAGTCAATTGAATTTTTCAAAACACTTGCGAAGGAATTCCTGACCCGCTTTGTCGGAAGCTAGCATTTCAAAAAAGGGTCGCACTACATACTCTCTCTAAGGCAGAGGTCTGGTGAGACATTCTAAGAGTATGTCACGCCCTTCAACAACGAACTGACCCCCATTGACGGGTGTAGCGACAATACAGCCGTGATGGCCTTCACTACAAGCCTCAGAGAAGGAAAGCTCTTCGAGGACCTCACCTTGGAGCCCCCTCTAGACATGGCGGAGCTCCTCAAGAGCGTTCAGAGACACATCACCCTGGAGGAATTAAGGACAGCCAAGAGGAAAATTGAAGGCGACAAAAAGCCCTCTGCTTCGAGGGATAAGAAAAAAGGAAAGAGACAGGAGGAAGAGGAGCGGAGTAAGAGGAAGCGCGCTTACAACAGATTGGATTTTGATCGTCCCAAACCAGATAAGTCATCCAACTATGTTTTATTCAGAGTCGTGACACCCCTAAATGCTAGTCTGCCAGATGTACTCAACTCCATGAAAAATTGGGAGGAATTGAAGTGGCCCCCGAAGACACGCAGATACCCTGCCAAAAGGGATAACGGCAAGTACTGTGCATACCACAAAGAAGGCGGCCACAACACCAATGATTGCAAGAGTCTAAGGTATGAATTAGAGCACTGGATCCACAAGGGCAAATTGAAAAACTTTCTGAAGTCTGAGAAGTAGCCAGATTCGACCAAGGACAGGGGGAGTCGGTCAAAAAGGTAGAAAAGGAGACTCCTGGGATAATATGCATCCTCCATGGAGTTGGACCAAATGAAGACTAGTCGCACAGGTCCCGCAAACGGACTCTGTCGAAAGAGGACAGACGAGTTTGCTATTCAAGAATTCAGAACCCCATTCCCACTTTGACCTTCACGAACATGGACTTGGACGGAGTTCGAGCGCCACATAACGACGCCTTGGTCATCTCTGTGTCTATCGCAAAGTGGGAAGTGAAGAGTACCCTCGTTGACACGGGCAGCTCGCCCAGCATTCTATTGTACAATGTTTTCCACAGCATGGACCTCAAAGAAGAAAGCCTAACGCCATCACAACACCCGCTGATCGAGTTCAACGGGGAGAAGTGTTTCCTCGTCAGAAGGATAAGGCTAGCCACAGTAGCCGGAGAGCCACTTCATGGTGGTAGACGCACCATCATCCTACAACCTCATCCTGGGAAGATCGTGGCTACACCAAATGGAAACAATGGTCTCCACCCTTTACCAGTGTGTTAAGTATGCTACTAACAACTCAGAAGGGACAATACGTGGAGACCAACCTACGACACGAGCTTGCCACTACGCCGCACTGAAACAGATAGAGTGCTCCTAGATCCAGATACATCATGCAGAATAGCTTGACCCAGTGCAAGGCCAAAAGACGGAAGGGGCACAATTTTTGAGCGGTACAGAAGCAGTCAACTCTCCTGCCCAGCGATTCGTAACGGCAATGGCAAGGGGAACACATTCCTCGACATTCTATCGGTGCGGTGATCCACCCCTCTGCAAGGCTTGCTCTTCAGTGACCTATGCAACGCCTCGACAGTCCGCTAAGTGATCCACGAAAGCTATCCGAATTTGCTTCGAGGACAAAGACCAGTTTATCTCCATCAACAGCTAGTTTGATTTAAGTTGTTTGTTTCCCTTTCCATAGTCATATTGAGTTTAGAGTTCTTAAGAAACTTATGTGATTCACAATCATTCAAGAAATTAAACAAGAATTTCGTAAACAAACTCTATTGATTATTGGAAAGATGTAACAACAAGCACCTTGAGGCGGATACAAAAAACTACATACTGCGAATGCCCTGAGGCAGGTACAAAAAACTACATATTGTGAGTCAACATGGAGAACTTGCTCGTACTGCCCGACCTCACAAATGAAGTGAAGATACGGACACCATCAAATATAGTATGTGGGTACAAAATCGGCAACCAGAAGTCCCACAGTGAGTTATTACCAGACAGTTGTTAGTTTACACCCTCATGTCCGACAGATGTTATCTCTGAGATCAAACATTCTGGAACAACGATAAGGCATCTGCTCATAAAAGACGAACTCTTCCCTAGGAAGGGAATCCTTACTACTTCTCCGCGATATGAGAATGAATTATGAGACCTCAGTCGATCAATTACGTAGCCACCCATATCAGGTGACCATGCATAACGACAATTTTTACCTTCCATGAACGACATAAACATCATAACACTAGGAGACTCCAGACACGAAGATACAGCTTCAGCCTTTGGAAACCCAAAGCATCTTTTTCAGCCTTTGGAAAATCCAAAGCGCCTTCTTCAAACAAAAACATTACAGGAGATAAACTCTGCGAAAGATACTGCCTACAACGATTGGGAAACACCATTTTATAGACGTGATGGTTCACCAAACGGGCACTCAAGCATTAAATGCCAAGCATTGAATAGCGTTTGGAAAACAGGAAGGCAAAGGTTCCCAAGGAAACTACGCAGAACACGTCAATCAATTAATGGCATTGCACGCAACCCCATTAATTGAGGGGGAGTAACCGATGCTCAACCGTCACGCAACCTGCGTTGTACACGTATCACCGCACGATTTACACTGTACACACAACGCGCCTTGTAGGAAACCCTAGCCCTTCCTCTGCGTGCCCATGGGCCTGGCCTGATAATTAAACAGCACCCCGTCGCATTCATGGCACGGGAACCAGAAGATCCTAGTCAACCCTGGCATACAAATCACACTTACAGATCGCTAGTCGGTTTAAGGTAACTTCCTCCACACCATGTGCCAAGCGGATGGATCAGGTACACACACCCCATAGCAAACAAAACCTCCCTTCAAACCAGGCAGGCTTAGTTAGTCATAACTGATGATGATAGTTTATGGTTCATCTCGACACCTAGTCTATCTAGCACGGGCATCGACGGTTTAGGAAGTGGAAGTCTAATCAGTGTTATCACACTTGGTGACGACGACTTGCCAGGGATCATTACCCCCTTCACAGACATTGATCGTCGAACCTAATCAGGTAAGCCTAGCTAGTGACGACTAGCGACGAAAGCTTCTGATCAAACCCTGGACTTGTAGCCCCCAATGCGAGGGTGTAGATAGTCCAGAAGGTGGGAGCCCAGTTAGTCTCGAACTGATTCCGACAGCTCGCCACAGGACCACCGCTCTTCAGTGTGGCCGCCTAATCACCAACCCTAGACTTGTAGCCTCAGCACAAGGGTGTAGATAGTCTAGAAGTTGGGAGTCTAGTCAGTCCCGAATTGATCTCGACAGTTTGCCACAGGACGGCTACTTTTCAACGCGGCCACCGAAACACTCCCAAGTTTGTAGCCTGGTGCACTCAGGTGTAGATAATTTGGATGGTGGGAGCCTAGTCAGTCTTGAACTGATTCTGACGACTTGCCATGGGACCACTACTCCTCAGCCTGGTCGCCAAAGCCTTACTCCCCAAATCTGTCATCCGCCATGATCGATCATAAATGATTCGGATGGTGGAAGCCTAGTCAATTCTGATAACTTGCCACGGGACCACTACTCTTCAGCATGGTCGCCAAACCCTTACTCATCCAATTTGTCATCCACCTTGATTGATCATAAATGATTCGGATGATGGGAGTCTCAAGCAGCTTGCCACACGGCCTCCGCTGTCCCTTTCAACCAGCAGACACAAATATAAATCTAGCCATGTCAGCACCTTCACGCTCAAACGAATTGGCATCCTACCATTGAAAAAGGCCACTAGTGCCAAACACTCGGCCACCACAGCTCGCCCAAGGCAACAGCTACAGCCGACTAATCAGACAAACAAGCGATGACCCAGATCATTCACAATACAAAGTGGTCAAACCCTCTACCGCAGATAGACCAGTCAACGTCCTATTGATTCAACTAGCCTATGCCAAAGCATGATGATAAGGCAAAACGGAAAAGCATGCAATAGAGACAAAAGACGTAAAACGGATAACATTGTTTTCATTAATGATGAAGACAAAAAGAGTACAAGTACACAAAATCGCTCCTAATCAGGAGAAGGCACGGAAACGAAAGAGTTAAGCCTAGTAGAAACAGGGACCGAATCATCCTCCTCGTCTGACGACACAGAAGAAACAGACAAGTCCATATATGACATCTTCTTATAACGATCAAGGTCCCACTCCAGATGTTCTTTTCGGACCTTTGCATCAATAAGTTCATGCTCCAGCAGGTCCAACTTACCAGTCAGCGCATCAACCTGAGACTGTTCTATGGCCAGACAGCTCTCCACAGCTCTGAGTTCATGACACCCCAACTTCAGCTGGTCTTCGACCTTCCTAGCTTCTCGAGCATAGAAACCCACATCGAATTCCAACTGTTGTTTCTCAACAGCCTAGCCAGCTTCCCTTGAAGCACTCTCTTCAGCAAAGGATTGCAGCTCAGAACACGCTTTATCCGCAGCCTCTTGCTAAACCTCGACTTCTCGACGTATCCAGCTCAGTTCCTGTCAGAGTCTGTCCCTCTCGAACACTACCTATGCTAGCTTGTGCTCATGGTCCTTCAGACGAGCTCTCTGAGCCTCAGTGGCCACAATTGATTGATCCAACCACATTTTTCGGCCTGCATCTTAAGTAGCTCATTTTCATGAAGCGCATCAGAGTACAGCTTATGCACATGCGAGAAGACATGCTCCAAGGTATACACTCTCTCACGAGCTGCCTCGACTTCCGTTCCAGCAATGGTCGCGTGGTTCATATGAGACATACCCAACATAAGGTACTTCAAACCCTTATCCATACACCCTTCAAGCGAATCCTTCTTGGGTTTCGGAGCGTGGTCCATCAGCTAGTTGTGACGCCTGCTTATATGCTTCCTCGAAGCATACTCTATATCCACCTCTCGGTGCCAGACCTGTGAGCTCATCTTCACCAGGTCCGGTGCAAACATACTTATCCACACATCAGGATGAAGCGTCCCCTGATTTGGAACTAGGCCAGCACCACCCTTCACTGTCACTAGAGTCCTCAGACTCTCCTCCGTGGATTTTCCTTTATCAAGAGCAGTCGACCTCTTACTGGGAAACGGCTCAATAGGATCTGAAGGTAGGGGAGAAAGCGAAGTATCCAAAGGGCCTTCCAACACTTCTAATCGAGGCTCTCGACAAGATGGTGAACCATGCGGACTGCAGGAAACACGATCGGTACCATGGCCACTCTCAGGCAAGTCATTAGTTGGGCGATCAAATTCTACTACCTCGGGCTAATCTTCAAAAAGGCCTTCTATCGAAATAGTCCCACACGAATCAGCACCAGCAAAAGCCACCATTGCAACCCGGACCAAACGGTCATTCAAAGCCTCGGCTTGCACGTCACTAAGTTTTGACCCATTTGTGCGCCAACTGCAAATAATCTTTCTCCAAGCCATGAACATTAGACACCGCCTCAACGGGCCTAGTAGACTTGCTATCTTTTCTCGGTGGAGTGGGTCATGCCAAAGTCGAACCAATTCTATCACGAGGCTTCTTCTTCATAAAGGAAGTAAGCGTCTCAGACAACTCCTCCACATCAAACAGAACAGGAGCATGGCCTTAGTAGCCTTCCTCTTTCTAAAAGGGGCCCCATTTTCCGACTTGGTGCACGCCTCTCAGTACAACGTGGGAGCTACGTGCCAATTGTCCCACAGCCCACTGTGGATGAAGTTGAAAACTCCGATTACATCAGTCACCTCTCTTTGAGGCAAGTCACAAAAATTTTCCATGGTGGTACGCTCCTCCAAAGTAAGAGGAGTAGTAGAGAACCTCTATGCAGAAGAGCATGAGCAACGATTAGTTATTCTATCGTCAAGCACATAAAAGTAGCAAGACAAGAGTCAAACTTACAAAGCAGTCCGAACTGTCATTCGAACGGACAACCCTTGCATCGAAAATACTTTGAATCTGCAGGGGCCAAGAAACAAAACTTTTGCCAGAACTTGAAGTCATCAGGCAGTCTACCGAAGCATTTCAACGTCCTCAACTTACAGACAACATTGCTCTGCAGCCGGGGAGCGGTAAGCAATTGGATCACACATGGTGTCATGCTAACGCCGGCCTCCCTGGCACAGAGCAGAATCATGAGGATAATCTTGTAACCGTTGGGCCCCAACTGAGCTGGGGGAATCCCTAACAGATGCAAGAACTCCCAGGTCACGTCTAGAACTTGGAAACGTACTCCAGTTTGAAGCATCCCTTGGTGTAAACTGATAAGACCATCAGGAGGCGACATTGGCATCTGGTCGTCGTTAGAAGATACAACGGCAGATCCTCCGAGACTCCAAACCTAGTACGGATTTCAGCAAGACTAGGTTCAGACAACAACCTGTCTTCAAAAAACTCTAAGCCCTCGGCAAAGACAACATCATCAAGAAGATCTTTAAGGGCCATTGGGAATACGAACAAACTCTTCTAATCAGAACGATATCTTCGAAAGCAAGAAAACTAGAAGAGTCAGACATTGCACTGTGGATGACCTATATAGGTGATGGGTTCCTGCCTATTTTCTGTCGAACCAATGCACGTTCAATTAATGCAGCGCGCGGCTCAGGCAACGATTCATATTCAGTCATCATGAGCGGCACATCTCTTCCGGATACGACTTAGCGAACCGATGTGACGGCCCACTAA
Source organism: Berberis vulgaris (assembly GCA_963556465.1). Lineage (NCBI taxonomy): Eukaryota > Viridiplantae > Streptophyta > Magnoliopsida > Ranunculales > Berberidaceae > Berberis > Berberis vulgaris. The sequence continues at coordinate 52,162,217 of OY747133.1, read as the reverse complement.
CTCGGGGGGAGTAGCTGATGATACATAAAAACGGTCACACCTTTGAGCCTTACACGTGTCATGATGATCTCAAGGAACCACGGGTTCAAGCAGCAGCCCAATACGGATACAGCCCGAGCGATTCTCAGCCCGCTTAACTCCAACCCACCAAGCTAGCCCAGGCTCTCACAACACGCTAGGCCCACACTTCTGACAGCTATCCACGATACCCATAAGCCCTTTTCAGGTAAGTATCTCGAGGATCTGCTTATGACGAGCAACCACAACTGCCATTTGCTTCCAACTAGGAAGCGAACACCAGAGTATCTTCCACACAGGGAAACTCCCTTCGATGGAATGCTCTCGGATTGGGAACTATCTCCCGCGTATCTAGGAGCACGGAGCTAACACGGGGAACTTCCCTCCTACAGCACGACTCCTTATTAGAGAGGGATCTCCACAAAGATCTCCTCCCTAATCTACACCTACGATGGTCTGGTTAACCCAAGACTCCTTGCACTATAAATAGGACATGAGGTTGGTAAGCTAAGGTACGCTACAAGTTTCCTGTTACAACTTTACACCTTTCTCAGATCTTTGTCTGACTTTAGCATCGGAGTGTCATCGACCACCCCACGGTTGTCTGTGGCTCACGTGTGCTACTTTTGCAAGTCAAACAGGTCAGTGGGAACAGGCCAGAGCAGGGAGCGAAAAACGACTGCATCAAAAGTATTAAGCTTCTGTTGGACCACAAACTCACAACTCTACATTAGCAGAAATGGCTTGCAAAGCTCTTGGGTTTCGACTACTCAATTAGCTACAAAAAATGTTTTGAAAACTCAGTTGTAGATGCACTATCTTGGGTCCCAGTTGCCGATACTTCCTGCATGGCTCTTTCTCAAGTGATCCCACATTTCAATTCCTCATCACTAAACTTCTGCTACTGCCTTCCTCAATCCCCAATTTTCTCTACAACATGGCATTCTAAAGTATAAAATTACCATCTACATTGGCTGTATTGGAAATCTTAGATTGCAACTCCTTCAAACTCTAAATGCTTCCCCAATTGGAGAACATTTTGGCATTACAAGTACAACACATCAGAGAGTGAAACAACAGTTCTATTGGCCTAACTTGCAGAATCAGATCATAGAATTCATCAACTCTTGTGACACATGTCAACGAAACAAAGGTGATCAAACAGAGTATGTAGACTTATTGCAACCTCTCCCCATTCCGAAGTACGCTTGGCAACACATTAGTATGGACTTCATTGAAGGCATGCCATCATCACAATGGAAATCAGTATAACTGGTAGTAGTGGACAGACTAACTAAGTTTAGTCATTTTATTGGCCTTGCCCACGCTTTTACTGCTCACACTGTGGCTGAAGTATTCCTACTACACGTATACAAACTAAATGGCATGCCAAGCTTCATTGTGTCTGACCGTGACAAGGTGTTCTTGAGTTTATTTTGGAAACAACTGTTTGCAGCATTGGGTACCTCTCTGGCCCTTAGCACAACATACCATCCTCAGGCGGATGGACAGACTGAGAGGACAAACTCTTGCCTTGAAACATACCTTTGTTGCCTCACAAAACATGCACCTTCCAAGTGGTACAAATGGCTATACTTAGCCGAATTTTGGTTTAATACCAACTTTCACTCACGCTTAAACACTTCCCCCTTTTAGGCGTTGTATGGATATAACCCCCCATTTGCTCGCTTTGTCTCCAACTGCTACTCTCTCTATTCCTGAAGTTCACCAGTATCTACAACAACGTATAGAGATGTTCAATATAATCAAATAATGCCTACATAAAGCCCGGGAACGAATGAAACATTACGCTGATCGTAATCGCAAGGACGGAGTTTTTTCAGTTGGTGATTGGGTTTATCTCAAATTACAACCCTACCGCCAAGTTTCAGTGCAATGTTGGCGTAATCTCAAGCTTTCATCCAAGTATTATGACCCTTTTCAGATACTCGAGCGAATTGGATCAGTGGTGTATCGTCTCAATCTGCCTACGGAATCAAATATACATTATGTCTTCCAAGTCTCCCAACTCAATAAACGAGTGGGCTCAGCCTACACACCGTCTCCAACACTACCTCTGGTCGACAACCATGGCAGCTTCCTTGCTGAACCATTTGCCATCTTGGGAAGACGTTTAGTTCCAAGGCAAAACAGAGCCATGACCCAAGTTCTAATTTAGTAGTCGAGCTCCACTTCTGATGCAGCAACATGGGAGGATTGGCCTTCCATTCAAGCTCGGTTTCCATCATTCAATCCTTGAGGACAAAGATGTTCTGAAGCGGTGGGTAATGTCACGAGTAAGAGTAGGAATAAATAAATGGCGGGAAAATTAAAATGAAGAAGAATGGCATACATGTAATTTTGATATCAAAAGTGGTTGGGACCACTGTAGTAGAACATGTGTCAGTCTGAAGTTAACCAATTTGAAATTTATATTACAACTTTCCTTTAAAATGGGAAGAAGCCCTAGAAAACAGGGTAAGAAATATGCAGTAGCAAATTAGGCTCAATCATCTCGATTGGGAGGTTCCTTTGTAATCCTTGGCTGCGATTATCTCTAACATCAGTGTAATTTCTATTATCTCTTCTTGTCTGCTTCAATTTCGATCTTGGGCATGTCACCTATGTGACAACTTCCTCCCCTCAAAACCTAGAAAGAAGAGTACTCAAGGGTTTGATCATGTTGATTTGTAAATGCAAATCCCTATAACATATTGGAGATAGGGAGAAGTGGAGGATGAAGGGTTTACTAAAATCTAGAAAAGAAAGAGGGAAGGGGAATGGAAGCTACTGATAAGCCTCGATGAAGACATTGCACAGATATAACCCAGAAGTTTGTCTCCCAGTTATTACCAATAATGAATAAGGGGAGGGGGAGAGATTTGTGAGTTCATTGGAATAACACATGGCCGTAGGCTCCCTTAAGATATTCTCATCTCTAGAAGAACTTATACCTCCAAAAATAAATTGATGAGTTCATATAAATAAATTTTAAGTTCAACCTGTTTTGTAAGATAGACTAGCATATTGCCTCTACCATTGGCACTCGATATACACTTTTTTTATTGCTGATAATTATCATGCACTAGACAGCCTCACCACCATGGCACCATCCCTACTATTGGCCACAATCAGTTACATAATATATATACATATATCATATTTTAGACTGTAAACCAATTTTTTTTTGAGGTGCAAGCCTATTTTGAGTTAAAGATAATAATTTTTTAGAGTCAAACTCGGTTAAAATTAGAATCGATTAAATGGTCGGGGTCATTGTTTGAGTGTTCATTAAAATGTTCGTTTGCTTCTTTGAAAAATATTTAAAATGCTTAAGGCACGAAAATATTAAAAATACTTACATGTTTTTAATAATAAACTAAATTTAAGTGTTTGTATTAATCATTGATTTGTTGGAAAAATCTTCAAAAATGTATTTCAACGATACTAGGTTTACCAAAATTTGACAACTACGTAGATAGTATGATAATTTTTTATGTTCTAAAAATCACTAGGCAGTAGGCACACAACGAGCTGGGGACTAGCGTCAAGAGCACTAGGCGATTATTTATTTATTATAATTTATAATTTATAAAAGGCAAGCATAAAAGCATATAAATTACTTCTAGTTCAATGCCAAGATACATACATAAAATGTATAAAATACAGAGTCTTAATTTTTTATTTTTTCAAACTGGAAATATTTTTTTTTTCAAAAACCAACCCAGCCACCTAGACCGATTTTTAGAACACTCATAATTTTTATTTAAAAAAAGAAAACACGATACTTTCTCTCTCCTACATTCTACCAACTTTTTTCACCATTTTTTTCATTTTCTCTGTCTTCCTACATGTTTTATATTTATAAATATGTCATTATAGAAAATGAATCTCAACCCTTAAATCTTAGCCATCTTTTATCTCCAATTCCTTATGATTTTATGTTTGTCCTAGTCAGCACTGAACATTAAAACACCACTTTAAATTGTAAATAGATTAGTCTATGAAATGACCGTTATAAAGTTGTATTCAAAATCCTAGCTAATAGGATAAAACCTTGTGTGAATTCTCTACTCTCTCCTTTTCAAGGCGTATTCATAAAAAATAAAAATAAAAAAATAAGAACATTGGTGACAATCTTACTGTTGCTAATGAAATTTTCCATTATTAAAAAAAATAAAAAATAAAAGTATAAAGGAAAGAACTTGTTTGGATGGCATTGAAGGTAGATATGGCAAAAACGTGTGACTGAGTTGAGTGGTCTTTTCTCATTGTCATTATTTAGAAAGTTGGTTGTTTGAATCCCTTGATCAACTTATTTTACAATGTATATCAACTGTGTCTTTCTCAATTCTTCTCAATGGCAATCCATTAAGACCCTTCCAACCAACCAGTGGTTTAAGACAGGGAGATCCCATATCTCCGTACCTTTTCCTTTTTATTGTAGAAACATTGTTCGGTATAATTCAAAAGTAAAATGATAAGAAAAAATATTACAAGCATTATTATTAGACTAGGAGCTTCTGCAGTTACACATACTCTATGCAGATGATCTCGTCTTATTTTGACAAGCCAAAAAGCCACATTTCAAGAGTGTGCCATTGTCAAGTTGCAACTTGAGAATTTTTGTCAATCGTGTGTGTGTGTGTGTGATTCCAATATTTCCAAGTCTAAATATAAAGATTTTTTTTTTTTTTAAATTGGGTCGTTGACCTTTTTTATATATTTATCCATGCCCAAAGGCTACATGATTGACCCTATAGGGCTAACCAAACTAGGCCCAAAAACTACAATATCGTTGCCACTTAATATCCTCATCGTCTCCATCTCGCATGGAGATTTGCTTTCGCTTCGGTCCATCGCATTCACCTCGTATGAAGACTTGTTTTCGCCCCGGTCCAGTCCATCTAAGCAGCTACTACAACAATACCCGAAGGCTTATCAACGGCATAGCACATGTGCTCCAAATAATCGGGCAAAAACTCACAAAATCCTAACTTGTGAGTATCGAACCTGCGATCTCTCACCAGGAGAGTGGATGTCCGACCAACTGAGCTACAATTGGTGGACAAATATAAGGAATTCCAATATACTCTTGACCAAGGAATGTGATATTCTCAAAATATGTTGAAATTTCACCAAAAAATTATTATTTTGATGTTACCGAAATCTCTCTCAAAATCCAAAATATGTCAAAATTTTCTTATGAAAAGAAATAAATATTTTAATCTTCGTATATTTTAACATACTATAATGTGATTTTAGTATCAAAATTTTGTTATTTGAGTGATTCTTATGTAATGTATAGTTGTATGACACGTATGTAGTTGCGTTTTTCTACACAAAACGAAATATTTCTTAAAATTAGGAGACCAAAATTAACTCGAAAAACAAATTCACTATCCTTGCTCTTGATAGGATCAAAACTAAACTTCCAGCATGGAAGTCAAACCTTCTTTCACAATTTGGTCGAATAGTTCTTATAAAATATGTTTTGTTAGCTATTTCCATTTACTCCATGTCCACCTATATGATTCCAGCTACAATGAGTAAAGAAATTGATCAAGTAAGCAGATAATTTTGGTGGGATCATTCATTTAGCAGACGATCTCGACATCTATGTAAATGGAATACAACAACCCAACCAAAGGGAGTAGGCGGTCTTAACATACCCCAAATGAATTTAAGAAGGGGAATTCTAATTGGCGAGGAAACGGGCGAGAACCCTCCCTCGCCAATTAGACAAGCCTATCTAAGAAACAAAGCTTTGTTGGCAAAAAGGGAGATTTGCAATAATGAAGATTTACCAAAAGTGAAGCTCCTTCAAGCTGTGTAAGTACAGTGTTTTTTGCTAGAAGTCCAAGTAAAGTGTTTGATGAATTTATGGGTGGCAGTAAATGGAAATTGAATAATGGACAAACGATTATCATATGGAAAGATATTTGGATTGACCTCCCTTTTTCCAATTGAAAGAATTACTCAATTTCCACTTCGTTCAAATCTCTACAAAGTTTAGCATTTTTTTTTTCAGCATAGAGAACAATAACATTGGTTGGAACACTCATTTGCTTCATTTCTACTTTCCACCTAATGTTTGTAATTTGATCACCAAATTGGATGATTATAATCTTAATCATAATGACTTAATAATTTGGTAGGATCAAAATTGGGAGCTTTATTGTAGCTAAAGCCTACGAGTTCTTAGCTAAAAGAACCTCAAATACAACTATTGGTGCAAAATCAACGGTGGTGGCAATTAGACAAGCCCATCTAAGTATGGTTTGGAAGGAAAAGTTACACTTGTCTCGATGCAAAATCAATGGTGCTGGCACCCACCAGGCACCCTAGTCTTACTCGGTTTGCCCAGCTAAAATTCAGGGGGGGAAAAAATTCCCTCAAACGGTTGTACTATCAAAAAGCAGCGCGTCTACACAGCCAAGTCTGCGCCATGACGTGACGTTGCACATATGCAGCGTGGAGAGAGACTTAACTCAGGGTGTATTTGGTTGCATGTAATTTTATGTCATGGAAATTCATGAGAGGACCTTATATTTTAGATTAAATTGATATATCATTCCATATCCATTATTTGATTTTGTGATTAATAGTGAAAATTGAATTCTCATGATCACACTCTTTAGTCTTCCAAAGCATGTGATTCTCATGTTTATGAGACTTTCATCCCCACCATTGATTCGTTACAAAATAAAATGGTGAATGTGAGTGATACTCAAATTTGTCTAAAATATATGGCCCATTCATACATTCTCATGACATATCATTTCATGCAACCAAACACACTCTCGGCATTAACCCAATCCCTCCTCAAGCATCAGGGAAGAACTCTCCTTTGAGGAGTAGAGAGAACTCGTCTTTGTAGGGTGCAACTTCTTCTCTTTTGGCTGCAAATTGGAAGTGCTTGAAGCTGCTACGTGAAGAGAGGAATCAAGCTGAGTTGCTGCGTGAAGGTGATGAACTAACTCGCAGAGAAATCGAAAGAAGTTTGCTGGAATGAATTGTTTTTCTGAGCTACAGGCTGCTGGCGTGAAGGAATCGACTTCCTTGCTGGATTCTTCATCTGTTTGCTGCTTACTGATTCGTGAAGGTAAGGAAGATAGCTCGACTAAATCTGAGACAGTGGATTGTGGTGAGTTTCCTCCCTCTTTGCCATCTCACCATGTTTTGGTTTCTTCATTTTCATTAGTGCATACACAATTAACGCAATCCTCCTTTTCGAACTAATTGAATTAGAAGTTGTACGCAAGGTGTTTGAAGAAATGTCTCAAAAAACATTTCTCTAGTCTCCTATTCTGTCAATGGCGGAATTGCCAAAGCTCTCTTTGAATCTTTATGATCCTTTTAGGAACATGTCTTGGGTCTTGAGTTCTATCTTTAAATGTTTGTACAGACAATTTTCTAATTCATCAATTCAAAATTTCAAATACTTGCATGACTTGTGACAGCAGTGAAGAATTAGTAAAAATAATAAACCAGCTGAAATCAAGGATTTTCAGATAGTGGTATAAAGATGAGTGGAAGAAGCAATTAGCACCCAAGAGGAGTTCAAACAAAGATAGACGGACACACTAAGGTGGATGGGAGGGGAACCCAATCTGTTAGTGTTAAGTTTCTCTCTCTCCTCAAATCACGTGTATGGCAACAGCTTCTGGCGCAAACCTGGCCAGCACCCCTAGCTGTGTAGAATTGTTGAGAGAAATTCTAGCTGGCCCGTCCTCACAGCCCGTCCCATGGGACGGACCCTCCCAGGCACGTGCCTTTGGGAGGGCGTCTCGCACGTGGAGGAGGAGAAACCCACTTAGCAAAAAATTTTGTTCTTCATCGACTCCTCGCCTCCTCCTCCTCAGCAAAAATTTCATCGACTTCAATCTGCTTCATCGACTCAAGGTGCAAAAATTTCAGTCTGCTTCGACTCCTCCTCGCCTCCTCGACTCCTCATCTACTCCTCATCGACTCCTCGACTCCTCCTCCTCGACCGATCGACTCCTCGACTACTCCTCCTCGACTGCTCCTCCTCCTCGCGCCTGCTCCTGCTCCTCCTCCTCCTCGTGCCTGCTCCTGCTCCTCCTCCTCCTCGCACTCCTCCTCCTCCTCGCACTGCTCCTCCTCCTCCTTCTTCTGGTATGTAATTTCAAACTCTTTTTGTTTAACTTGAAAATTAGGGCTAATCCTGCATATTTATCAGTTTTGATCAATTCATTCTGTGTTGAACCCTGTTGAGAATCTGAGTCAGTGGAAAGCTGTGAAGGCGAAACCACCATCCCCACTGAAGCACCACAAGGAGAATCTCAGTTTTGAGCAAGAACCACAGATACCCTTCAGTTCAGAACCAACATTCAAGTCCTCAATTTTTGGTTATAACAAAGACATTGATCAGAATGAGCCTAAGAAGGCAGAATTAGCCATCGATGCTAGCCTTTCAACCTGGTTGGGTTCAGCTGAAAGCACACCCTCTGTAAAGACTGTTAGCAAAATTTCTTTTGGGATGGATTCAGCTGATGGAAGCAAGTCACAGAGAACGTCACCAAGCCTTGAAGACCGACTGATCTTAGGTACTTTGACTGTTGAAGAGCTCAAGCAGTTTTCAGCGACCTCTTCTCCTAGAAAGTCACCCAGTCGCAGCCCAGATGAGATGCCCATTTTAGGAACTGTGGGGAGGTATTGGCACCATACAGGACAGGCAACAGATTCAAGCTCTGGCTCCTCTTGCAAAGGAATACCAAATACAACCAGCAAATACAGAGGTACTACTGAAATGAGATTTATGAGTGTTTGATATATATCCAATGGACACTAATGGATAGTTGCATTTGATTTGCAGGATAAGAAAGTGAATTAGCATTCTACCCCTTTTGAGACTAGGTTGGAGAGAGCTTTGAACAAAGGTTTTGTTGCTGAATCATCTGAATCATCGTTAGCAGGATTTGCAGTATATAAGAGGTACTACTTTTCAACTAAGCTGCAACTTTTGGGGGTTTTCACAAGCATTTTGTGTCATTCTTGATGAATGGGATGGTGTGTTGTAATATGATGAATGAAAGGATTGTATTTTGTGCCATGTTCAAGCCTTTTGTGCCATTTTGTTGCAACTTTCATAAGTTTCATATATAAATCAAAAGAATTTTGTGCCATTTTGTGCCATGTTCAAGCATTTTGTGCCTTTTGTGCCATGTTCAAGCATTTTGTGCCATTTTGTTGCAACAGGTAATTTGCAGCCTTGGTGATCCCTTTGTTGTTCTAAGAGATTGAAATCAGCAAACCATTGAGGGTATTTTGAAGTATCCAAGAGCATGAAATTCTGCAAGTGGATTCTGCAAGTGGATTTGGCAAGCCTGGAAGTTATTTGGCAACTTGGAAGTCTGCAAGTGGATTTGGCAAGCCTGGAAGTCTGCAAGTGGTTAGTTGGCAAGCCTGGAAGTCTGCAAGGTCTTTGTTAGCAAGTCTGGAAGTTTGTTACAAGGCTGCATTGTGCTTTATGGTCTGGAAGTTTGTTGTAGTGCTATATTGTGCTTTATTTGTAGTGCTATATTGTGCTTTAGGGAGAAATAAAGGCATTAGGAACTGTTATAAATAGAGGAGTCAGTTTGTAACAAAAGGGCATTCATTACTGTAATACATTGTTGTACATTGAGCTCTGCTCAGGGGAGAGTGGCAATCTCGAATACTGCCTTTACAATTCAATCTTTCCATTGTAATCTTTACAGAATCATTCAATACAAAGCATCAACATTTCAGAATCAGTCTTCTTTGATTTTCCAATTCTTTTTTATTGTTCTTGCTTGAATGAGTCTTGCCAGGTTCCAATACAACCAGGAATTCATCCGACTCTGAAATTGGTGCTGAAATTGCATTGCTTGGAACTTCAACTCTGCAGAAACCATTATAGAGAAGGGCAGTTCATAACACATTATCACATCCTAGTCATGTTCAAACTGAGCTAATAGCTATTATAGGATCTAAAATTGGGTGATCCCTTGGGTGTTCAGTTCATCCTTTCATTCATCATATTACAATCCTTTCATTCATCATATTACAACACACCATCCCATTCATCAAGAATGGCACAAAATGCTTGTGAAAACCCCCAAAAGTTGCACCTTAGTTGAAAAGTAGTTTATGAATAAATGTAATTCAACACATAAAACACAACACCTTCAAAATCCTTTCTTTTGATACTTTTTATAATTGGACTAAGATGATTCAGCAACAAAACCTTTGTTCAAAGCTCTCTCCAACCTAGTCTCAAAAGGGGTAGAATGCTAATTCACTTTCTTATCCTGCAAATCAAATGCAACTATCCATTAGTGTCCATTGGATATATATCAAACACACTCATAAATCTCATTTCAGTAGTACCTCTGTATTTGCTGGTTGTATTTGGTATTCCTTTGCAAGAGGAGCCAGAGCTTGAATCTGTTGTCTGTCCTGTATGGTGCCAATACCTCCCCACAGTTCCTAAAATGGGCATCTCATCTGGGCTGCGACTGGGTGACTTTCTAGGAGAAGAGGTCGCTGAAAACTGCTTGAGCTCTTCAACAGTCAAAGTACCTAAGATCGGTCGGTCTTCAAGGCTTGGTGACGTTCTCTGTGACTTGCTTCCATCAGCTGAATCCATCCCAAAAGAAATTTTGCTAACAGTCTTTACAGAGGGTGTGCTTTCAGCTGAACCCAACCAGGTTGAAAGGCTAGCATCGATGGCTAATTCTGCCTTCTTAGGCTCATTCTGATCAATGTCTTTGTTATAACCAAAAATTGAGGACATGAATGTTGGTTCTGAACTGAAGGGTATCTGTGGTTCTTGCTCAAAACTGAGATTCTCCTTGTGGTGCTTCAGTGGGGATGGTGGTTTCGCCTTCACAGCTTTCCACTGACTCAGATTCTCAACAGGGTTCAACACAGAATGAATTGATCAAAACTGATAAATATGCAGGATTAGCCCTAATTTTCAAGTTAAACAAAAAGAGTTTGAAATTACATACCAGAAGAAGGAGGAGGAGGAGCAGTGCGAGGAGGAGGATGAGCAGGAGCAAGCACGAGGAGGAGGAGGAGCAGGAGCAGGCGCGAGGAGGAGGAGCAGTCGAGGAGTCGATCGGTCGAGGAGGAGGAGTCGATGAGGAGTCGAGGAGGCGAGGAGGAGTCGAAGCAGACTAAAATTTTTGCACCTTGAGTCGATGAAGCAGATTGAAGTCGATGAAATTTTTGCTGAGGAGGAGGAGGCGAGGAGTCGATGAAGAACAAAATTTTTTGTTAAGTGGGTTTCTCCTCCTCCACGTGCGAGACGCCCTCCCAAAGGCACGTGCCTGGGAGGGTCCGTCCCATGGGACGGGCTGTGAGGACGGGCCAGCTAGAATTTCTCAATTGTTGAACAAAAAGATTGGGAAAATTCTAATGTGCCCGCTGTAATGCCCGTCGTAATGCCCGGATGATGCCCAGCACGTGCAACGCATGGTACCAGACACGTGCTGGACCTTAAAAAATCCAGCAGCTTTTAAGTAACATCGCTTGAGCCTCCCGTTTTGTCCTCCTTCCAACACAACCAACACCCAAACACATCTCCCCAGAAATCTCTCGCTCCTATTCATAAACAAACATTCAACTTTGGTTTTTTGCAAGAAGAAAGCAAATATGCAGCAGAAGGAGAAGCTGGTGGTGGAGGTGGTGGGAGCGCACAACCTGATGCCAAAAGATGGGGAAGGTTCATCGTCGCCGTTCGTTGAGGTGGAGTTTGAGAACCAGAGGCTGAGAACACAAGTGAAGGCGAAGGACTTGAACCCAGTTTGGAACAAGGTGGTTCGGAGACGAAATCATCATCATCATCGTCTTATGTTGTTGCTAATGCGAAACAACGCAAGAAACAATTAGGAATTGCGCATCAACAGATGATGATGCAGTTGCAAAACAATAATAATAGTAATCAACAACAACAGGTACAACAACAGCAGCAGGTACAACAACAAGGTGGAAAAAATCAGGATGAGATGAAACCGGTTGTGATTACAGCCGGGCCGGGTTCGGGGATTGTTTCTAACCTGGTGCATCCCATTGGTGGTGGTGGTGGTGGAGGGTTTACTGAATTTTTGCTCAAGGAGACTAATCCACATTTGGGGGGTGGAGTGGCGAATAGGGATAAGAGTAGTTCGACTTATGATTTGGTTGAACAAATGCATTATTTGTATGTGAGGGTTGTGAAGGCCAGGGAGATTTCGGGTGGTGGGGAAGTGACTGCTGAGGTGAAGCTTGGGAATTATAGGGGGATTACTAATAAGAGAGTTGGGTCTGGGAATCCAGGGTGGGATCAGGTGTTTGCGTTTTCCAAGGATTGTATTCAGTCTTCAGTTGTGGAGATTTTTATCAAGGAGAAGGATAAGGAGGAGTTCTTGGGTAGGGTTTGGTTTGATTTGAATGAAGTGCCCAAGAGGGTGCCTCCTGATAGTCAGTTGGCTCCTTAGGGCGTGTTTGGTTAGCTAATTGACCGTCGTAATGTAATGGGTCAAAGGCATTTCTGCGTTTGGGGCGTGTTTGGTTAGCCCATTGACCGTCGTAATGTAATGGTTTGACCATTACAATGTAATGGGTCAAAGGCATTCCTGCGTTTGGTATCACATAAAACCATCGTAATGGTCATTCCCATTACAGATTTGGTTGTAATGCCCATTCCTACCTCCCCCCCTATGAATGGCCATTACCATTCCCATTGTAATGGTCAAAGTTACCACCTTACCATTTTTACCCTCCTCACCCTCCCCCATTTTAACTAAGTGAGGGTATTTTTGGAAATAAATTTTACATTACCACCTTACCATTTTAAAAGTATACCAAACATACATATTCCCATTACCATTCCCATTTCCATTTTCATTCCCATTACCATTACCATTCTTATTACCATTCTCATTCCCATTCCCATTCCATCGAGTAACCAAACGAGCCCTGGTATCACATAAAACCATCGTAATGGTCATTCCCATTACAGATTTGGTTGTAATGGCCATTCCTACCTCCCCCCCCTATGAATGGCCATTACCATTCCCATTGTAATGGTCAAAGTTGAATAATGACCATTTTTATCCTCCTCACCCTCCCCCATTTTAACTAAGTGAGGGTATTTTTGGAAATAAATTTTAAATTACCACCTTACCATTTTAAAAGTATACCAAACATACATATTCCCATTACCATTGCCATTTCCATTTTCATTCTCATTACCATTACCATTCCTATTACCATTCTCATTCCCATTCCCATTCCATCGAGTAACCAAACGAGCCCTTAGTGGTATAGAATGGAGGATAAGAAGGGAGACAAGTTGGAAGGGGGTAAGCTCATGGCTGCTATTTGGTTTGGTACTCAGGCGGACGAGGCATTTGCCGAGGCTTGGCATTCCAAGGCTGCCAATGTGCATTTTGATGGGTTGTTTTCCATTAAATCCAAGGTTTATCTTTCTCCCAAGTTGTGGTATCTCCGGGTTTCAATTATTGAAGCCCAAGACCTTGCGCCAGGGGAGAAAAGGTCTTTGTTGGCGAGGTATCCAGAACTTTTGGCAAAAGCTCTCACTTGATGGAGGTTACCATGTGTTAGATGAATCCACATTGTACAGCAGTGATGTTCGTCCTACAGCGAAGCAGCTCTGGAAACCACACATTGGGGTGCTTGAGATGGGTATACTAGGAGCAAGTGGGTGTGTGCCGATGAAGTTCAAGGACGGAAAAGGAGGCTCTACTGATGCCTATTGCATTGCCAAGTACGGGCAGAAATGGGTTCGCACTCGAACAGTGGTTGATAGCTTGGCACCAAAGTGGAATGAGCAGTATACATGGGAGGTATTTGACCCCTGCACCGTCATCACAATTGGCGTGTTTGATAATTGTCACTTGGATAAGAACACTACCGTTGGCCCTGGAGCACGTGACTCTCGCATTGGTAAAGTAAGAATTCGCTTATCAACTTTGGAATCTGATCGAGTTTACACTCATGCATACCCTCTGTTGGTGCTACACCCTACTGGTGTGAAGCAGATGGGGGATCTTCATTTGGCAATCCGGTTTTCGTGTCCAAACCTGGCTAATGTGCTCCATATGTACCTGTGGCCAATGCTCCCAAAGATGCATTACGTGCAACCTTTATCGGTTAACCAGGTTGAGAACCTTAGGTATCAAGCAACAAATGTGGTGTCAACCCGTCTAAGCCGGGCAGAGCCACCTCTAGGTAGAGAGGTGGTTGAGTACATGCTTGATCATGACTCCCACATGTGGAGCATGAGGAGGAGCAAGGCCAACTTCTTTCGACTAGTCTCTGTTCTTTCAAGTGTTATCGCAATGTGGAAATGGCTGGAAACTATTCGGAGTTGGCAAAAGCCAGTACACTCAGCCCTAACCTTGATGCTCTTCCTTGTGCTTGTCTCATGTCCAGAGCTGATCCTTCCAGCCATATTGCTCTACATTTCCTTCCTAGGCCTCTGGAGGTACAGGATGCGATCCCGCCACCCACCCCACATGGACATAAAACTCTCACATGCTGAAACAGTCTTCCCAGATGAACTAGATGAGGAATTTGGACGGAGGCGGAGGTGGAGGAGGCGCACTTTGGACGGAGGCGGAGGAGGCGCAGTCGAGTTAGAACTGGTTTGCGAATTTTTTTTATTTTTTTTTTTGCCTTTTCATCCCGCTCATTAACTGGCACGTGCCTGGCACATGCCGGGCACAGTAGTACCGCTCAAAAGATTGTAAGTATGGCTTGGAAGGAAAAATTACACTTGTCTTGATGCAAAATCAACGGTGCTGGCACCCATCAGGCATAGTACCAGGCAGGGTACCAGGCACCCTAGTCTTACTCGGTTTGGAAAGCTAAAATTCAGGGGGAAAAAAAAATTCTGAGAGGTATTCTACCAAAACTCATTTCAACGACATTAATATTGATCCCATGTGTTCTCTATGTAATGTAAAAGGGCAGATGAAGATGCTTAATCACCTTTTCTTCTCCATGTAATGTAAAAGGGCAGATGAAGATGCTAGTCACTTTTTCTTCGTATGTGTTGTTGCTCAACAAATATGGTTGTCATCAAAGTGTCCAATTTTATGGAGTTGTTTAACTTCCTCGAATTTTGAAAGTCTATTTGAATATGCTATTAATGTTGGTAAGAGCTGAATGTCTCCAACATTGTATGGTCGATTGACATAGTAGTGTTATTCAGTTGCTATTTAATGGAACCTAAGGAACAATATTATCTTCAATGGTAAAAAAATTTCACCTTCAATAGACATGTAAAGAGATCACAAGAACTTCTCAAAGGTGGACACTTAGCCCAGCCTGAATATGGATGTGTCTAATCTAAATTTCGCTTCATGGATCAGACTGAAAGTTGTTTGGATAACATGTATCCACAAATCATGTTTAAGCATTACTATATCATGCACTAACGAGCAAAATTTATCCACTATATTTTTAGTATCATCACAGGTTCAACAGGGAAAATTGTGGGACAAATGTGCAGCAGCTAAGGCCAAGGATGAGATTGTGCAAGAACGTAAGGCCAGAACTAAGTGTTCACTTTCAACATCTTTTTTAAGAACCCAACTATGTAGTCCGAATCAAACCATGAAGTTCAACACTATGCAAACTACAACAGTGAAGTGTTCCAGGACTCCGGGGTCCCCTTTGACACCTACTTTCGAACTTAAGGAAATTGTGTATGCTTGTAAATATCATATGCATTCCTTCTTTGCCAACAAACTCTATAAGAAGGAAAGAGCCTTGTAATTGTGTACTCTTTAAATCTAGGGCTAATTTACGATACCCCCAGAAAAATACCCAATTCAAGGTTAGATCTTATTTGATATTGTAATGCAGATTCCCCCTGACTAGCCATCCACATCCGTTGACTATATGTTTTCAAATGATTCATAATTTGATGATCCAAATACCACTAAATTGATCCAACAGTTCATATTTAACTTTTGGCCTTGAACAAATACTAATTGGCATTTCGAGGCAAATCAGTAGTTAATATTGAATGAAAATTAAAATGTGCGTCTCAAGATACATCGTAAGGTCTAATAAAACAAACACAAAAAGCCACCCTCATCAAACATTTTCTCTACCTCCAACTCCTTCTCCACGTCCCTCCTATCTCTTTCTACGTTTCTGTAACTCTAGCGAGCACCCATCCCACGCTCTTATCTTCTTCTCTACTTCTTTGTAACGCCGACGACCACCACCCTTTTTATTCTCCCTTTCTCTGCATTTTTATTTTGTCAACAACCACCCCCTCTCCCTCTTTGTGTTTTTATAACGCCGGTGAGCTCCCTTCCCTCACTTTCATTTTTTTCTCTACGTATCTGTAACACTGGTGACCACCACCCCTTCTTTTTCTCCCTATATGCTTCTTTGTTTCACAGGCGTCCACCCCTTCTTTCCCTCTCTGTGTTTCTGTCGCGACCACCACCCCTCCCTTCTCACCCTAGCTCATTTGTTTCGCCAACGACAACCCATCCCCTCCCTCTCTAAGTAGTACAAGGGAAGTCTTTAATAGTTGATAAAGGTCTTCCATTCAAATCATTAAAAATACATTTTCCTTCTTTTGTTGTTGGATCGACACATCTTCTCTTTGTTTCTTGATCCTCTAGTGAGTTACAGACAAAGCTTGAAAACATGTATCACCAGTGACCTCCACCTCGTTTCCCTCCCAAGCCTCCTTTCACTCTACCATAATTTGGCAGGTGGCAACCACCATCCCTCTCCCTCCCGTGTGTCTATATCATTGGCGACCACCACCTCTCCTCGCCCCTCCCTCTTATGTCTTTTCTTTTAATTGTGTTGTTGATTGGTGAAGATGAGTCCATTGCTGATAATTAACCTGCAATTTGACAACATTTTGGGAAATTTTAGGGCAAAGAACTTTAACTATGATGATACATCAAATAATCCTCTAATCATGGTCGTACACGTGACAAAGATCATCCATCAAGAGGAAGAAACACTTCAATCTCAACATGGATAACAAGCCTGATCCCATAAGTCCAAAGAGGCAAGCTCGGTCATTAAAGCCCAAAAAGGTATTTAATAATATACCATAATCAAATGCCCAAGTCCAGGCCCAACGGATCTCTTCCCTCAGAGAAGAGAGACGTTACGAATGAGACAAGTCATGGTGGGAATCACTCCCCCAAGGACGTATCTCAACGAAGGAGGAAATTATTGTGAGAAATGTCTCCTCTCATCACGCCCTAAATGCTTAAGTCACGCAGAGAGTTAATTACGCACATTATATAAGGTAAAGGGAAGATTTTATCAAAGGTATGCAAACCCAATTAAACTATACTCTGTCCAAATTCATTCTCTTCCACAGATTATCTGACTTAAGCATCAGAGTGCCTTCGGCCACCAAGTAGGTGGTCTTTGGCAATCTAACCATGTTTTGTAGGTCAGATTTTTAAGAGGACAGATTTGGATGCATCATTTTGGCGCCGTCCGTGGGAAACGACAGTTTCCTTATTTAGAAAAAAAAATATTTTGTTGGTAGTTTCTTTAGCACAAGTTAGTGATCAGAAAGATTTAGTGCAAATGGAACCTCTTATAAATTCTCAGCTTAGCAAGAATCAAGGCAACCATTCCACCGGTGAAAATGAATTACCAAGCAGGCATATCCCAAATCCATCACTAGAAGAACCGATCATGAAAGGTAATGAATGCAGTACCACCACACGATATGGTGGCCCAACAAGCCCAGACATTTGGCGGTACAATGATAAATCCTTGTGTGGGCCAACTCTTGGACCAGATGGATTATGTGAGACCCTGGAGTGGGCGGACGTGAGGGTGAGGGTTGGAGCCCAATAAGCCCGAGAGAGATTGGACGAGCTACAAAGGGGTACATAGTCCCACATCGCCTGGGTGCGAAAGAGGGATGTGTTATATATGTGCGAGGTTGAATCCCCATAGTAAGAGGCTTGTGGAGCCCCAGTAGGTGGGTGGAAGCAACAAAACCTTGAGGGGGAGGGTGAGGGTTGGTGCCCAATAGCCTGTGGATCCCAAAGAGGACAATATCTGAGGCATTTTAAAGCCGTGCAGACCGGTTGGGCCCAAAGCGGACAATATATTACTGTGCGGATCGGGTCGTTACAGATTATCTAGCTAAAATGATTGAAAAGCTCTCTTAGGAGCGTGTTCCACCTTTCGAGCACATCAAAACGCCACTTCAGCAGAAATTCTGCCAACCATGTCCTTAAGAACCACGAAGCTCCTGCAGAGCCTCGGAGAATGAACTTCGAATGAAGTGAACCTCAAGGAGATGCATCCCAGACTGATGGAATTCTTCCACAAGTTCCTTTCAGGATTGGAGTTACATATCCCAATGTGTTTTATGAATTGGCCAGGCCACCATTCTTTGATGCAATCATGAAGATCCCTCTGCTGAAAAAGTTCACACTGCCGAAGTTTGAAACTTATGATAGTATCACTGATCCATCAGACCATTTACGTCATTTCCGCCATATGATGGCGCTGAAAGATAACACAGAGTCCATCATGTGCAGAACTTTTCCAACTAGCCTCACTTCCACGGCAATGAGTTGGTTCAATAGCCTTTCGCCAAGATCAATAAAATATTTTCAGTTATCGGCTACGGCCTTTATCACAAGGTTCATTGGTAGTCAATGGATCAGAAAAAGCTCTCATTATTTGCTTCACATCAAGCAAAAGTCTGATGAGTCTCTAAGGGAGTAACTTACATGTTTCACTGACGAGTTAACCATGATAAATGGATGCAACGATGACACGGCCGTAGCTACTTTCACATCCGGACTAAAAGGAGGATCATTTTACAACTCTTTGAACCCGGATACTTCGAAAAGCATGGCGACCTTGCTGAAAAGGTGCTACAAAATACATCACCCTTGAGGAGCTGTGGGCCACCAAGAGGAAAAACGAATCCAAGAAAAGGTTTTTCCCGATGAGTCGGGAAAGAAGAGAGGAGATAAGATAGGCCGCAGGAGGACAACGGTCAATCCAAAAGACATCGGCCCAACGACAGGTTCGAATTCAGCAAAGGGGAACTCGAAAAGTGACAATTTGAAATAGCCATGCACGAACGGCCAACACGAAATACAAACCATTCACCGCTCTAAAAATGAGTTTGGCAACTATCCTAAAATGGCCACTCAAATTAAGGGGAGATACGGCCGGACAAGATAAAAACAAATATTGTTCTTTCCACAAGGACCACGGACATGATACAGAAGACTGCTACAACTTAAATAATGAAATTGAGTACTGGATCCAGAGAGGAGGACTCGGTGAAATTGTTAGTTTGAAAGACAAGCAATCTAAAAGGAAAGAGAAAACGGATGCTACCGTGGGTCAAATGAACAGTCCAGAGAACTGATATATGTCTTACATGGTGTAGCCGGGGAAAGAGAATGACCTAAGAGATCCATTAGAGATTTACAGACGAGAATACGATATCTGGACCTTCCCGTTCAATGTGCCAAAATTGACCACCCAACTCTAACCTTTTCCAAGAAATATGCACAGGGAGTTCATTTCCCCCACAATGACACCCTGGTGATTTCAGTGTGTATAGCCAAGTGGGAAGTCAAAATAGTGCTCATTGACACAGGTAGCTCGGCCAACCTCTTATTCTTGACAACATTCTGCAAAATTCAATTCAACGAAGAGTAAGTTACACCCACTGACCAACTTATGGTGGGTTTTAGTGGCGACCAATGCCACTCACTCAAACTAATCCGACTACCATCATGGCAGGAACACCAGGTAAACAACGAGTCCTGTTAATGAACTTCTTCATTATCGACGTGCCTTCATCATACAATATGCTTCTAGGAAGTCCTTGGCTACATGAAATGGGTGCAGTATCTTCCACTCTACACCAATTCTTGAAGTACCACATTGGCAACGATGTTGGGATCGCCAAAAAAGACCAGTCGACTGCATGTGAATGTCATTATGCGGCAATGAAATTCCCCAACCGATAATCACAGTCACGACTAAAAGAGCCATCAGAGCAACCCGGTCAACTATAGATGGACCATGACCTCCTAGAAGACAATGCAGCTCCAACTAGTCCAAGAGGCCGACTGAATACTGGCCAACCGGAGGAAGAGACAATATCATTCCATCTAGACGGTGAAAAAGGGAGCAAAATAGTTTGGATCGACACGAAACTTCACTCGAAACTAACTAAATAACTGACCCAACTGCTGAAGGATAACCAGGACGTATTCGCCTGGACAATGAAAGACATGGTAGGCATTGACCCCTTCATCATCACTCACAGGTTGCAAATCAACCCGAATAAGAAGCCAGCCCGATAGAAAAAAAGGCCAATCGCCTGGGTGCGGAAGGGGGATGTGCGAGGTTGGATCCCCATAGTAACACGCGTTTTAAAGCCGTGCAGGCCGGTTGGGTCCACAACGGACAATATGTTACTGTGCGGATCGGGTCGTTACACAAGGCCTTGTTGACAGTGGCAGGATCAGGGGGATGAGTAGACACTTGACATTCATCAACTGAATCACTCGGAGAATTCAAAGTAGGTTCTTCCTCATCCTCGTCCTTAAAGACTTGGTTAGCTACGACACGATATTTTGACATATCGAGACCTTCCTCCGACTCAATGAAGTCGATGATGTTAATCCTGCATTCACGATCTTGGTCCACTCCACAACTTTTGCAGCCTTGAGCTTGTCCGTACTTGTAGAAAGTTCATCCTTGGTTAGAGCAAGTTGTACTTCGACCACAGAAAGCTTCTCCGAAGTTTGTGCTTTAACAGAAGCAAGCTCAGTGGTCAGTTGCCCCACTCGCTCCTCAACAATCTTACGACAAGCAGAATGCTCATCAACAATGCGCATTGCCTCATCACGACCAACCTTCTCACTGGATAACTCACTCTCGACAACAACCAATCGATCCCGCATGCGGTTTATCTCCTCATCCGAAACAACAAGTTTAGAATAAAACCTATATCGGACAGACTCCGCTTCCTTTAATGAAGCCTGAGTGGTGCCAATAACTTTTTCATGCTCAGCATGCTCTACCTTCAGCTTATCAACTTGAAATACAACGTTAGAAAGCTGCAACTCATGCCCGCCATATTTTTATCCATGACCGACACATGATCTCGTGCAGCCTGATATTCTGACCCCATCATCCCAGCATAAGTAAGATGGTTCATCCTTTCTATTATCTGTTTAAGACCTTGGTCGAGGTGCTCACTATGCAGAAGCACTAGCATCATGACTCTCTCAATCAACCACTTATGCCACGAAGTGATGAGATTACGAGTACTATCATGTACGTCTATCTTCGAATACCAGCTGAACTTCCCATCCGAATAAATACAGATCTTTCCAGGAAAATGCTCCTTCCAACTGAAGCTCCACCTCTAGTCAACGGTTTGACATACAGTGATGGCAAAAACACCACTCTTACCCTTATTCAAAACAGTAGGGACGGGCTTTGGACGAGGAGGAGGAAAAGTAAGACTCCATTAAATCAGCAGAATGAATAGGAGGAGGGGGAGAAGATTTGACCATGGTCAACTTCAACCTCGTAAAAAACATGATTGTAGTCATAATCTGCCAAGGTCTTCTCACTATCCGAATTTCGAGACAGCTCCATTACAAGTTGTGTCGTCTTATTCGTGATAACACGAGCATCATCATCCGAAACCTTGGTGAAATCAAACACACCAGCAATAGATAAAAAAGGGTATTCTCGTACTCATTTTACGGACCAGAGACTTCCACCTTACTTCTCTCCATAGCTCGATTCATCTCTTTAGCCTTCTGAGCAGCAAAACGAGCATCGTTTTCATCATCTTTCCCAACAGGACTTGAAGGAGGAGCAACCCGCGCAGCCCCCGGAGCAGATCCAACAAGTTTATTCCGCTTTAAAGTGCGGCCAGAACTAACTAAATCACTTGTAACTAGCCTCTTCGACGGGCTAGTAGACCTGGGAACCTTTCTCTTCCCGATGGTCAAACTAGCATTGACGACAAGAGCATCAAGATTCGTAACTTTCTCGACATAGCTCACTTTCCTGTTAATGCTAGCATCACCAATGCTAGCGGAAACAGTACGTCCCTCCGCTACATCAGAAACGATAACAATGCCAACACAAACAACAATGACGTCGGGTTACGATATCAAGAACCAAATAAAGCTCCAAAGTGTTTATGGTTTACAAACCACTCGTTCAACGACATCCGGCTTGAGAAACTCTTCCAAATTAACACGAGGAATTGCTTCCTCACTTCATTTTCTACTTTAGTCAGCGTCAGCTTGTTCCATCTCCTGGGCTCCCTGAACGTCCTTAGAATGGGCCTATTACCAAGCATGAAATACCCAAACTTCATGGAGGCGTAGAATCACGACTTCACCCATGATCAGTAGTCATCCTTTGGTTTCTCCAAACAAGTAGGCGAATGAAGAAAGCATACATGATTTGTGATAACCTTGAACGTCTCCAAAGAATGCAGAATCCTTTCAATCAAAGGAATATCAAATGCTCTCACCATGGTTCCAGCCATTACCCTCTAGCCATTGGACCCATAGTAAGGGGAATACCGACAAAATCCAAATAGTTTCAGAAGATCTCTGGAACTGGAAATCGAAGACCAGAGATGAACATTGCAGAGTAAAGTGCACTGTAACCAGGGCTCGGGCGAGTAAGGTTGTCATCTTCACTGGGCAAAACAAGCTCCAAATCTGACGCAAGAGAGAATGTCCGACGAACATAGTCTAATGTTTCTTGTGTCGCCTGCCTAGGCTCGAAAATGCCTCATAGGCTACAAAATCGTCCTCACTTAGGATTCTGTTAGAAGCCATGAAAAAGTGATTTGACAATACAGAGAATCAAGAAAATAAGGAAGAATGAACTCTGAGAATGGGGATAGCATAAAAAAGATAACATAGATCTCCGCCACCCTTTTATAGTGTTGGGCAACGAAAAGACAATTACTGGGAAAACACGCAAGACATGACTGCATGAAATCCCATAAATTACCCCGAAACGAACAGACTAATGGAATGGTGGAATAGAAACCGAATCGACAACTGTTAATGACATTTAATGCACTGTAGAAAAACAATGATGAATTCAAAAAGCCAACCGCCAAACTGTTAGTAGCCACGGAAGCATGCCTACTAACTGGGGAAGTAGCTGATGATACATCAAATAATCTTCTAATCATGGTCCTACACGTGGCAAAAATTAAACATCACGGGGAAGAGACACTTCAATCTCAACACGAATAACAAACTTAGTCCCAGAGGCCTAAAGAGGCATGCTCGGTCATTAAAGCCCAAAAATGTCTTTAATAATAGACCATAATCAAAGGCCCAAGTCCAGGCCCAACAGATCTCTTCCCTTAGAGAAGAAAGACGTTATGAAGGAGACAAGTCATGGCGGGGATCACTCCCCCAATAACATATCTCAATGAAGGATGAGACTATTATAAGAAACGTCTCATTTCATCACGCTTAAGTCATGCAGAGAGTTAAGTACATACATTATATAAGGTAAAGGGAATATTTCATCAGAGGTATACAAACACAATTTAACTATACTATGTCCAAATTCATTCTCTCCCACAGATTAACTGACTTAAGCATCAGAGTGCCTTCGACCACCAAATAAATGTTTTTTGGCAGTCTAACCTTGTTTGTAGGTCAGATATCTAGGAAGACAAATTTGGACGCATCAAACTATATACAGATGAGAGCAGTGCGGCTAAGAAGGGGATGGGGGCAGGGCGGTGAAGCAAAATAAAGATGGAGAGGAGGAAAAGGGAGGGGGATGCGCACTGGTTGGTGAAGGAGAGAGATTGGAAAAGACGAAGGTGAGGTTTGGAGTTGCAGGAGGGTGAGAGGATTGGTGTTGGAGAAGATGATTTTTTTTTAATCATTAGATATGTCTCGAGGTACACATTTTTCTACATTTAACACCACTGATTTACCATGTGATATCAACTACCAGTTACTCGATGCCAATATTTTAACCTCAACCCTTGGATCAATTTAGAGTCATTAAAATAAGACCCATTTGAAAACAGACGGTCAATAGATGTTGAATGCTAGTCAAGGGGAAAATTTGCAGTACGATATCAAATAAGGAGGTGACTTGAATTAATTATTTGTTTTGAGGGAGGATATCTTAATTTAGCCAAAAAAATAATTGATAATTAAAATTTACAGATAATTGATAATTAAGTGGGAATCATTAGGGTTGAGAAGAGATAGTCAGATTTGTGCATCTGGATTTCTATTGTGGTGGCACAAAAAATATGAGGTGACATAAAGTAAAAATGTGTAGTGAGTCAGGTGGCACACAGACATGGTTGTGAATTTCAAGTGGCCCAAGTAATCTGAAAGCCCATGGTCCGTCCCATCCCCTCCACATTTCATAAAATAAAAAATCATTCTAGATTGCGCGTTGGACATTTTGGCCTGCCTCGCCACCTCTCTCTCTCCTCCAGAGTTCACAGAGAAAAGTTACGACGGGCACCTCCATATCACTTCACTGGTAATAATACCTTAATCGGCAAATCTGCATGCTCCATTTCATGGCTTAATTGAACACACAGAGACGCCAAAACTAACTAACCACATCTCCACTCCAGACCTCGCTTGCAAGAATAGCTTCGTCTGTCTCTCTCAAGTCTCAACACAAACACTCAACACTCATTCTCTCTCTTCGAAATTAATCAATCGTTGAACAAGGAAGCAAAGCTACTTGTTGTTTACTTCCCCCTTTTCAACAACTTGTTCGACTGTGATTAATTCTTATTTGCAAGTCAAGTCAAATCGAATCGAGATCTAAAGGAAAGGAAACGAAGAAGAAGATGATGGGGTCTGAGAAGCAGGGTGAGGGGGGCTTCGAAGAATCCAGACTCTACGCATCTCGAGAAGAGATGGAGAACCTCGTTCTCGAAGACGACCACCCTGAGTATCCAAGAAGAAGAAGAAGAAGCGATACTCACCACCACCCACTCTCCTCTCCACCACCTCCTCCACCCATCTACGAACATCCTATTCCTATGTCCTCCTCCTCCTCTCCACCAACTTACACCAACCCTAATTCATCCTACCTCGAACCACCATCCTACGCCGATGTCACCTTCATCCCTTTCCACAATCATGATAACAATGCCGGAACTGGAAGCGATATAGGAGGAGAGGATGATACAATTACTGTCTCCAATGGCATCCAAAGCCCTAACCCTAATCCTGATCCTTTTCCATCGCGTTCCTTCGGTTCTTCCTCCACATCGGATTCATTGAAGATTTCAGTGTCCAATCCACACAAGGAGCAGGAGATCTCCAATTCGCTTGTTCCGGGCGGGAACACTTACATCACTTATCTCATCACCACTAGAACCAACATTCCTGAATACGGAGGACCCGAGTTCAATGTCAGGAGACGGTTTAAGGATGTCGTGACATTGGCCGATCGTCTTTCTGAGACCTTTCGAGGCTTTTTCATTCCTCCAAGACCTGATAAGAATGTCATGGATAGTCAGGTAATGCAGAAGCAGGAGTTTGTGGAGCAGAGACGTGTGGCACTCGACAAGTATTTGCGGAGATTGGCTCAGCATCCCATTATTAAGAAGAGTGAGGAGCTCAAGGTTTTCTTACAGGTTCAGGGGAAGATTCCATTGCCTACTACCACTGATGTGGCTTCTAGGATGCTTGATGGAGCTGTCAACCTTCCCAAACAGTTGTTTGGGGACTCTGTCGGTTCGGTTGCTCTGCATGAAGTCGTGCAACCAGCTAAAGGTGGAAGAGATCTGCTCAGGATTTTTAAGGAATTGAAGCAGTCTGTTGCAAATGATTGGGGTGGTTCCAGACCATCAGTGGTTGAAGAAGATAAGGAGTTCTTAGAGAATAAAGAAAAAATGCAGGATCTTGAGCTGCATCTCAGCAATGCTTCTCAGCAGGTAACTTTCACATAATATGCTAGACATTTTAGTGAAGAATGTTGTTAATAACTTTACTTGTACATGTGTATGTGTAAGTGTAGATTAATTTGCAACATCACAACAAGAACACAAAATTTAGTTAGCTTCTTAAACCGTTTGATTCCTTCGGTTCAGCATTCCCTGACAACTCAAATTGCTCAACATGCACTATCAGTAACTCAAATGCTTCAACTATTTATATTAGATGATGATTGCCACATCTCCAACCGCGACCCCCAAAATTTGTTTGTCAAATTCACTGATCTTTAGTATCTTTTGATGCGAGTTACACAACACTATTTGTTCATCCACGGGACCCTGAAAATTTACGGAGGGTGATTTTTTTAGGCGACGTTCTCAAAAGACCCTGTATTTTTAGAGTTTGGGGACTTGCATTGGAGGAGATATTCCATACACTCTATGTTGTCAGAGGCAAGGGGAGAGGCACTAACGTGCCTGTTAAAATAAAATACGATTTTTTAGATTTGTGATTTGTTTTTTTTTTTTTGGATTTGTTTTAAGTTTTTCAGTGTCATGATTCCTTTTAGTGCTGCCCTACAGTCTAAAATATCAACACAACATGGATGATTACCAATATATTGTATACACCAAATGACAAAATCGAACGTATAATAATCAGTACATGAATCATAATTGAATATCTCCATTTATGAACTTAATAACGCACAGCCAAAAGGTTGTTAGTTAGTTTTGATATACGTCACAGGCACGTTATAATTAATAACACTTGAAATAAGTGTAGTTATATTTAATAAAAATGAATGGCTTAAGGATTGATTCATTTCCCTCCCCTAAATTCCCTTATTAGTCAAATGAATGTTTAGTTAACTATTAGTTATAAAAAAATGTGTAGATATATTTATTAAAACTATGTAGTAGAGAATTTAAAAGAAAATGACTCCTCAGGCACCCAGTGCTTCAGCTGAGGCGTAGTGCCGTGGAGCGTCTAGGCAATAAAGGCGAAAAAAGGTGCTCCAAAGAGGAGGCAAGGCACAATTTTAAGAAATTAGTGCCTTGGTGGCGCCTCTGACAACATCACCTACTCTTTTGTTAGTTTTTGGGATTTGGGGTCTCCATTAGAGCCGCTCTCAGTGATCTGCTGATAACTTTTTGTTATTTTCTAAAATCATTTTGGTGTTCTTTGTAAAAAAAAGAAAAGAAAAAGAAAGCCATTTTACTTTTCAAGATTATGTTTCCATCTATTTATGTTCTTACATTTTATTTCATAGTTCCTGATCGAACTATTTCTCTTTTTTGGTTAATGCAGGCCGAGTCACTTGTCAAAGCTCAGCAAGATATTGGTGAAACAATGGGAGAGTTAGGATTAGCATTCATAAAGTTGACAAAATTTGAGATAGAGGAGGCAATGTATGATTCTCAGAGAATACGAGCTACTGATATCAAACAGGTGGCAACTGCTGCTGTCAAAGCTAGCAGATTTTATCGGGAATCAAATGCCCAAACTGTGAAACATTTGGTAATTTATGAGATTTTAATAGACAATGCCCTTGAAGTATGGTTACATTGCCTATATATATGTATATACGAAAGGAAAGATAGAGAGAGAGAGTCAGTGAGTGAGTGTGAAGAGTCCCTTTTTTTGAATTCTACTTTATTAAAGGGGTTTTTATGCTATTTTTGGTTTACGTTTTTGGTGTGGCGGTGTACTGTAGGATACCCTCCATGAATATCTTGGACTCATGTTAGCTGTTCATGGTGCATTTTCGGACCGATCTAGTGCTTTGTTGACAGTTCAGACTCTCCTATCCGAACTGGCTTCCTTGCATTCAAGAGCTGAAAAACTTGAAGTTGCATCTTCCAAAATTTTTGGTGGTGATAAATCACGTATTCGGAAACTGGAGGAGTTGAAAGAAACAATAAGAGTTACTGAAGATGCCAAAATGGTTGCAGTTAGAGAATATGAACGCATAAAGGTAACATCTCGTCTGCTTCTTTTTTTTTTGCCAATCTCCTGAAATTTTTTCTATTTCATTTTCCTGATCAGTTAAGAGTAGATGCATCTTAATGATAGAAAAAGTACAAAAAAAATAAAATGAAACATCAAATCTAAGTGGTAGTGAGAAAGACCCAGGCCAGAAATGAAAAAGCACAGAAAGCAACCAAAATATACAAAACAAAAACTTAGCAACAGTTACAAAACGTTCCATCCCATTTGTATGCAGCAAGGCAACACATCAACCCATCCAAGTATTTAGTGCTGGAACAGGACACACTCCAGCATCCTTTCCCTCCATTGAAAATATGATTCTTATTTGCAATGGACATCTAACATTCAATTCTCCTAGTGATGACTATAAACACATTGACTATTCGTCCCTAGCCCATTATGTTACTTGATTGCAAAGGGATAACCTAAGAGGTCTTACATGCATAAGAATTGCGATCACACTCATACTTCTTTTATCTACTAAATTGAACCTCTACAATGTCAAGGCTGGAAATTAGAGATACGAGTATACCACATGAGCTGAAGATGATACACTCAGCTCCATCAGATCTGTGCATATAACCATAATTAGTAACTCAACAGTGAAAAGCTAGAGAAGCCAAAGCTTTTGTCATGATATATGGCCTATTCTATAACCAGGAAAATACACGAGCACCCCCCATGTCCCATCCATGCAAACCATGTTTTCTATTTTGATTAACATAACACAAGGGAAATATATTAAAAGCTCAAGATTGACAATCTCACTGAGCATGAAAAGAGTACAAGCATGACTGACTTGAGTTTTTTCATCCCTACTAACCATACAATCATGAAAACATACCCCATGTAGCAATTGGAAAATATGTTACCCAAACAATAATCTTGTTTTATTGTCATTGCACAATTGCTCAGAACTGTTGTGCTGGGCTTCAAAGATTCTTCTGTTGTGCTCCTTCTAGATGTTTCGGTTGAGCCATTCACAAAAAGATGATTTTTGCACTAAGTTGTTCCATCCGTAGGAACCATGTTGATATCATTTCTTTGCATTGAATAGCAAAATGCTCTAAAGCAACCCTTTTGAGAACCTTATTTTTTTTATGTTTATGTACTACTAAATGAAGCTGTAGTCAGTATTGGTACTCTTTGTCTACTCCTAGATAAAAGAAGCTTTTATTGAGTATTACTATCTCTTTTTTTATTCCATTCAAACTTTCAAACTAAGTCCCCAATGTGAATCCCGACAAATACTATTCTCAACATGTACTCTGGACTTAGATTGAACCACCCCCATCAGTACACCCTTTAAGCAAATAATTCTGGACTCTTTAATTCACCAAACTCTGAGTAACCTATGCCCTCCTTTTTATTTTTCAAATGGTGTGCACACTCCAATTCAAAATTGTTTCACTCTCATTCAAACTGCTTGTTTGAACCATGTACCTGGAATGTTTCAACCTTAGGTGCGTCTAGCTGTTCAGATGTTCGATGACATGAAAGTGAAAGCTTTATGCTTTGAATGAGATTGGTAGCAATGGAGATTTGAGAAAGAAATCCTTAGGTATGCCACATACAAATACACTAAATCTTTTTCTTCATCTGGCTGTGTTGATGACCCATTGCTGATGACACACATCTTGGAAGTGTGGTTTGTGGTGGCCCTTGGGAGAGGTACATTGTGGCTTCTTGTGGAACTTTTGTAGCTGAAAAGTGGATTTTCTTATAGCTTCAGGCTTAACCTTCTTATGTTGCCCTATTTCTGATCCTTTAAATGGAATTCAGGCCCACGCCAATAGGTTTAGATACTTTTGGCTTTAAACCTAGGGATGTGGATCCGTGGGTGCTAAGCGGTGAATACTATTACTGTTGAGAACAAAACTAGGGTGCTCATCGATTCAGCAAAGCTCTTGAGGCTGTATTTCAAAGGCGAAGTTGGCGGAAAGATTTGTGATTTGTGAAGCTTAGGAACCTAGCTTCCAGGAAAGTCTATAGAGTATTGAGGATGAAGATGATGTTCTTGTTCCGTAGGAGGCTGAAAGTCCAATACTTAGTTGGCATCTGATTTTGAGAATGGCAAGAAGGTTGTATACTCTTGAAAAAGTATTTTGGGCACCATTATGGACAAGGAACTAAAAGTTAATAAAGAGGTCGGTTTTGAGAACCAAGAAAATTAAGGAAGATTGGACTTGTGTTCCAGGAACAAAAACAAAAAAGTTAGCTGTTTGCAACTTGAGTCCTTTTATGAATTGCATGCTTTGAGAATGAAAGCTATATATATGCGTATTGCAAGAAGGATTTTCTATGACGCGAAGGGACGTTTATGCTTTCGCTAACCTAAGAGCGGAAATGTCAAATGTCTAAGCCTACCGTTTTCCATAAACTCGATTTGCTTTTTATGAGCTGGATGTGGGGAATGGAATTAGGGATAATAGGTAATCTGTTTCACTCTGTTTAAGGGCTCTCCAGTTATGTAGTCCAGATTTCTTTGTAATCTTGAGGATTATCAATTATTAATTTTTTTTTTTTGAAACTACTATGAGTTGAGTGTCAATGCCATATGGCGAGATCACATTAATTAGATTTCCAGAATAGGGCAACAAGGCTGGTAATGTTCCTGCTGCTTATACTCATTACTTGAGATTACTTTCGTGGCCTGATCTTCAAGTAGAAATACAAGAATGTACACCTTTTTGGATAAGGTGAGTTACAATTTTAACTTTGTAGAGTTCAGTTTCTTCCCTGTGCACCGCAAGGTGTAATAATCATTCACATCAGTCTTGTAACCATGATGGCGCTGCTCCTTTAAATTTTTAGCTATTTCTGATGGTATAGTTAATTAATTGTTCATGTGAACCTTCAAATGAAACTAATCATTGTCATCCTTGATTTACATGCAAAGAATATGCTTTAGGATTCTCAATGATTACATAATAAAAATGTAGTGGTAATACTTTCATTTTGTAGGAGAGGTTGCATAAATTATAGATGTGACTTGAGCATGATGTTTTTGTAGGAAAACAACAGGAGTGAACTTGAAAGGTTAGATAGGGAAAGACATGATGACTTTTTTAACATGTTGAAAGGATTCGTAGTTAATCAGGTACTATTCTCCTTCCTTTTCCTGGTTATAATATGATTGCTAGATTAGTACATTGCTTGAGGTCTATGTGTAGTTGAGGTCATGTACTCATGTGATGTCATTGCTAACTTGTGTTCTCCTTTTGCTGGCATGTACATTTCATTACCATTAAATAAATCACGGCTATTTGTGTCTTTTTTGGCTGTTTGGACTAATATTGATGGGAGCTTTGTATGATGTTGGTTTTATTTATTTACTCTTTATTTTAAAGGAGGACGTGCTTCTCTTTTATGTAACAAAAACATTAAACTTGTCTCTAAGTCCAACACTAGTATGATATGTTAGTCACAAAACATTTTACTTGCTTTTACAACCATATTGAAGTATGTGCTGGTATGCACCTCATAATTGGGTATGATTTGCATGCAGATAATTCTTAATGGCATGTACGTATGTAGTTTTCTTTGTACTATCCAGCCACTTTTTCTATCTTTAGATATCCTTAATGAAAAAATGCAACTTGCTGTCAGTGACATAGTTTGGTTCATTAAAACTAGAAGGCTTACCTTCTTAATCAATAAGGACATTAAGAGTGGGACAAAGCAACGCCACTTGGGAGGAGCATAGTTGCCGGGCGAGACAGAAGGAGCCGACACTATTGGGGCACGATACTTTAGCGGTAGTGTATGTGATACAATAGGGGTAGGCTAATTTGAGTAGAGTTTGTTCGCGGATCGATTTGGAACTCTTATTTGGGTCGTTCATTTTTTTCATTACCAACCCTCCAAGACTTCTACTATATAGATTTGAAAACTCATAGTAGCAAGAACTAGGGGTGGGCATTTAGGACCGAAAACCCGGACCGAACCGACAACCGGACTGATCGGGTCGGTTTTAATTAATTATAAAAGTTTTGGTTGTAAAAGCCTGGCCCGGCCCGGCCCGAAGTTTCTGGTCCGGGTCTCGATTTCCATTTCTAAAGCCCGGGGTAACTAGCCTGGCCCAGTTTAAATAGTTGACTTTGATGATCTCCTTTTTTTTTTTTTGTTGATGACTGAGATCTAGACTGCTTTGGCATGGGGTGATCTGTTTATATAGAATGGGCAAGTGAATGATTTGGAATTATTATAAATTTGTTGTCAGAGTGAGACTTCAAGGATTGGGACCATGTGATGTTAGGAATCGATAGATGTCGGTGTTGTCAGGTCAAATAAAATAAAATAATCAAAATTTGGATAAAATATAGAATGGGTCATCTCCACACAGTACAAAATTGCATGTGCTTTTCTTATCTCTTAATCCCCAACTTTTTTCATTCATGCCATGTCATGTCATGTCATGTCATGTCATTCACACAACACAATGAAATAACGGGAGCAATAAAATTTTTTTTTTTAAACGGGAGCAATAACTCACCTTTTAGTTGAGAAAGAGTTTTGGTATTGGGAAGAGGGGCTGTCAACCACCACCATTCAATGGCTTTAATGCCAGGTTCACTTAATTAATGAGTTAACGCCCGTTATGAACGCAGTTATGATGGCTATTTCAATGGCATTAATGCAAGCTGCTGCAAAGTTTAGGACCGAAACTGGCCCGTATTTCGGTAAACCGGGACCTCGGTTAACCGGTCAACCCGGTCCAGTTTCGGGTCTCATAAACACGGGCCCGAATTTCTCGGGCTAGTTTTCGGTTTTTACATTTTGGGCCGGTTACCCGTACTTGCCCAGCCCTAGCAAGAACTAACAAGAAATATACAATTTCAGGGAACTATACTCTTCTTTTTTGCTTTGTTATAATTTTTGTTCATCTTTTGGCTTTTCTTCTTGTTTCTATCATCTTTTTGTTATTATTAATTTTTTTAACTATTATTATCGCTGCTACTGCTATTGTTAGGTCAATAAGTAGTTGAGATGTCATTCTTGAGTCTATAATATGATGTCTGATTCAAAGGAAGATTTATAATTAAGGAAATATGATGTCTGATTCAAAGGGAGGCAGATTAGAAGAGGAAATGCCTTGCAAGTTTGCCCACTTGACTCATTTTCAGTTTGCACCATGTATGTCTAAGCTGTCATTGTTTGATGGCAATTGGTAGGTGGCTTATCTAACAAGATAACAAACAACAAGGATCTCGAGGAAGCTTATCTAGTGATGAATAAGAGCATAAGGCAGCTAATTGACAGAAGATTCCATGGTTGGTTTTGACGTCACTGCAAAACTTGTCATCCAGATGTGCCAGATCTGATTTTCCTGGAGTGTCGTTGTAGTTTTAAATCAAGCTGGGTGTGATGGGTTGAGTATGAATCATGACATTAGTCAGGAATTCTCAGTTCTTGCACTTATACACAATTACCTGGGTCCAGTGGGTTTGTTGGAGGTCAAACGACAGATGTCAAACTTAAACAACTTAAACGAAGGCCCAAAGATTCTTAAAAAACCAGAATGAAGCACAGTTCACAAGTTATCTCACATTTTGGTTCAGACTGGCAAGTTGAGAAAGCAACTTGAAATCTCAAGTTGCTCTAGAGACATCACAAGCAAGGGATGAGTTTTCGCAAAAATTTCGCAAAATTTTGTTTTTTGGAATTATAAAAAGAAAAAGGACGAGAATCAAATTTACATTTTTTCGAGGTTTTTTTCGGGTTTCTTGTGAATTTCGTTTTTTTCCCCAAAATACAAAGTGTCAAAAATTTCAATTTTTTTATTGAAAATTTTTGATGCAGTTGCTCGGCTTCGATCTCTCTTTTCTTTCTGGTCTTCCTCGCTGCCCTGATCTATGCTCCGACCCGCACAATTGATTGACTTGCTCTACCTGTTTGAGGAGTGTAGTTCTAGATCTCTGCATCTATCTTTCCACCGCGTTCATCTTGTCTTAAACTTCCACTGACCCTTATCTGCATATCTCGATCTCTCCCTCGCCTTCGCCGGCTGAACAGTGGCTTTCGAACAAATTATGAGAGATATCAGGCAAGAATAGATGAGAACGACAGCGAGAGCGAAAGAGATCAAAGAGTGTTTGAAGATATTTGTGTGATGCCTTTGAGGGAAGTTGTAATGGTAATTTGGAGATTTTTGGGGTGGTGTGGTGTGTTGGATGGTTTTGATACATGGTGGGTCCACGCATAGAGGGGTGGATAGATTGATTGTTTGAAGGAGTACTCGAGTTTCGGATTCCCTCCATATTTTTGTCCCTTTTAATTCTAAATTCTAATTTTTGTGCTGTTAAGTCAGAGCAACCACAATAAACTTTCTTTAATAACTTGTATAAAATAAATTTTCCATAGTAAATTTTGATAATATTATAGTTTCTATATAAATTTAGATTTTGATATGATATTTTTTTAGATTGTATTTGTTTACTATATTTTTAATTATGTTATGAATTTAAGAAATACTTAGTATTTAAGCTTCGTTTAAGGTGTTTAATAGGTTTATTTACTTGCATCTTATTTTTTTCGCATATTTCATATACCCTCAAAATTGATTATATATATTTCATGTATCCTCGAAATTTTTACAGTTTTTCTTTACAGCGAAATATTTCTTAAAAGCAAAAACCAAAATTAACTCAAAAAACTAAATCACAATCCTTGATCACAAAAAAGATAAGTTCCAAGCAATATCAAAGTCCAGGATGAATCCACTTCTTTCAATCATTTCAGCCAAGAGCAACCAAGGTTTTTGAACGCGGAAGCGAACAACGCGAAGGTGAAAAATGCGAACCTGTAAATTTCAACTTTGAGGCGTAAGCCTCATGAAAATGTGTATTTAAATATAAAAAAATGCAATTCATAACTTAAAAATATAGGTAACTCATAATTCACTTCCTAAACAATAGTTGCATATAAATAAGGCATCAACTTGCAAATTTCATGCTTCTATCGTAAAAAATTTAAGACAAGTAGCCAACTAATAATTAGAATCCACCCATTTAGAATTGATAATGCAAACTTATAATATCAGAAACATGGATTCATGGTACAAAATATAATAAAAAAAAGCTAAACATCTAATCATGAATCATAATCAAACTTCATCTTATGCATCAAAATCCATTTCATGAACAATTGGACTTGCATATGCGACATCCGAACTGTGCAATTAAAATAACGTTATAACACCGATATAAATCCGATATAATGCTTAACATGGTGAGCTGTTACGTTATGAGATTATCACGTTTTTGTATCACGATTCCGATATAACACCGTTATATGGCCGTTATTGAGTCGTCCTCATCCTCTAAGTGCATAGCTTGTACAACACGGTTGCACTTTAATAATCACAAATTTGTATTCAATGTAGCTATATAATGATACTCAATTCTAATTAACAATAAATTCTAAAGAGAAAGGGGGAGTAAGGAAGGGAAGATAAAAACATGATTTAATGAAGAAATCAACCTGACTTGAAGAAGAAATCAATTGATTTCAAGAGAAGCAATTGCAGCCCATTGATTTAGGGAAATAGAGCTTCATCGTGTTGGATGAAAGGGCTTCATCGAGCAAGAGAAGAGGAGATTGCGTAGGTTGAATTCTAGAAGAGTATCACACACTGGTTGGAGCAGGCACAGTCACATATGGGTTTGGAGTAGATAATTACACATTGTTTGGAGGGTTTTAGGGTTATTTTGGGGGATTTCCAAAGATACCTTTATAATAAAATTTTTTGAAATGTTTTGAAACAAAAAAAAAGTAAAACAAAAAGCCCAACATTTTAACGCTTCGAGGCGCTAAAACCTACGCCTCACACAAGAAAAATGTCTCAGATTGCATTTTGACGCTAAATCCATGCGTTCGCCTCGAGGTGTACGCCTCACACGATTTTTTAAACAATGATGGCAACTAGTGAGTTATACAGTTAAAACGGATAACAGACCGTTCTAACGGATAACAGACCCATAACGGTGTAGGAGCGTTATAGGTTATAGCGGGATATAACGGAATATTTTGTTAAATATATTTTAATACCCCCACAAAATATAGATGTATTATAAAGGCAAAAAAGTAAATCATGTTCATAATTTAAAATTCAAAAGCATCAAAACATCAGTAAAAAAATCTTCCATTCGTATGAGAGAGATCGCAATAGAGAGTGCAATCGACTTTTCGTCTTTTTTCCTTCTCTCGTTCTCTGTCAATCGGCGAGGTCCAGTTTTATGTCGATCGGAGATGGCGAGCGCTGGTCTTTCTTCTTCGATCGAGAATTAAATGGGTGATTTTTTTTTTTTTATAT
The DNA here is from genome assembly GCA_963556465.1 of Berberis vulgaris. NCBI lineage: Eukaryota > Viridiplantae > Streptophyta > Magnoliopsida > Ranunculales > Berberidaceae > Berberis > Berberis vulgaris. Next base: position 52,125,926 of record OY747133.1, on the reverse strand, counting down.
ATTAGAACATGGTAAGGAGGTTTCTATGGTAATGAGACATGGTGGTGGAACGCTGATGTGCAACAGACCATTGCGGAAAAGAAAAGATGCTTTAAGGTGTGGCAAAAAGATAGATGCCTAGAGTCTTATGCGCTTTATAAGCATGCTAAGAAGTTGAGTAGTAGAGCAGTAGGAGAAGCTAAGAAGAGAGCGTATGATGCTCTTTATAATAGGCTAGGTACGAAGGAAGGGGAGAATGATATTTTCAAGATAGCTAAAGCTAGAGAACGAAAAACTAGGGACTTGAGTCATGTTAAGTGTGTTAAGCATGAGGATGAAAGAGTTTTAATGCAGGATAAAGCGATTTTAGATAGATGGAAGGATTACTTTTGGAACCTACTCAATGGAACACATGTAGGGGAGTTAAACTTGGAGGGGTATGCTTCACAGGAAGGGAGAGATCGCGTGTTCCATCGCAGAGTTAGTGCCACAGAGGTGAGAGAAGCTTTAAAAAGAATGAAGACAGGGAAGGCCGTTGGACCGGATGATATACCAATTGAAACATGGAAATGTCTGGGAGACGTTGGGATTCAATGGCTAACTAAGCTCTTTAATAGGATTTTGGAAACTAGAAAAATGCCAGATTCATGGAGGCATAGCATTGTGGTACCAATTTATAAGAACAAAGGGGATATCTAGAATTGCTCGAACTACAGAGGGATAAAGCTTATGAGTCATACAATGAAACTTTGGGAGAGGGTTATAGAACAAAGACTTAGGAGTTTAACTACGGTTTCAGAAAATCAATTTGGATTTATGTCGGGTAGGTCTACTATGGAGGCCATCTTCCTGCTTAGGCAAACTATAGAAAAATATCGAGAGACACGTAAGAGTTTGCATATGGTTTTTATTGATCTGGAGAAAACATATGATAGGGTCCTCAGGGAGTTAATTTGGTGGGTGCTTGAAAGGAAGAAAGTGTCTCAATGTTATGTCGATATCATTAAGGATATGTATGAAGGGGTTGTAACAAGTGTCCGCTCAGTAGGTGGGATGTCTAGTGAATTTCCAGTGTCAGTAGGACTACATCAAGGGTCGGCGTTAAGTCCATATCTCTTTGCTTTGGTCATGGATGAGTTGACGAGACATCTGCAAGAAGATGTACCTTGGTGCATGTTATTTGCAGATGATATTGTCTTAATGGATGAGACTAGTGCAGGTTTAGGTCAGAAATTAGTTAAGTGGCGGGAGGCTTTAGAGAGTAAAGGTTTTAGAATTAGCCGTTCGAAGACGGAGTATCTAGTGTGCAACTTTGGGTGTGAACCAAGAGGGAGAAGTAATGCAATTGAGATCGAAGGTGTCGAGGTCCCAGAGTGTGAGGCTTTTCGATATTTAGGATCTATAATTCAAAAGAATGGGGCTATTGGAGAAGATGTAGACCATAGGATTAAAGCTGGGTGGTTGAAATGGAGAATGGCGTCAGGAGTACTATGCGATAGAAGGATGCCTGCAAGACTAAAAGGGAAATGCTATAAGACAATTGTTCGACCAGCCATGCTATACGGTTCAGAATGTTGGGCTACTATGGGACAACATACGCATAGGATGGCAGTAGCAGAAATGCGTATGTTAAGGTGGATGTGTGGTAAAACTCGTAAGGATAAAATTAGAAATGAAAGAATTAGGAGATACTTAGGTGTAGCGCTCATAGAGGACAAAATTAGAGAAAGACGTTTAACTTGGTTTGGTCATGTGCGGAGGAGACCAAGCACGGCGCCAATTAGAAAATACTTAGATTGGCAAGTTAATGGAGGGTGTAGACGGAGGGGACGGCCGTTGAAAACTTGGATGAAGACGGTGAATGAAGATATCATTGAGCTTGGATTAGATGAGGAAATGTGGGAAGATCGCATTGCTTGGAGAACCAAAATCCATGTAGCCGACCCCGAAAATCTCGGGAATGGGCTTTGATGATGATGATGATATTAGAACATAAAGTGAAAACGACGTTATTGAAAAAAAAATGTTATCTCAATAACGACGTTATATCAGAGCCGTGATATAAAAACGTGATAATCTCATAACGTAACGGCTCAACCCTGTTAAGCGTTATATTGGAGTTATATCAGCGTTATAACGTTGTTTTAAATGCATAGCTAGTGAGGGAGTAGAAGAGGATCAGGTAGTAGGTGATGAAGTGATTCAAGTTGAAGGAAGTAGGCAAGTTACTGAGAACACATGGAAATTTTGATGTTAGGCATTAAAAATTTAGGGAAAATTAAGCATAAATCTATCCTCAAGTTGGAAGTGAAAGATGTAATTGTGAGGTTTTCTATAGTCTCTCTCATGAAGAACTTCTTTCCTTTGGCCTAGTTGTGTGGATTATTCGTAGATAGATTGGTTTGATGGGTTAGAATCATCTTCTTCTCGTGATGGGTTAGAATCATCTTCTCGTGTTAGCATAAGAGAAATTATATCTTTCAGAAATAGGCATTGACATTGGATATTTGAGAACGCGAAATAGGCATTAGGAGAGTAGTCGTTTGCGAGAACCAAGAAGCTTTTTTTTATTATTTTTTATCTAGTTTTTACCGTGGCATGTCTTATTTAGGTCGGTTATGCATTAGTCAATAGAATATTATGTTATTTAATAATAATAATAATAATAATAATAATAATAATAATAATAATAATAATAATAATAATTGATGATACATCAAATAAGACCGACATTTCGGATGTACACGTGTCAGAAATGATTTATCACGAGGATAAAACATCCCAAGACCAAACCAATTCATAAAGCTCAAATAAGATGAATACAGTCACGAAAGCCCAAACATGGCCCGTTAGAATAAATCATAATTAGAGGCTCAAATCTAGTTCCGATAAAGTTCTCCCTCAAGGGGGAGGAGCGTTACATAGAAAGAGAATCGTGGAGGGAGTTACGCCCCTATGGATGTATCTTCATAAAAGATGAGACTGTTACAGAGAATGTCTCCCCTCGTTGTGCCTCACATTCTTAAGTCATGCAGGGAATTAACAACAACCATTATAAAAGGTAAACAAAACATTCGATAAAGGTATGCAATTTTAACTGAGTTTTGTCCAGTTTTATCTCCATATCCAACTGAATTACTGACTTAAGCATCAGAGTGCAATCTAACATTTGTTTTGCAGGTTTTACTTATTGGAGACGAGAAATGACAAGTTTTCCTTTCAAGAAGATAGTTTACAGTAGCAAACTTTCTCAACCCTATCTACAATTAAGGAGCCCTTGAGACAAATGAAACACTCTATCGACCATCAATCCGACAACAATTAAAACAATCCTTCCAACGGAGAAATTGCGCAACCAATAGCACACACCGCAGACCCAGCGAAGAACGTTGGGACGACCATGCCTGACAACAGAAAGCCACAACACGAGGTGGCTCAAAATCCCAGATGTCTAGAGGCGCCACCACGGATCCTCGTGTAGATCTACTTATGATCCAAATGGACTGTATGATCAAAATGGTGGAAAAGTTCACTCAGGAGCATGCTCAGTCTGCCGACCCCGTCCAAGCACCGCCCCAACAAAACCCGGCTAACGAAGTCCATGCAGAACCTTAACAGGTAAATCTTGAAAGCAGCGAACCACTTCAAGAGCGGACTCAGAGCAGCGAGACCCCTGCTGAAATCCCATTCCGATTCGGAGTCACAGATCCTAATTGTTGTATGAACTGGCCAAACCACCATTCTCCGACGCATTCATGGTGACCCCCATACCAACGAAGTTCACCCCACGAAGTTTAAAGCCTACGATGTCACCACTGATCTGACAGACCATTTGCAACACTTTCACCACATGATGGCATTGAAAGAAAGCACGGATTCCATCTTATGATGAACGTTTTCGACTAGTCTCACTTCCACAACAATGAGTTGGTTCAATAGCCCACCTCCAAGGTTGATAGACTCATTCTAGGCGCTGGCTACCGCCTTCATCACGAGGTTCATCGGCAGTCAACGAATGAGGAAGGGGCCGCACTACTTCCTCCACATCAAATAGAAGCCCGAGGAGACAATAAGGGAGTATATTACTCGTTTCACTAACGAGTTAACCATGATTGACAGATGCAACGACGATACAGTTTCTGTTACTTTCACCACCGGACTGAAAAGATGACCATTTTTTGATGACCTGAACCTGGATCCACAAAGAACATGGCAATTCTATTGAAAACCGCTAAAAATACATCACCCTCGAGGAGATGATAGCAGTCAGGAAGAGGGAAAAATCGTTCGCGACTTTGTAAATGAGTCGAGCTAAGGTCCTCAAGAGTATTGCAAAGTGGGAAGACGTTAGGTCGCCGCCCAAAATGAGGGGAGATCCAGACAGGCGAAGTAAAAACAAATATTGTTCCTTTCACGATGACTACGGGCATGATACCGATAACTGCCATCACTTAAAAGACGAAATCGAGCGCTATATCCTAAAAGGCCGACTTGGAGAGTTCATTAAGCTGAGAGTCCAACAGGAGAAATACCATGACCGAAGGGCAATCAAGGGAGCTAATATACGTTCTGCATGGTGCAATCAGAGGAAGGATTATCCAATCGATCTCGAAAGTGATCAATCTGGGATTTATGAGTAAAGATTAGTTACCAGGTGCCTTCTGCACGACGAGCTAGAACGACACATAGAACTCTGACATTCTCGAATGAGGACGCAAAAGGAGTTAACCTCCACATAATGACACTTTAATAATCTTAGTATTAATAGTCAGATGGGAAATCAAAAGGTTACTAGTCAACACAGGCAACTTTGCTAACCTTTTGTACTTAACAGCGTTCCGCAAGATGCGATTCACCGAGGAAATGCTCTCACCCAATAACCAACCAATGGTGAGTTTTAACGGAGAACAATGCCGACAAATCGGAATGATCCAACTACTAGTGGAAGCCGGAGAACAAGGGAGACGAGTCTTGTTGACAAATTTCCTTGTAGTCGATGCTCCATTCGCATATAATATGCTTTTCGGAAGGCCTTGGATACATAAAATGGGTGCGGTATCCTCTACCATGCATCAATGCTTAATGTACCACACTAACAATGGCGTTAGAACAATCATAGGAGCTGCTGCAGCGATCTGGTCAAATAGACCCCAACCTCATGGATGATAATACAACCCCAACTAGTCCAAGGGATCAACCAAACACTGGACAATCAGAAGAAGAAACAACAATGGTCTACTTGGACGATGGAGGAGACAAAGAAGTTCAAATTGGCACCAAAATTCATCCAGAACTCGCCATGAAGCTGGTTCAATTACTGAAGGATAACCAGGACGTTTTCGCCTGGATGATGAAAGATATGGTGGGAGTAGACCCATCCATCATACTCACAAATTGCAAGTCAATCTAGACAAAAAGCCAGTCCGACAAAAAAGAAGACCAGTAGCCCTTGAACGCAACCAAGCAATAAATAAAGAAGTGCGCCGTCTGTTAAATGCAGGAATGATCAGAGAATCTCACTACTCGGGTTGGCTAGCTAACACAGTGTTGGTAAAGAAGAAAAAGGCAAGTGGAGAGTGTGTGGATTACACGGATCTGAACAAATCATGCCCGAAAGATAGTTTCTCACTCTCACGCATAGACCTGATAGTGGATGCCATTGCCGGACACGAACTCCTAAGTTTCATGGATGCATATTCTGGGGACAACCAGATGGAAATGTATCCCCGACCAAGAAAAGACGTCTTTTATAACAGAGAGGCATGTACTGCTATTGGGTGATGCCATTCAGACTTAATAACATAGGAACTACGTACTAACGACTGGTCAACATAATGTTCAAAGACCATGGAGGTATACATTGATGACATTCTGATCAAAAGCTCACGCAGAACGGACCACATCAAAGACTTTGAACATGCCTTCTCATAGCTCCGGAGATGGAAAATGAAGCTGAACCCGGAGAAATGCACATTTGAAGTAGAATCAGTGAAGTTCCTTGGATACATGGTCAACCAAAGAGGAATCGAAGCTGATCTGAAACAGATACATGCACTTCTCAACTTGCAGTCACCAACGAACATAAAGGGTGTGCAAAGTCTTAACGGCAGAATAACAGTTTTAAACAGATTCATTTCCAAGTCCTTCGACAAATGTCTACCTTCAAAATCTTGAAAGGAAATAAGACATTCAAATGGAACAAAGAATGCGAAAAAGCTTTCAGAATTTGAAGGCGTACATGGGGAGTACATAACTGTTATCAAAACCAAGCACGGGGGGAAACACTGTACCTATACTTATCCGTATCCAACCACGTGGTGAGTTCGGCACTGATCCGGGAAGAAAACGGCGCACAAAGACCAGTATATTACATCAGCAAAGCGCTTGCAGATGCAGAGAACAACTACCCGGCCTTGGAGATCCTGAGATTCGCCCTGATCGTATCCTTGAGAAAGCTACAACCATTCTTCCAAGCCCATCCGATCATTGTCATGACCGAGCAACCACTTCGGTCGGTACTGCACAAACCCAAGCTATCCGGAATAATGGTGAAATGGGCTATAGAACTTCGGTAGTTCGACATCAGTTATGCCACTAGAACCGCAATAAAAGTCCAAGCATTGGCGGATTTCATCGCTGAATTCACTGGCAGCAGCGACCATCGGCCAGAAAGTAACCATGAGGAGGAACAAACCAAGCAAAACAGCCACGAATGGATCCTCCGTTGCGACGGAACATCTAAGGAGACGGGGAACTGGGATGATCCCATACAATTCGGAAAGCGTAACGTTAGAAAAAGCGATAAAATTGCATTTCAAAGCCTCGAACAACGAAGTCGAATACGAAGCAGTGATTGTCGGGCTACTAGCAAAACACTTGGGAATAAAAGAGATCAACGTTTTCACTGAATCCAAATTGGTGGTCAATCAACTGAACGGCGAATTCCAAGTCAAAGACGCTCGGATGAAAGCTTACCGCCAAAAGACTGATGAGCTGGTAGCAAGGATGCACGGACTCGGACTCGGACACGGATACGACACGGCGACTCGGCAATTTTCAAAAAAATAGGACTCGGCGACACGGTCAAACTTAATTTTTTAATATATTTTTTTTGTAACTCATAAGAACGTAAAATCATAAATAATACTATTAAACAATCCAAACATATCAATAAAACATTCAAATTCATTCATTCAAAATTACAAATGTATCATAAAGTCAAGCTCAACTGCTCAAGTCATACTCATAAAGCATAAGCAATATAATTTCATTAACTTGATAATGTAAATAAAATGTAAATTGATAATTTAAAAAACTCACCAGCGAGGCGGCTACATCTCTTATTCTTCATTAACTGGCGGATCAATTGTCGCATTTTCTTCATTCAACAACCCAGCCTCTAGCTCAGGTTCATCAAGTGAAAGACTGACAATCTCAAGCATTCCAGTAGCATCCAAATCCAACGAATCAATAGTATCTCCTGCGATATCCCACATCCTTGTCTCACCTTCTTTGTACTCTTGTTTTCTTCTTGACAAAAGACGAAGGTTGGAATGCACATACACTAAATCTTCAGCTCGTTGTGGGGTCAATTTGTTCCTTTTTAATGAGTAGATGTTATACGTGCTCCAATTCCTCTCACAACATGAGGAAGAACAAGGTTGTCCAAGTAACTTCAAAGGAGTAATGGTGCACGTGGACTGAATAGATGATATCACATGCTTCCAAAGATCATCTCCAGATACTTGGCCTAAAAGAAACAAATCATGAAATATAATGATGCACGTGGACCGAATAGATGATATCACATATAATCACATTAAGTCAGAAATTTAAGTCCGACCTGATACAAAGAAGTATATACCATCTGATAACTCTTCTTGTTTGTTAGAAGAGGTGCCTTAACACTGCATTGTAAGCATAGCATTTGTGACCCATATAGAATATAAATGATTGATCCAACACTGTTCTTTACATGGAACTAGAATAAGCAGAATGAAACTAGAAAAAAAACAAGACCATCGATTATAAATTTGTGAGTCTGTGACCCATATAGAATATAAATTTGCATAATTCTGATATTTAAAATATTTCACCCACGAATAAGCAACCGTTCTTTACATGAAACTAGAAAAAAAACAAGACCATCGAGGCATCGAGACTATTGTGAAACAGAAAAAAAAAATGCTTCTCTCAGAATGAAATAGAAAAAAAATAATTATGAAACAGAAAAAAAAAATGAAGAAGAGAAGGTGAACAGTGAACACAGAGAGAAGAAATCGCAGAGAGAAGAGATAGTACCTGAGGCTGAGGACGACATCCGTCCTGCTCCGTCGATGGATCTTTCCCTCTCTCTATCTCTGTCGATGGATATCTCTCTCTCTGACTCTCTGTCGATCGATGCCGATTGGTATCTCAGCCGAGTCAGCCGCTTTTTGTTTTCTTCTTCTCTGTATTTTTTAGGGTTTAAAATTTGGGATCGAATCGATCGATCGAAGAAAATTGAGGAATATATAAAGCCGTGTCTGGACTGAGTCTGGACCGTGTCGGGGCCTGTCAACGAATTTTGACCGTTGACTGCGTGTCCAATATGTGTCGGGCGTGTGTCCGTGTCCGACACGTATTTGACACGCGATACTGGGGTTTTTCGGAGAGTCGGTGCATCCTAGGCTGGTAGAAGGTTTTCAAACAACGACAATTCGGCGATGTGTAAGGGCAGAAAACAAAAGAGTTGATGAGTTAGCGAAGGAAGCATCGTGAGCTAAAGAAAATGAGAATTCACTCGTCACCATGCAGGAAAGTTCCATACTAGAAAATCAAATATAAGTGGCATGCGCCACAGATCAGGAAACAATTGGATGACCCCGATTTTAGCCTATATAACAAATGGGGAACTTCCTACGGATAAGATGGAGGCCCGAAAACTATGAAATCGCGCGGCACGATACACAATGATCAATGATAGACTCTACATGAGGTCTGCAACCAGTCCTCTATTAAGATGCTTCTCACCCAACGATGCTGATTATGTTCTATGGGAGATCCACCACGGTACGTGTGGAAATCACCCAGGAGGAAAAACGCTAGCCGACAAAGCAATGTCTCTAGGGTACTACTGGCCCACGATGCAAACGGATGCAAATAAACTAGTTCACACTTGTGACAAGTGCCAGAGATTTGCCCCATACACTCACATGCCGGGCCTTAATCTAATCCCGATGAGCAGTCCCTGGCCATTTGCATAATGGGGAATGAACATCGTGGAACCACTCCCTGTGTCCAACGGAAAGAAATTCCTCCTCATAGCAATAGATTACTTCACTAAGTGGGTGGAAGTAGAGCCATTAGCAAAAATGGGAGAAGCGTAAATCGAAAAATTCCTCTGTAAAGACATAATATGTAGATTCGACTATGTTAGATTGCCAATAAGTAAAACCTGCAAAACAATAAGTAAAACTTTTGGTCTGATCAACCATGAAGTAATAAAGTACCAGGACATACGAGCCAGACTTTTTCTTGTCGACTATAACGTATGACATCAAAATCTAGACGCAAAAAGTCGGATTTTATAAGAAGCTTCTACACGTCGAAAGTTGAAGCGCATTTGTACTCGGATGAACAAGTCAAGATTCTACCAGGAATGTCGAAAGCAAAAAGCTAACTCTAACATGTTAGATGGGAAGACATCCTTTGTACAAACAATAAAAGAAAAAGAAATTATCATTGATCTTTCAGAAAAGATTACATGAAGTATTCAAAAAAGCAGCATTTATGTCAGCAATAATGTCACTCGATGGCATAGGCTTGGGTGAGTGAGAAGTTGATTGTTCCTCAACAACAGTGTCACTTGGCGAATTTGGAACGAATTCCTTTTCATCATGAAATACTTGCTCAGCGTAGCAACGATACTCAGATAAATCCAAGCCTCGTGACTTGATAAAGTCCAAGAAGTCATGGCAACCATCGATTATTCTTTTCCAATCCGCTGCCTCTGTAGCCTTTAACCTATCGGTAACCGATGAAAGCTCAGCCCAAGTCGACATGAGTTCATCATCAATGGCAGCAAGCCTGGCAGAAGCTGTCGACTTGGCGGTTGTAAACTAGGAGTTCAACTAGGCAACTGGCGCCATAGAAGCCTTCAGATCAGCAGAGTACTCTGCAGCAGAACGCTTGACCTTGTCACACTCAACCACTTGATCAGACAACTTCTCAGCAATACTCAGATGAAAACACAGCTTTTCCAGCTCCACCTCGGAAGTCTCAAGGTTAGAAGCAAACTTGTCTAGAACAACCTCGACTTCCTTTAGCGAAGTCCGCGCAGCTTCAGCAGCCTTTGCATACTTTGTTCAATGCGCTTTTAGTGGATCAAACTCCCGAAGAACATGAGAAAGAACCAAGACCTGCCCCGCCAACTTCTGTTTAACAAGCGCCACCTGATCGCGGGCAACCCTATAATCCAACCCCATCAATGCTGGATAAGTGAGATGACTCATTCCTTCCATAAGATGCTTAAGGCCTTCATCGAGAAGGTTGCGTGCGAACGCACATGCATGAGAATCCTGTTAGCCGACTGCCCATGACAACCAACAATGAGATTATGAGCAATATCTTGCACAGGTAGAACTTCTCGGGAACAACTGTGGCAGAACGGGAAGGACAGCAGGCAATCTTGAGATACCCGCAACAACAGAGAACACAAGTGGCTTAGAGCCCTGACCTCGAGCAACAACTTAATTTTCCAACAGAGGATCAAACTCGAAGTCGTCAAGTCTTTAAGCTTTTAGGATTCTTGGACAACTCAACATCAAGCTAAAACATCTTGTTGTAGATGACACGGGAATCATCAACTGACAAATTGACATAACCAAATAAGGCTTATGAAGAGAAAAAAACTTTTCTCACAAGTGCCCAAAGGGCGAGAAACCTCCTTTTTGCTCATCTCGAGAGCTTGATCCATCTCATCAACTTCTCGAATGGCAGGATTGCCAATTTCACGACCACCCTTCCGTTGCGGAAGATATCGAAGGAGGGGGAGCTATAGTAGAACCACGAACTGAAGTAGCAAGTTTTTTGTTTTTCGGGATGCCAACAGCTTAGAAGGATTAGGAGGCGCTTGTACCTTCTTTTTCCTGATGCTCGAGCCAGCATTACCAGGGTCTCTGGTCATAACAAGAGCAAGACGACCCACAGACTCCAACGCTAATCGAAGGAGGATGTCCCAACCCCTCGGTGGATACGACGACTTTACTAGCACCCGTGACGGTAACTCCCGAAGTACGAGCCGCCGTAAGATCTGCATGATCTGCCACACTTAAGGTATGTAGACCACTACGAGTAATAGCGTCCGTAGCAAGGAAATCCTGCACAGAGACTCGGGACAACTTATTAAACCGGTCACAAAACCCCCGCTTTTCCAATGATAATGACGGCTCGTTCCGCTTTGGCTCTCGGAACAATCGCAAAATTTTGTGATTGCGCAACTTAAAATAGTCGGAAGTAATGGATGCGTAAAACTAGGGCCTCGACCAGCCCCCATACTCTTCCTGCAAATTCTTGAAGCAAGATAAATGACGAAGATAGGAAGTATGGTAAGCGTTTACTCCGAACCTCACCAAGGAGTGCAAAACCCTGACATTCATAGGAATCTTGGATAAAGCGGCCCTCGCCAAGGTCGCGATCAACACCCTCCTGCCATTAGGAACCATCTGAGCGGGAGCAATGCCAACGAAATCTATGTATTCCCAAATGATCTCAGGAATTGGAAGCCTGAAATCGGAGTGAAACATGCCGGGATACAAAGCAATATATCGCCCTCTTTAGGAAGGATGATCTCGAGATCGGCTAACAGAGAATAGTAGAGTCGTCTGCATCGCTCGCTTAGGTAAGTAATAAGCTTCGCAAGAATCAAGCACGTCGCCGCTCAAAACCCTGAAACTTGACATCGTTATGAGATGAAAACAAACGAAAAAGAAATCAATAACTAGGAACGAAGGGAACGTAAAAGAAAGGATACTACACCAACTTCCTTTTTTTTGTAAGGATAAAAATGAAAGGCCCACTCATGGAAAAATGTATGAGATATGAAGGCCACACGAAATCCAAAAAGTCACACCGAAACGAACAGGCGGACGAGACATCGGAGGGACAGAAACATTAATAGCTGGTAACTGCATTAAATGCGCCGTGATGGTGGAATAAAAAATCAAACCGTCATACAATTAGTGGCCAAGCGAACATCCCCACTAAGGGGGGGAGTAGCTGATTATACATCAAATAAGGCCGACATCTTGACTGTATACTTGGCAAAGATTGTCTATCACAAGGATCAAGTATCCCAAGACAGGAAATTCATAAAGCCCAATAGGACGAATCCAGTGACGAAAGCCCAAACAGGACTCGTAAGAATAAATTATAATCAGAGGCCCAAATCCAGGTCCGATAAAGTTCTCTCTCAAGGGGGAGGAACGTTACATAGAAAGAAAGTCGTGGAGGGAGTTATGCTCCCATGGACGTATCTTCATAAAGGAGAAGACTGTTATATAGAATGTCTCCCCTCGTTGCGCCTCACATGCTTAAGTCACACAGAGAATTAACGACCATTATAAAAGGTAAAGAGAACATTCGACAAAGGTATGCAATTTTAACTGAGTTTTGTCCAGTTTTATCCATATCTAATTGAATTACTGACTTAAGCATCGGAGTGCTTTCGGCCACCAAAAAGGTGGTCTTTAGCAATCTAACATTTGTTTTGCAGTTTTACTTATTAAAGACTGGATTTTGGACGCATAATAATAATAATAATAATAATAATAATAATAATAATAATGATAATGATAATGATAATGATAATGATAATGATAATAATAATAATAATAATAAATCATAATAATAAATCATAATCAAATCATAATCAGAATCAGAGTTTCTTTCAATATATACTTGGTAAACAAGATCTTAACTTCACATTTAACTTTTCTGTTGTTGGCCGTATCAATAGTACCTCATTTCATATTCCTCACAAAAAAATTAAACTTCAGTTGAACTTTTTACAGGTGGGATACGCTGAGAAAATAGCAAATGTGTGGACAAAAGTTGCAGATGAGACAAGTTCATATGCAAGACAAAGCAGTTGATATGTGTATGGGATGCTGTAGTTGTGTTCAGCATCTTTTCTTTTTTATGTTGGGTTTCCGTACAATACTACAAAATAGCAGTGAAATAAGGAAAAATAAATGTCACTTGATAAAATATTTCATGTTGCTTGTGCTTTTTTGAATCACTCACACGGTAGTTAAGCACCATTCCATTAATTCTTCGGTAATAGAGTTTGCGGCTTCTTTAGATGTTCATGGATGGATTCCTCTATTTTTGAGTTGTGATTATTTATCCCTAGTGTAGGTCTTTGTATAGTTAAAACATGAAGGACTTTCCATTTGGGGATCTTGTTGTGTTTTGCCCAAGATAAGACAAGTCAAATTGTTATAAACTATGGCAAGCCCTTGTTACTTTCTATTTTCTACATATTGTTTCTCTGCCTGAGACTATTTTGCTAGATATACTTGACTAGTTGACATATCTCCAAGGATAAATCGAATACTAGAAGGTTCAGGTATTGTTGAGAGAAGAGAAAAGCTGCACTAGAGGATTCGGATACCATTGGGTTGGAGCAGCTCGAGCAGTTGGTGGAAATGAAAAGTATCCCAACTCTTTGCTTTCCACTCACTCCTTCTGCAGCGGAGAGGGTAAATGTTTTGGTGGCATTTAGAGTGGGGCTGGCATCCTTCTGTTCTTTGTGTTTGAGTTGAGAGAAATTCTTTTTGTACCCCTAAACAAATACTTGTTATTAAATATTATAATTAAACCCTTAAAGAACTTTATAATCATTTTTAAACCCTTATTTTTTAGACAATGTTTTTATCTTTTAAAGTAAAAAACGATCCCTAAAAGAAAACCCTTTGTAAACCCTTATTTCCTTAGCTATATATGTATATATATATTATAATTAAAAAATCTTACGATTTACGATTAAATCTAAATCTTACACGTTACGATTTACAATACGATTTACGATTCACTAACATTGACTAGCCGTATCAATGAACACTGATTTTTGCATGGAGTCTGCACCGCTAACCATCATCCAGAAATGGGTGATAGCAATAGCTCATTGAATTTGACATGGGTGATAGCAATAACTAATGGAATTCTGTGCAGCTTAAACTATAACACATACCCAATCCACAGGTTTCACTCCAATCGACAATGTTTTCAAGTGTATGTATGTCAAGACGAGCTTATTTATGCCAGGTGAGACTTTTACCAGTAATCCACAGTTTTCACAAAAAATTAATTCGAACAGAAATATTGAAAAGCTTAGTTTCTTTTAACACGCATTTTAGAGAACGTTGTCGAATCAATCCAAAACTAATACACACTATATCGTATTACATATTTGTCCAATGAAGTATTTCGGCCAAGTGTTATTAGCTTCAATTATCTCAGACAACGAGAAAACCGGGGGAAGAAAAAAAAAGGTTTTAAAAGTTCAAGTTACAGCGGAAGCAAGGCACAAGTGAAGATTGATAGTTGCGGAATAGGAGATTTTCTTATTCTACCAAATAATTATGTTACTCATCTTGCTTTACTTTGCAGTCCGAGACAGGGTAATTTGAGTTATGTTGTCAATAACCAATAGAATTCTAATCGGTACCTAAAAAAAGGTGGTCAGAATATGTTTTGCACTTGAGACCAACTGAAGAAGACGGGCAAACTGTATATCTTCACATTCCGCAAAAATCAATCTCATCCCAAAACATTACACTTGTTAAATTATGTTAGCCAATACAACTGGTGTATTGCAATACAGTGAAAAGGGAAGTTTCTAGCTTAGTTTACACACCAAACAAACCTACGTTAAGTTCCCATCATCAATAAAATCAAGGTTTCATATATCAGATCACATCAAATCCTATGCTCTGAAAATTGTAATAACAAAGAATATAATTTTCACACCAAAATTATCCCAATATCACTTACAACTATATACCACTGGGATTCCATAGAATGAAATCCTTCAATCCACCACATGATTTGATTACAAGGGCACAAGGCATACAAAAACTATTTCGCAAATTGATAATAGGTTTTTTTTTTTCAAGTTTGGCTCTCATTTGTTTATGTCTAATAGAGTTTGGCCCTCGTTTTAAATTTTAATTGGGTCTAACTCTCATTTTCTAACTAAACTGCTAGGTCAATGTAGTTGACGGGTCATATTTTCTTTATAGACTGAAATACCCTAACTTAAAGCATGTGCTTTGCATGTGCAATGTCTACAAACCCACCATAAATCATAATGCAAATCTCAAGGTAATCCAAAGGATTAAATATACATCTTTTTCCTTCCCCAATGCATCTATAGATATCATGTTGTACTTGATATGTTCATGCTCATGGTTTTTTCCCCTTGATGGTCTGCTTAAACTCCTTAGTCTGCTATTCCACTTGCCCATATAAATACATTTAGGTTAAGGGTTAATGTCAAGCTTGGGGAAAATACAGGGGAGAGTTAATCTATGGATTACTCAGTATTATATGCTGGCATGGGTGGACCTACTAGGGGTATATACTTTAGTCTTAAAAAAAATCGATTATATTGTAGAATACAAGATGATAATTGTTTATACAAATATTAGCATATGTCTTTGTTGGTGTAGTGGTTGTAGGTTTATTATTTTTGGTAAAAGACCTGAGTTCGATACTCTTCGAGTGAATTTTTATTTTATTTTCAATGCAATTTTATTAGTAATTGCAAACATTAAAAAATATTTAGTTTAATAAAAACTTATTAACATTAAAGAAATGAATTGTTTTTAACAAGTGGTATAATTGTATAAAACTTCCAACAAAAAAATATTTAAAATCTAAAATAATAACTATAGAATTCAATGAAAATATATACCATTAGCCAACTCATACAAAATTTGAGCCTCTCATATAAATTAATTTTTCTATGAAATTGTATTATGATCATATTAGGTTCGCAAATTTCAAAAAAAAAATTAGTTTCACCTAGATAGTTATCCTAATTATTTTGCGATATTAGTTATATATTCTAGTTATTATGCTCGTTTGCTCCTTGCTAAGGTTATCGATGGTGACCTTATTTTGGCTTAAAATTGGACTACATTGGATCCAATTTGGTATATGCAATGTATTTTTGATAGTTGTATTTTTTTTATAAGTTACTAGTTCAGGTAAATTTTTTTTTTTTGGCTTTACCATTGATAACTACTATTATCAACTAATAAGTATTTTCCATCATGGGTTCGCCCCTGTATGCTGGGTAGACTTCATGATAATCTTGTTTAACAATAATGTGTACTCTCCCATGATTTATTGAGGATTTGCAGAATTAGTTGATAATAATCTTTTTAATCGTTGGGGATGTGTACTAAGTCAAAACTCAATGAGAAAAGAATACGGAGAACTGACTTTTTCATGCTTTCTCATTCTTTTGGTTAAGCAAATTGGTCCAGATCATCATTTTTATGGAAGTAAAGTCATGAATGGATAAAGTTTGATTGATCTTCCTGGGAAGAAATTGATAATTAACAAAGCTTCAAGTAGTGGGTTCTAACTCTTCTTAGTGTAGGTGGAAAAAATAATTTTTTCCCCCACTTTCCTTAATGTTGTTCAATCGGTTTTATTCTTTGAGAGCCGAGTTTGAGATTGTTCAAGTTCACATTTGTAGTTGTTATAACAACATATCAAGTGCATCTCTTATTGATTTTGAATCGTTGTTGTAAATTTACAAACAATAAAACATTGGAATAAGATGGGTTTGTAGACATTGCACATGCAAAGCACAAGCCATAAGTTAGGGTATTTTAGTCTCTAAAGAAAATATGACTAGTCAACCACGTTGACCTAACAGTTCCATTAGAAAATGGGGTTAGACTCAATTACAATTTAAAACGAGGGCCAAACTCTATTAGACATAAACAAATGATAGCCAAACCCAAAAAACCCCTTAATAATACTGCTTTGCTTAGGAACTCATCAATGTATAATAATAGAAGTTTTCAAAAGATTGGAAAAAAAAAACTTCAAATGTATATGGTTAATGCATCTTCAATTATCACTCTCAGATTTATTCAGTAGCATTCTTCATGATTGAATACTCCGAACCAAACTATTTCTAAGCATCATGCATTACATTTTGCAATGAAAACTTGTGAAGGAGTTACAATATCTCAATCTTATCACAACCTAATTATAAGATCCCAAAACACTCCTCCGAAACATGATTTTTCCATTCTCAACGATCCCTGAAGTATTTTTGGCAAAGCCTACATTAAGCAGAAAGCTCTAGTTCATTATGTCCTTGAATATAATCTCTATATTTCCTTTAACATTGCAAAATTATTCTAAGTTATTTGGAAAATATTTAAACCAACCAAGAAGCATCATGGAATTTGATGGTAACATCTACTTTCACCAAAATTATACTTTTTGACATTTGATCCTTTCAAATTCATTAGAAAATTGTGGCCAAATGCCTAAAATGGTCTGTCGCCCTAACCTCATATATCCCATTTGCTGCTAACATAAGCAAGGTAGTACCATTACCTAATAACAAATTTATACTTTGCCACTTTTGATCCTTCCTAACCTCATAGATCCCATTTGCTGCTAATATACACAAATTTATATTTTTTGATGTTTGATCCTTTCAAATTCATCCAAAAATGACACACGCAAGATATTGACACATAATGACAAATTTATACTTTTCGACATTTGATCCTTTCAAAATTCATCCGAAAACAGAGGCCAAATACCTAAAGTGATCTGTAGTCCTAATCTCCTAATTTTGTTGCTGCTTGCATACTCCAGATACTGTTACCTATTAACTAATGGGGAACTAATAGCTTCCTAGTCACGTATAAGCCTTTCAGATAACACCGGCCTTTCCCTGCTATGAATACCACATAAAAATATAAAGTTTTTATGTCCCAGACCTTTAATTGGCCTTTGGAAGAGACTGTTGCATAAAACTAAAGAGATATATGCCAAACATGAATTTCTTAATCTGTGTTCTCCCAACAATTAATATTTTCCGATTCATCTCACACGCTACTATTAATCAGAGAAACACATCATCTACTTATTGTTGGAAAACAAATACTAGAGTTAACTAAATAAATGATTCTCAATACTATATAGTTAATGTGAATGAGATAACCAAAATGTTGTAATCAATATTTAATCATACAAATATACAAACAAAAATTAAAATCAGAACAACACACTAAGTGTGCAGATGAATTTGAAGCAGAACAATAGCATAAAAATCTAATACTTTGTACAATCCCCATAAGACATATTTCGTTTCTCTACAGGTGCTTAAGAGTTGATTGGTGGTTTGCCTCCGAGGTTAAAACGATCACACTCAGTAAGGAAGCACTAAAATATTGGGTGCTATGAACCATAGAGAGTTTGAATACCAAAACGTTGGTTAAAGGAACTGGAAATGACTAGGAGATTTTTAGGCTACTGAAATTCTTGTTTCTCAGGACAATTTTTGGAATGATGTATGATACTAGTATTTATAGAGAAAAAATGTCTTTTCAAATGACGTCGGGCAGAATAACGATTATCCCGCAGGCTAGTTCAACAGACAATTCACAAGGAATGATACAAGAGATTCGCCCAAGAACACAGAGAAATAACTCTAATGTCAATTAAATTACTCAAATTAAAGGTCTCTCTAAATTAGCCCATAAGCCTGGCTTTATAGCTAAAACTCATCAATATTAGAATATTACCAAAAACGACAAAACCCAAATAACCATGCTAAAACGAAATACGTAATAAAAGAAATAATCTGCCAAGAATCTGGCCCAACTTGGGTTCAGAATCAATTTCTAAACTATAAAGGAAAATAAAACTACTAAAATAACAAGCAGTTTATTCCTAAAACAAAAAATAAAGCCTAATCCTAAAAGGAAACTAAAAAGACTCCTAATTAAACTGAATAAGTTATTTAGTAAATAACTTTGAGAGCAAATTAAGAACCCTAGAAACCCTCCTGCATCATCAAAGTAAGCCAAGGTGATTTTCCACAATAAGGGTATATATTTTGAAAAGGACACACCACTTCAAATAGAAGTTTATCTAAGAAGATACCTTTGAAAAAGACACACCACTTCCTTACTTTCAAGCTATTTTGGTATCAAATTTTTATTCACCTTGTTAAGCAAATATGCTGAAAACTAATACCTCCTTAATCTACACATAAAGAACATTAATTATACACTTTTGAACAATCAAAACATCATGTGGATCACCAAGATTTTTAGGCTCAAAAGAGCATTTGTTACTAAAATCCTCCCATATGAATGAAAATTTAGTCTATAAATGTCCATACCAACACAACACTTGGAGGCTAAAACGTTTACAATATTCAATGGAAAGTTACTACGTCAGGATAGGTAGCTTTTGGCTTTGAACCTTCCTTAGTGTAATGCAATCGGATATACTCGCCAACTAGTAGACATAATGCCTTGAACTATTAGGCTTAATATGTATACCAAGACAAGCATACACGCATTTTCCTTCCTAACTTTTATGGTTCTCACAATTGTGTTCATTTTGGCCCTGAACACCGCATGGTTTCATGAGTGCTTAAATAACAACCTTAACGTTATCCTTGAACCGGACACATTCACACTCAGATAGGTAATTCCTATTAAGAGTATCTTGTCATACCCCACTTGATTTTTCAAGTAATAGGAAATATTAAAAGCAAAACTTACCCTACAACACGCTGCAAGTGTCACTCTTCTCATCATAGAAATGGGCTGGAGTTGTCTCCTTACTGACTTTGAAAATTCAAACATGATTCGGTTGTCCCTTTGAACCTAGATTTTGGGATATCCAGTCAACTAGGTTCGATTGCCATCATGATGAATTTTATTTTGTAGGCTTTAAGCTTATTTTCCAGATGAATTATTTACTAGCTCTCTAGGTAAACCTTTAGTTAACAGATCCGGTATATTTTCTTTGAATTTCACATAATCGATAAAAATAATTCCATTAGAGAGCAATTGTTCACAATATTATGTCTTTG
Organism: Berberis vulgaris; assembly: GCA_963556465.1. Classification (NCBI taxonomy): domain Eukaryota; kingdom Viridiplantae; phylum Streptophyta; class Magnoliopsida; order Ranunculales; family Berberidaceae; genus Berberis; species Berberis vulgaris. The sequence continues at coordinate 52,105,816 of OY747133.1, read as the reverse complement.
ACGTATATCTCGAGACTTACCATTATATTTTGTATTTTAAGCCCTACCAATTGCTGATTTGCTATCACAATGTATACATATCACAGGTATTGGCTTAGGCCATATAGGAATACCCTCTAAAATGTGACGAAGCCATTATGCTTCTTAACCAGCTTTGTCTAACGTAATGAATTCAGATTTGTTGTTACTGCTGTAAAAGATTCAAATTAAAAGTTAGGAACGAAGGTACCAATTTGTTCTTGGGTTGAGTCGCGGACTAGGTCGCTCTCTTTAAGACGTTTCGCGGCTCTGCCCAAGATTGTGCAAGCAGTGTACTAGCCCCGCCGTCCCCAGGATAAAACAGCCCAGAATCTTCTCTGTCTCGTTCAATCAATTGCACATTTGATGAACGGAATACTATCACCCTTAAACACTTGTTTTTGCTCGGAATCATCAATACATTGTAAATAAATAAACAACACGAAATTTCTTCTTTGATAGAAATGCTAAACAAAAACAAAACTAATTACAAAACGAAATCTCTCTTATTGCAAAAAGGAAGAACTCTTGTTTTGTTTTTCTCTTCTTTTTTTCTCATATTTCTAAACTCTAAGTTGTGTTGTATTTATAGGAGAAAATATATTCATTGAAATACATAAACACGACTAGATACATCGCGTGGAGGATTTAATTAAATAAAAACATGATAAACATGTGGGATTTAGAAAGGCGTCTAGATACATGGACAAAGTCCTGTCTAGATGCATTTGCATGAAAAACGTGGAGAATGAGAAAACGTCTAGATACATATTTGCATTAAAAACGTGGGGCAAAAATCATGGCGCAATGTATGGAAAATATAAACGTAATCGCATTTAAGAAAAACGTCTAGATTCATTCCCTCTTTAGAGATTCAAAATTTATTTAATGAAAATAAATTTGTAGCAAAAAGAATGGGTTGCTCCCTTAATGACCCGGACAGACGGCGGCGGCGGGCGTGAGAGTCTATCTCTCCCCTCCTCATAAAAGAGTGGTACCCCCAAGGGGTCCAAGGCCAAGTCCTAACAATCTCCTTATAAACTCTACCACAATGAGTTATATAGTAGATATGGGACTAACAATTAAAGAGAGAGATCCAGAGACTAAAATCAGAAAGAGATTCAGGGTTCAAATCCAGGTTCACACCCATTTTCTCTTATTTTAAAAAGCCATATTTCTAACAATCCCCCACTTGGATTTTTAAAAACATATTTCCAACAATCCCCCACTTGGATTTAAAAACAATTTTCATCGAGCAATCTAAAAAATATAAGATTGTACATAAACAAAAGTGTCTTTCGACTTGAACTCTTGCGTAGTGTTCATGCTTTAGATTATACTAGAGTAACTCGTAGTTTTGAACTCTATCTCTAACAGACATTACACGCACAACCTTACCAGGGTGAAGTCTAAAAAGCCCGTGCTTTACGGCCATGCACGTATATCCCAGTATAGTGAAGGCTCTAGGAATTTTGCCCACTAATTCCATAGGAAGCGGCCAAACTTCCACAATCACTTAGGTGAGTCTATCAAGAGTACTCCTGTAGCTAGGTACTCCACTCCACATAGAGTATAGACCTCATTAAGAGTTTTTTATTTTTTTAACTCATCCTACAATCGCTTCAGGAATTCATGCTTTAATCTAGGAATGATATTGCTATTATGTCAGCATGATTCACATCATATCATTCACGACTTGTTATTACCCATTGAACCTATTTCTTGGGATCTCCAGTCTATAGGTTGGGTTACCGTCATGAATAACTCATCAATCTAAGGGCTTTAGTCCCATTCCTTTCGAGGTTTTGAAAACCTTCTCTCTAGCTAATCCTTTCGTCAAAGGATTAGCCAAGTTCGCATCAGTTCGTACATGATCCAATCTCACAGCACCAGTAGATAGAAACTCTCTAACCGTACTGTGCTTACGACGTATTTGTCGTTTCTTGCCGTTATAATAACGGTTCTGTATTTTTCGCAATAGCCGTGGTACTATCGCAATGGATCAAGACAGCTGGTATCGGTCTTTCCTATAAAGGGATTTCTACTAGCAGGTTTCTCAGCCAACCTACTTCTTCACTAGCCGTGGCTAGTACTATCATTTCTGACTCCATCGTGGACTGTGCCAGAACGGTATGTTTCTTTGATTTCCAAGAAACAGTTCCACCAGCTATATTGAAAATATAGCCACTGGTGGCTTTGGAGTCATTTGAAAGGGTGTTCCAATCAGCATCGCTATATCCTTCAAGGACAGCGGAAAACTTCTGTAATCCGAGGTTCTTAGTCCTCTTCAGGTACCTCATGACCCTTTCAATTGCATCTATAAGGCTCCTTGAAAGCTAAGGGAAACCTCTTCGACTGAAAAGACATAGTAATCGGGGCCAAGGTGTTAAGAAGGTCATTTCCGTTTACTTCTCCTAGGCTCAGATTCTATGACTTTATCAGTTTCATGCATCCTTATCATAGGCACGTTATTTGAGGATGTACCCCCACTATTCCTCGAAATAACCCCCACTATGCCTCGAAAATAAATGCAATTTATCTTTTCATGAATAATTCCTTGAGAAACACAAAAAATCTTCTCACAAAAAATCAGGATCCACAAAATTATTTTTAGCATGTATAAAAATATACGTAAGCTTTCCATTAAGGGACTTTTGAACTTCGGTCCCTCTAACTATTATCATAAACAGGTTTAGCCACTTTTTGAATGCATATTAAATGACAGTCCTTTTGCTAGCTGAAGCAGACCGTGCATTCAAATGTTAAGGACCCACACAATGAGAATATTGAATAAAATACCCATTCTATTCACCTCGTTATTCTCATTTTCTTTTAAGTTCAATAATCAACACAAAATATCATTAGAAAACGTACCTTAAATTCAGCTTCTGAATTTTTCAAACTTTGATGTAATCATCAAGCTATATTTGTGCATAAAAGCAACCTTTGGGAATTTAGTTGCAGACTTAGATGGTAAAGGTTCCATTGCAAAACCAAGCAATAGCTTGAATTGTTCTAGATTGCCATCAACAAAAAAGATTAGATCCACCAACATTATCATCATGAGAACACATCATTTCCATAAGAATTCATGTCCTCTACCAAATAGTAAAACATTGAATACTAAATGAAGAAGATATGAAGATGTGGGTGGCCTTTCACTCCTAAAAACATTCATTGAATAAACAGCTACCAATTCGTAAGGCACCAAATAGCTACTATGGATTTTACCCTCCAACCATATCAGAATCAACTTTTGTTAAAAAAAAATCAAATCATGTGAAAATTCGTCCAACTTATGGTCTGAGCAAAATCATTTAAACAGTGACATCAAGAACAAAATTCACAGGTCGATCTGTATACAAATGATTCCTTATAGCCTCCTTATTTCAGTTTAACATCAAACATCAACTGTAACATTAATCACAAAGTTTTCTTTCCATCAATAGTATTGAGAAATAGAAGCATACCCAATTTTCACAATAGATCAATTATTGTTCTCACCAAAATAGACTGAATATTCCAAAGTGCATAACACAATTATCATAAAACTGCATACTCATTATCTAAAGAGTAACATGCATAGATGATATTGTTCACTTCTCACGAAATGTTCAAATGGAATTTATTGATGATATTCTGACTCAGAAAGCCTAAAAGAGCAGCACCTTTAATTAAAATTCTATGAAATTTAATTTTAAAGCATGGTGTTCTATTCATACACAATCTCCTCTAGTTAGTCCTCCATGGGTTTAGAGTCTATACTAAATTTTCATTGTCAACATGTTTACATATATGTCAATCCCCATACTAATGCTTTTATGTTACAAAACAATCTAGCACTGGCCCAATCATCCTTTTAATTCGAAGCAAGAAAAAGTAATCAACTCAGTGATAGATTAAAGCACTGTTTTGATAAATTAGGTTTTTGTAACCAAAACCTAGGGAGAAACCAAATTCAGAATTAAAAGATGACCTATCCTTATCCTTATGATCCCAATTTAAAATTCAAAATAGAACTAGCAATAACAATAAAATCAGCAAAATAATATTTTTGCTCTACTAGTGACATAAGGAAAACTAATCATATCAGCAAAATCAAATATATCTTAGCTACCCTTTTGTCTAATCATATTTGATTTTGTTTCGACAAGTTGTTCATCAATATGGAAGTTAAACCAAGGTTTATTTTTTTTTTATTTTTTTTTTCGTGAGGACAATCGCCACAACATATAGATTCCTCGTCGAAGATCTATCCATTATAATTATACCATCGAATGTGGTTCTCATCCCAGAGCAGTGCGATTGAGGGATGATACTTTCAAAACCATCCAAAATTCCTTTTCCAATCCACAAAAAATTGTTGTGAGTGTGTGGGTGTTAATATGTATGCATGAATTCTACATGCTTCAGATGTAAATTTAATTCACAAAGATTTAGAGGAAAAGATGAGGGCATATCCCTTAAAAAGGGTATCCCATGCAATTCCTCAGGAGAATAAGCAACCAACTTTTCCTTCAGTTTTCACATTAAAGTAATGTTTGGCAACCTAATCAATTTCATTACTTGTTCCATCTTCTTTTTATATTTTCGTAATTTATATTATGGAAAATAAAGGGATCATTCTTTCAATCTTAGTCATGGCAGAAATAAAACGTCTTAAAATTGTTGTTACTGCTGTAAAAGATTCAAATTAAAAGTTAGGAACGAAGGTACCAATTTGTTCTTGGGTTGAGTCGCGGACTAGGTCGCTCTCTTTAAGACGTTTCACGGCTCTGCCCAAGATTGTGCAAGCAGTGTACTAGCCCCGCCGTCCCCAGGATAAAACAACCCAGAATCTTCTCTGTCTCGTTCAATCAATTTCACATTTGATGAACGGAATACTATCACCCTTAAACACTTGTTTTTGCTCGGAATCATCAATACATTGTAAATAAATAAACAACACGAAATTTCTTCTTTGATAGAAATGCTAAACAAAAACAAAATTAATTACAAAACGAAATCTCTCTTATTGCAAAAAGGAAGAACTCTTGTTTTGTTTTTCTCTTCTTTTTTTCTCATATTTCTAAACTCTAAGTTGTGTTGTATTTATAGGAGAAAATATATTCATTGAAATACAGAAACACGACTAGATACATCGCGTGGAGGATTTAATTAAATAAAAACATGATAAACATGTGGGATTTAGAAAGGCGTCTAGATACATGGACAAAGTCCTGTCTAGATGCATTTGCATGAAAAATGTGGAGAATGAGAAAACGTCTAGATACATATTTGCATTAAAAACGTGGGGCAAAAATCATGGCGCAATGTATGGAAAATCTAAACGTAATCGCATTTAAGAAAAACGTCTAGATTCATTCCCTCTTTAGAGATTCAAAATTTATTTAATGAAAATAAATTTGTAGCAAAAAGAATGGGTTGCTCCTTTAATGACCCGAACAGACAGTGGCGGCGGGCGCGAGAGTCTATCTCTCCCCTCCTCATAAAAGAGTGGTACCCCCAAGGGGTCTAAGGCCAAGTCCTAACAATCTCCTTATAAACTCTACCACAAAGAGTTATATAATAGATATGAGACTAACAATTAAAGAGAGAGATCCAGAGACTAAAATCAGAAAGAGATCCAGGGTTCAAATCCAGGTTCACACCCATTTTCTCTTATTTTAAAAAGCCATATTTCCAACAAGATTCCATTGTCGATCTAGCAATACACGTTTGCTTAAATGAATTCCATGATATAGTTCCTCCTCAAGTGAACACATGTCCACTTGTAGACTTTGTATTTTGTGTCGGATATCCAATTAGCATCATTTATAATATAAATGGATATTTAATATAATACAAACCATAATTTTGAGTATATCTTAAATATCTCAATACTCCAGTTATCACTATCCGATGATTTCTTCCATGATTGCGAGTATAGCGACTCAATTTACTAACTGCATATACTATATTGGGTCTTGTGCAATTCATGATATACATAAGAATACCAATTATTCGAGAATACTCTAATTGAGATATTCCTTGACCATTGTTCTTAGCTACATGTAAATTGACATCGATTTGTCTTTGCAATATTATTATCACTTTTATTAAATTTCTGTAGAACTTTCTCACTATAATGCCACTGTGATAGCACATAACCCTCACATGCTTTTAAGAATTTAACTTCTATATAACATCTGCGACACCCATATCTTTTATGTCAATTTACTAGCAAATATCTTTTTGGCAAACCTGATGATATAAATATTGCTTCCTATAATTATCATGTCATCAACATAGAGACAAACAATGACATATCCTTTATGAGTACTTTTGACATACACATATTTCTCACACTCATTTATTTTAAAACCATTTGACAACGACATCTTATCAAAATTTTCATGTCATTGTTTTGGTGTTTGTTTTAAGCCATATAAAGACTTAACCAACTTACACACATTTTTCTCTTGTCCTGGAACATCAAATCCTGCAGGTTGTTCCATGTATATTTCTTCTTCTAGAACGCCATTTAGAATGCCATCTTCACATCCATTTGATGTATTTTTAAATTGTAAATCGCAACAATTGCTAGAAGTGTTCTAATAGAAGTTATTTTTGTGACTGGTGAATAGGTATCAAAATAGTCTATACCTTTATTTTGTTTATAACTCTTAGCCACAAGCCTTGCTTTATACTTGTCAATTGATCCATTAGCTTTCATCTTCTTTTTGAAGATCCACTTACATCCTATAGGTTTACTTCCTGAAGAAAGATCAACTAGCTCCAATGTATGATTTTGCATAATGGATTCAATTTCACTGTTTTTACTGCTTATTTCCAATAATGAGCTTCGGGACTAGCCATAGCTTCCCTAAAATTAACATATAAGTTAGATAGTCATAACCAAAGGACTTTTTTTTTTGGAAATCGAGCGGGGGTTATTTAGGATCCCCAAACTTGAAAATAAAGAGGATTATGGTTACATTCTTCGATTTTTTCTCCTATTCTATCCTCAAAAACTATTTTCTTCAAATCTTCTGCGAATGAGCTCTCGGTAATCTCAGTAAATTCTGTACTCGGGTATAAGCTTGCTAACTTGTCTGCTGCAAAATTCGTTTCTCTATAGTCATGACTGATGGTGTACTCTTCTAGCAGTGACATATCTCTTTTTATTTTCCTGATAATCTGCCATAGATCCCATGGGGCAGGATCATTCTTTGTCAGTTGCATTAGTATTGTGGAGGAATTAGTACTTATAGCTAGCTTAAGAGTATTATGATGCTTGGCTAATTGCAGACTAGCAATGACACCCTTTAGCTCATGTTTGTTTATAGTATGTCCTAGTGTGCTCCCTGCACAAGCAACAACTACATCCCCATTTTCATTCCTGACGATAACTCCATATCCTCCTCGAGTTCCCCTTAGTGATCCATCTGTATTAATTAAGCTTGAACCACCCAGCTGCAGGCTTCCTCCATGAACGCATAATAGGAATATAAAGTCTGAGATTGATTTACAGCTGCCACCTTGCATATAATTCTCTATTTTGGCCAGTGTCCTGGTCTGTGACCTCACTACTATTGAATTTTAGGCGCATATCTTCATATATCTGTCTTACAATCTCTATCCCAAGAGCATATTTCTGCTTATAGAGCCTCCTATTCCTTTCTGCCCATATGTGTTAGACTGCTGCGTTGAGAGCTACTTTCTTGAGCATAACCAAAGGACTTAGATATCCTTGCCCTCTTATTGCGCCCGAGTTTTATTTTTTTATTTTGAGAAGAATCTTTAAATGCAATTTCATAAGTTCTCTTACTTGAATCTTCATATTATCCATTTTTATATGGAAAAATATGTTCAAAGAATTGTGGATTTCTAGACTCTAGAATTGTATTTTTCATGCACATATGGTATGTTGGACTTATGCGCTAAAAATCGATATGCACTACTATTTTCAGCATAACCAATGAAACCACAATGAATGGTTTTCTGTCCTATCTTTACCTTTTTAGGCAAAAAGACTTCAACCTTGGCAAGCCACCTCCACACCTTTAAGAATTTGTAGGTAGCTAGGCTTATAACCTATCTACAATTCATAATGTGTCTTATCCATTTTCTTGTGAAGTACTCGGTTGAGAATGTAATTTACTGAAAGAATTGTCTCCCCCCATAAGTTCTGAGGTAAACCAGAACTTATTAGCATGAGATTCATCATAACCTTTAAGGTACAATTTTTCCTTTATGCAATTCCAGTTTGTTGAGGTGCATAGGGGACTGTAGTTTGATGAATTATACCAATTTGAGAACATGTATCTTAAAAAGGCGATTCATATTCACCTCCCCTATCACTTCTTAATGCTTTGACTTTTTTTCCAAGTTGATTCTCAACCTCACTCTTGTAATGTATAAATACATCCAAGGCTTCATCCTTACTTCTTAAAAGGTAAACATAGCAATACCTTGTGCAATCATCAATAAAGGTAATAATTTTTTTTTCTCACCTCTAGTTTGTACAAACTTGAAATCACATATGTATGTATGGATTAATTCTAGAGGTGTAGTAGATCTTTCAACAGAGCGGAAAGATGCATTTGCAAGTTTTGCCTTTATGCAAACTTCACATTTATTATTTTTTCAATTTCACACTTTGGTAATAGTTGCATATTCATTGCAAACTGCCAAAATTTACATGTCCCAATCAATCTGCCATGCTAAATATTAGAAAACGCCAGCAAGTAAGCAATAAGCTTATTTTTATTGATAGAAGAAGTACAACTGTCATTACATTCAACTTGAACAAACCTTTCTTGATAAGTACAAACTTATCACTGTTAAAGACTAACTTAAACTCTTTGCTACTTAGCAAAGGGCCAAAAACCAGGTTCTTCCTAATGTCTAGAACATGAAGCACATCCTCGAGGGTGAGAGTCTTTCCCAAAGTCATTTTCAAAACTTCACATCCTCATTATTCCACCTTAGTAGTTGACGAGTTAGCCATGTAGAGTTGTTTTTCATGACTAACCTTCTCATATATTGCGAACATTTTGTGGTCTGAGCATATGTGACAAGTTGCTCTAGTGTCAACTCACATTCATTTGGATTGCTTTCAACCATGTTAACTTATAAAACCCATAAATTCATTTCTTTCATATCCTCAGAAACTGTCAGTCAAGTTGGCTTGTCCAACTTTCTTCTTGGAATTTCCAACAACCTTCCTCTTGCGACAATCCTTGGCTCTATAACCAACCTTATCACAAATAAAACACTTGCCATTGAACTTCTTCTTTAAGTCCTTGTTGTTATCTTCTGGGAACTTCCTTTTTATTTATTTATTTGGATGGTTGTCATATTCCACCATATTTGCCTTGGTTTGAATAAACTGATATGTACCCTTCTTCGCAGAAGCGCAATTGTCTTCTTCAATCTTCAACCATACAACAAGGTCTTCAAGACTCATCTCCTTTTGCTTGTGTTTGAGATAATTCTTGAATTCCTTCCAAGAGGGTGGTAACTTCTCAATTAATGCAGTCACCTGAAACGACTCACTAAGAGTCATTCCTTCAGAATGAATCTCATGAATGATGACTTGAAGATCTTGGACTTTGCCAGTCACAATCTTGGAGTCCATTTTGTAATTCAGGAATTTGCCAACAACGAATTTCTTCGTTCGAACATCTTCAATCTTATACTTCTTTAGCAGTCTTCTTTGGACTATACACGTTGTATAACATGTTGTCCAAACCATTGAGGATGTAGTTATTGCATAGAAAATCAGATTTGTTTTATATTTCAACTGCAGCAACAGACTGAGAATCTGTTCCATCCTCAACAAGAGGGGCATTTTCAAGATAAAACAACATTTTCTGTTGCCATATCTTAAAATCAGTTCCAGAGACTTCTCTAGTTTTTCTCCATGAATTACAGAAGAAGGACCCCAAAAATTCCTCCCATCATTCATGACATTGGCAGTTTGAGCCATAGCCTCGGAATCACTGGTTGATCCACTGTTATTTGGAGTAGCCATATCAAGTACTGGTAAAGAATTTTTTCTTAAGATTGTTGGAAAAAATAGTAGAGTTAACTAAATAAATGATTCTCAATATTGTATAGTTAATATGAATGAGATAACCAGAATGTTGTAATCAATATTTTATCATACAAATATATAAACAGAAATTAAAATCAGAAAGACTTATAGAAGCGTGTAGGTGAATTTGAAGCAGAACAGTACCACAAAAAATATGTTTGATCGTGTCTAGTACTTTGTACTATCCCCTTAAGACAAATTTTGTCCATCTACAGGTGCTTAAGATTTGATTGGACTTCTGCCTCCAGGGTAAAACCATCACACCTAGTGTAGAAGCACTACAACACTAGGTACTACGAACTAGAGATAGTTTGAATACCAGAACGTTGGTTAATGGAACTGGAAATGGCTAGTAGTAAATTTTTAGGCTATTATAACACTACAAGAAAAATGTTGATTCATAGCGTTTCAAAAACGCTATGATAGGATACCATAGCGTTTTAGTAAACGCTATGACAGCCGGCGCTATAATAGACCCAGGGTCTATTATAGCAGTTATAAAACGCTATGGTAGAGCCTTTTATAGCGGTTATAAAACGCTATGGTAGAGCCTTTTATAGCGGTTTAAAAACGCTATGATAGAGAGCCTTTCATAGCGTTTCTGAAACGCTATGGAAGACTCTAAAACGCTATGATAGAGAGCCTTTCATAGCGTTTCTGAAACGCTATGGAAGACTCTACCATACCAATTTTTTTTTTTTTTTTTTGCTATCAAATGACTTTTCATTACATCTTATATGGAAGACTAGAAGATTTCAACAATCAATTGCTGGAACAGAAATTGTATTGACAATGCTGAAATTGGAATTACAAGATACAACTCGAAAGAGTGAATTACAATGTAATATGAACTGAATGATGTAGGCTGTTCGAGATGCTTTAATCTCCTAATAAGCATTTGCTCAATTGTACAATGTGTGAATCCCAATGTTATTGCCATTCTCCTATTTATACTCATACCTCACAGAGGTCAGAGAAACTAACATAGCATTATTCTTCTAACAGAGCATTACTCTTCTAACAAACATTCTTCTAACCACTAACAGAATACTGAAGAACCCTTCTCATCCACCATCTGACAGAGCACTCTGCAACACTTAAGCACTTGCATTCTCCACCATCTGCAGCATATTACCTCAGTAACAACTGGAGCATTCACAACTGAAGCATTCACATTCTATATCAGCAACAACTGGAACATTCACATTTTGTTAATCACTCCCTGAAAGTCCTTAACATCAGTTACAATTTGTTAAACCAAAACAATCTTAAAATAATACTACTAGACCAAAGCTAGAATAATACTACTAACCAAATGCCCAGTTGTTATACTACTAGAATAATCTTATAAAAAAATTTATAATAATTTATTTGAATTTTTAATACTACTAACTAAACGTTAATTTTGGGTTACCATAAGTCCCATATGCTGTGCCTGCCAAAATATAAGGAGAAAAAAAAAGTTAAAAGATAACAAACCTTTTCGATCTGCGTATCTCTGAAGAGATCATTCAGGGCTTAGTTTGAAAACCTACGAGAAATTGCTTACCTGATAGTTGACCATTAATGAAAACATGCAAAGCATGGCCTGCTGATAATACTGTCAGGACAGGGTAGTTGCCATTCTTCAAGAATGTTTCAGTTGGGTCTATCCTCACTCTGAGAAAATAAGAGGATTTCAATAAAAAAATTAGGAATAAAACATTAAATATAGTAAGAAGATGATGGGCTATGACTACACACGCTGTTGAGTACCACAGATAGTCTGAAGCATCTCTCGTGGTATTTATCTGCTCCATCAACCCAGTTGATGTTATCGAGTTATCATCATAGGATGCAGTCTCTTCATTGTATGATTTCCATGAAAATCCTCCACCCACTGGCTTCATAGCTACTGTCGAACTTTGAGAACCAATCTGTTCATTGATTTCAAACTTATGTTATAAATATGATTCTCCACAAAGTCTCAACTAGTAAAGTCTTTTCTATTAAAATCCATCTTGGTTATACTTTGTAGATAATGGGAAACAAAACTGGAAAATATGGAAACTATGCATATAAAGCTAGAAGATGTCCACCCCAGGGGGCGGGCAGTTTGTGGTGCTTGTGAAACTGGAAATGAAAACCAATGGAATAAACTTAATATAAATCTGATTCTCACTGTTGCAGTGTTGTAAACGGCGTTCTTGCAGTCAGGAAGAATGCTTATGGACCAAGGAGGCAGGTTGTATTGTTGGTTGTTGAACGTCACTGTTGCATAAGACTTTGAGTCATAGTTCGCCAGGAATGCAGCACAACCTCCTGCCTTATACTTGAAGATGTGAACCTGGACATCAAATTGTTCAAAGGGTTAGTTTTCATAATTTTATGAAGATGATTTGGATAAATTTCAGTGAGAAACTAGGACCTCTTGGGATTGCCCCAGGGTTGTTACAGTGGGATCAGAATAAACCAAAGCTGCTTCGCACAACTTGATAGCTCTATGTAGATCTCTCAAGTGGCCCCATTTTGGTTCTCTTAGTAGTCCTGTTCGTAGAAAATAGAGTATGTTAAATTTTTTTGAAGTTATAGCGTTTGGTTGGCATGCACAAGCTTTATACTTTCTTGGACAATGTTTATGAGTGTATTTTCTCTAGTAATCTTTGGTACCAATTTGACTTTAGCCTAAAAAAAATTACTAGCCAAAGATATCAAATGATAAGCTGATGACATGTGCTAGAGTTGGTCAACTCTTTATGCTTACCGAATTCATCAATGGGAGCATCATAGTCATAGGTAGTCGCTATAAAAGGACCCCCTGCTGTGCGACCAAAATTTGTCCCTCTGTGGAACTGATGGGTAAAAAAAAGGACTAAAAATTTAGTTTCAACGACAACCTTGCATGGGATGTTCAAAACAACCAAATACAAGCTTTTACCATGTCGTAGTTCATGAAAGATCCTCCTTTCTGTATGAACCTGCCAACTGAAAATGCTATGTCTTCAACTGGCCGGTAAGGGACAGGAGTTCCAAAGCCTGTAAACCTGCCATGCAAACAAATGGAGAAGATGATTCAGCTGGTATGTTAAATACACACAACAGTTTTTCCTCATAGGAACTTGCAGAGTTGATAACAACAATCAGGTAAATTACCATCCACTCCAGTTTTCAGTCCACAAGAAGGGCTTATAGGGCTTGTCCCAGTCGCAATAGAAACCATTGCACGCATTTATCTGTTGCAATGATAAATAAAGGAACATACTTTAGAGAAGTAAAGGACTGAAAGCTCTAGTAATTCCACATACTAAAAAATAACAACTATTGATTACTGGCTTTTGAGATCAACCATCAGAAAACTTTAAATCCAAAAGCGCAAGAAACACTTTGGTACAAAACCATTATTTCTCATAAATTGGAGAAATGAGTGGAAAATTCGAAAACCAAAAACATCATAAGACTTGAAAAGCATAAATCAAGAGAATTGCCATCCTAAACATATAGTTAACAATCATGTTATTGAAAAAGCTCAAGCTGCAGAGTTGAGACTATTGAGACTAGAAGTCCACCCCGACCTTGATATATGCTAGATATGCTCTCTCTACCCGTTTAAGGTTTTAGAGAAGTTAGCAATTTAATAGAGACATGGTGCAACCATGCACTATCAAAAGGTCCACCAAAATAATAAGGGTGGGTTTACGTCAACAACACCCAAGAGAGTCGGGAACACACCCAACAATGGATTTAACAAGGCCATAATAACTAAACCCGCACACACAAATAAAAATAATCCACTTAGTATACTTCATGAGAACCCAATGGATAAGAGTAGTCATAACAAGAAGTGATTTCGAAAAAGAGAAGGAAAAAAAGGTAATTTACAGTTGGATCGGGAGCGTCTTCCTGCTTGCACATGACCCATGGAACTCCAATGCCCAAACCTACAGCCATTTTTGCTGCCCATTCAGTGTAAGCACGACCAGGTGCGCCCATTGAAGATTCCAAAGGTCCAAATTCATTCTCTATCTGCAAGATTCATTTGTACAAAGGGAAGGGGCACAAAAATCAGTCTTTATCTGAGATAGCCTTACAATGTATCAAACTGAATTAATCGGGAATAATAAATTGGTTATCCAATTTGATTGGTTTTCACCTGTGACATAATTATCGGACCTCCCTGAGTTTCAAACAGTTCTTCAGCCTTCATCATGCCAACAATCTTTTCGGTAAAACCCTTCATGGCAGCCTTGAGCATAATTCAAAATCCTAATTAGATAAACTTGTATTCGATATTAATAGAAGAAAAGTTTGTTGATAAGGAAACCACCCAGGTAGCCTACCTTGAAAGGCTCATTATCTGTTCTGAAAATAATACCAGGAATGTATTTGAGCCAAACAGGGAAGCCACTGAATTAAAAAACAGAGCATAAGTAAGTATCCAAAACATTGCTTGTATGTTTATACAAATCAAAGGATTATAGTTTTGTTGTTAATGTGAATACCCAAAGTTCCATTCAGCGCAAACATAGGGACCAATCCGCAGATGAACATAAAGGCCTGCCTGCTGCACTTGCTTGATAAACCGAACCAAATCATATCTCCCCTCGAAATAATACTACAATAAAACAGCCCTAAAGTAGAAAGACGTATCAAGTACTGGTGATTAAATCTTCACCTATATCAATTATTTTGATAAAAGCTTTTCTGGATGCGGATTACAGCGTTAGTATCTTATGCTAAACAAGAAAGAGAATGCAAAATGGACAAATTGTATGTTTCACTTTCCTGCTTGAATTCATAAGTTCTCTTCTCGATATGTTAGTGACCATAACTGACTAAAAATGTTGTCTGAAGCAAATTAGTTTTCTGCCTTTTTGTTTTGCACCCACAAAATTGACAAAGACAAACAACAGACTGAAAGTAAAGAGTTACCATTATAATGTACTGAATTTTTTTTGAAATCATGCATTGCTTATGTAAATTTACTCTATGCTTGGTGTCACGTATATACATCATAGCATTTGTCATACATCCATCCAAATAGAGAAAATAACCAAAAACAGTGTGAATGTAAGTATGTTTAGCTGTATGGTATTTTCATCAACATTTATTAGAAACAAACAAACAAAAATTTGCAATGCATGACCAGAACATTTATTATACTTTTATCATTTGGCTGTATGGTATGTTTAGCTGTATGGTATGTTTAGCTGTATGTTTAGCATTTGTATATATTATACTTTTATCATCAACATTTATTAGAAACAAACAAACAAAAATTTTGATAGGCTCATCAGGCATGTGCACAAAATCAGATCCGTAGAGTAGTGGCAGTGTATATGTTGACCAGAACACTCTACCTACCAAATTTGCAAAAGTAAATCACTGTGGCACAAGCCTGAAATCAAAAGCTTACTCTGTTGAAATCGAAATCAAATCGAAAGCTTCGAAATGGTGAGGAGATCGAAGCTAACTCTGCTGCAAATAATTGAAAAGTGTATGACTTGAGTCAGTGTGAAATGTAAAATCCAAGTCAATTGCTAGACATGAATATATTATTATGACTTGAACAACAAAGAAAAAATAAGAAACCAACATATGTAATTATCAATGCATCATAGTGGGTACAATCTTTTCGCCTCATCAACGGTAGTAATCTACAAAGAACAGAGGAAGCAATGGCATTAGGTATATCTCTATTCACCAGTATATCAATATGAAAAATAGAAGGGCCGCTACGATGCTAGCTACTAGAACGTTTGCTAAAGCTCGTTGTAACCAAGAAGGAACAAAAAAGATAATAATAATAATAAAAAAAGAATAAACAATTAAAGGTAAAGGAATTTTTTACAAAAGTGTTGAGTTCTTAGTTCATTGCAATTGATAAGAATAACAAATTATACACTAAAAGATTGCATGCAACCATGGGACGACTACACATCCTTCAAATCAACTAAGATGTGATGTATCTGTAATTAAATTCATTTCTTTCCTTTTAACTATCCATATCCATTTTGTGACCAGCAGGAAATCAACCCAAAGTAATAACTGCGATTGGCCAAAAATAACACACCACTGCTATTCTCAAATAGCGATCATTTTTGTGATAATAAAAACCATAACATATGATAGCCAAATTCATTTTCTCATCGAATGTGAGACTGTGTTATACATCACTAACATCAAATTCAATGTGATTGTTATGCACGCCTAAACATTACCAATTTTCAAAATCCCCAAAACACCCTTGAAAAAAATTATTGTTTTTATTTATAACTACAAACTGGATTTTCATGATTGGGTGACACTTTGCAATCCAACCATAGAGATACTTTGCAGCCATTGCATAAGGAAATCAGACAATATAAAGAACACGTGCAAATCAAAGCATTCCTGTCATATAGTACGACCACAATTGCCGCAATCACAATAGATCCAACATATATTATTTGTGAAATAATTTGAGTATCAATCATTCTTAAAACATCAAGAAAATGAAAGGCAAGAACATCATCATCCACACAAATTCTACAGCTAAATCCAAAAGTCAGATCCACTTATCAAGGCATGAAAAGAGGGAAATGTTGTATGTAGAATAAAAAAATAAAATCTAGTAAAAGGCTAAAAGCACATGAACAAATTTGATAAACAAACCAAGGGTAAATCTCAAGAATAACCCAAATGGTGTCATGGAAGCTCCTCAATTATAAAATATTAATTCCTAACTTATCCAAAATCAAATCCTCATTACCAAATGAATAAGAGTAAGTAACATAAGCAAGAACTAGGACTTATAACAGCAAGGTATGAATCAGAAATTCTTGAAACAAAATCATCAAAATGAAATGAAAACAGACAAATCAAATCAAGTTGACAAGAAATTATACCTGATTAGCAAAACCCCAACACATCCTTTGTGTCTCTAAGGATTGTGTAGTTGAAGAGAATACAAAAGAACATCAACCCAAGAGGGATAATTTTCTTAAGGGTCACAATCTCAACCCCCAAAAACTTGGGCTTCTCTACCTCCCCTTCTTCAATAAAGGGTTGCCCTGCCTCTGCTTTGACCTCCAAATCCCTACCTTTCTTGTAAAACCCGTGGGATTTGACAATCACCCCATTAAATTTCTGAACCCCATCCAGAGATAGAGAAAACCCACCAAGGGTTCTGCTTGCTTGGGTGCTTAGTCGGGTTTTCAACACCTGTGATGGGTTTAAAGCTCTGGCTTTGGGGTTTGTAGGTAAAGAAAGAAGCCCCTTTGTTTGGATAACAGCCTCCATGCCTCCCCTTCTCAAAACCCCAAAGTTTCAAGGAGGTTTCAAGAGGAGAACATAGAGAAGATGGAGAGGCAGAGAGATAAGATGGGTTATTGTTGCGCCCTTTATAGAAAAACAGAGATAATATCTATAGAAAAACAGAGAAGATGGAGAGCAAGAGGTCGAGCAGAGAGGCGAGCACGAAGGAGATGAGAGGCGAGTTCTGTTGTGAACGGGGGGAGAGGAGAGATAAAGTCGCAAAATACCCAAAAAATTTGGGAGCGCCAAAAAGCCCGCCAATTGATTATAGCATTTTTTATTTGCAAAGTTATTCAAATTTGACTTTTTATAGCATTGTTATAAAAAACGCTATCGGCGAATGCTATCAATGAGTGTTTGTGTTGTAGTGTAATTCTGGTGTCTCGGGGCAATTTTTGGATGTTTTGCAAATGATGCATGGTAATTTTTGGGTGTACCTTTTGAAAATGACTCACCACTTTAAATAGAAGTTTATCTAAAATGGTACCTTTTGAAGACGACACACCACTTCTTTATTTTCATGCCATTTGTGTATCAAAATTTTATTCACCTTGTTAACCAAATATGTTGAAAATTAATACATTTTTAATCTACACATAAAGAGGACTAATTACACACTTTTGAACAATCAATTCATCATGTGGATCACCAAGATTTTTAGGCTCAGAGAGCCTTAGTTACTAACACTTAGAAGAAGCCATACTATTAATCAGAGAAGCATATCATCTACTAATACGGAAAGAGAATACATTCTACCTTCTTTTCGAGTGAAAGCCTACAAATATCTTGGTACATCGACTCATAAGGTGACACAACAGTGAATGTTTGAATATTGACAGGGTCACGAGATGTTTTTTCATAGATACTGAATGCACTGACAATGGAACTTGAAGGCACATGTCTGGAAGTTCTATTGCACGTACTGGAGTCTATAAACATATGAGTGGCCAGACCAGTGAACAACGATCGGGCTGTATTTTGTTGCATGGATGACATCAATGAGTTTCACAATGTTAGACAATCCCTTGATCATGTTTATAAGCCACTATGTGAAGTTCATTATGGGGTTCCAAGTCCTCAATGGACGTTCTCTGGCCTGTTGAGTATATTTGGCTCTCGTTTCCTTTCGAGGGTTCTGATCATGGGTGTGGAAATACCAGTCTCCATTATTGCACGTACATAACACCAACAGTGTGAAAGATAGATCAGTTATTACCTACATGAAATGAAGGGGGAATAATCAAGGAAAATTCACTGAAAGATGAGATATTTGATCATGGAAATAGTTTAGCTGGTATAATAATCAAAGTACCTTGGTATGCAACCAATGCAGGTATACGAAAAACTCTATGTGGCCTCTTAAATTCATTGAAAATGCAAGGGAGAAGGCTTCTCTTTAAAAGAGTTTTATAGTATATGGCAGGTAGTGTAATCCCAATAATCCTTGCTATGAATGCTAAGTTAATGATGGCTAGTAAGAGAAACAACTTCCCCAGTCAGTTAGGACAAAGACATCAACTTTTTTGCGAATCTAGGAGAAAAAGACTGGCATGAGTAGATCGCAAATGATGGTTTAACTCATGTCGACAATGGCTGATCGTAAAGGTGGGCCATCTGGTATAAGCACGCCTACAATCAGTGGCCCGTACACAACAGTAGCACCGATCATGTCACATAATGTTGCCAAAAATTCTCTTTAAAACACAACCATAAGTACGCCATTCATAGAAGGGTTAGAAGTGTCAAAAAACCCCAAAGAGACCCCAAAACAAGGCTCTCTAAAATTGTTGATTCCCACCACATAACATCGTGCAACTGGCTTTCCCGGTGGAGTCCTCCTAATGATCCAAATTGGTATTGGCCGAACTGCGAATATTGCAAAAACTAATAGCACCGCAAATGAGAAGAAATACTCCAATCCTTTGGTATATTTCACTGCAGCTTGTCCTGTTGTTTCAAGGATAGCTATTGTAGTCCACCCTACGAAATCCCAAATCATAGAAGCAGCCATTGCTTGTCTTCCAACATCAGAGCCAAGCATTTTGAGTTCTTTGAGAATGAAATGGAGCACCGGAAATCTTGTCATCGACACAAAACATGCTAAACCTAAGGCGGCTCCAATCCCAGTAGAAAAATCACTCCCATAGATATTATCCATGGTAGCAAGATGCCACACACGGTTATGATAATCACGTTCTTTCCCTGCATTTGTTATCATAACACTGGACATTTTCACCATGCACACAAAGATGAAAAATAATAAAGCAATCATTGCGAGTGATCTAACTCCATAGTACCTCCAACGGACACATCAATGTGGCAAATTTTTTACTGCAGATGGACCAAGGATGATACCAGTCTTGATCACACACACTCACACACATTCTTATAACATTAACATAATGTTTTGAAAATGTTTTATTTATGAAAATTGTAATACCAAAAAATAAATATATTCATTAAATGATAGTGAGAGAAGCTTACAATGATCTCGCACACAATGCCGGGTTGGATTAGAGGCTTGAGAAGGAAATGAAGACTTCAACAAAGGATATTAAAGAGGAGAATTGTAATAAAAGACGGATAATGATAATCGAGAGGGCTATGCTTAGTATATAAACGCCTAGATGGAACATAGTCTCAAGGGGTCAACAACATTGTGTGACATCAGCATGTTGAGTTGGTCTAGAGTAATTAACCGTTAACGCCATTTCTGATCATAATGTAGACCGAAAAGAATAACTGAGCAAGCCAGAGACGAAAGAAATAAAAAACTGCTGCTAGATCTGAGTGAGATTAGGATGCATGGGAAGGAACTTATGGTGTGTTTGATAGCACCCATTCCATGGGAATAGGTGTCGTATTCCCACTTGAAATAAGATTTTAGGTGTTTGTTTGAGTTTTTATTCATGGGCATCACATACCTGTATGTGCCACATATTCCCACCATTGATGAGAATCTGATCCTTGCATCCCTTGGAAAACAGTTCGCGGGACACAAAAATCTTGATCAATCGTTGTCTCCTCCCTCGCCTAATATCCCTTGTCCGATCTCATCTCTCTCAAAGATCTCCTCTCCTATTTGCGATCTACTCTCTCATTCTCACTTGAAAGTCTCCTCTGCGATGCCCCCTCTCCAGGTTTGTCAACCCTTCTTCCTCTCTTCATCTCTCTCTCTCTTATTCTCTTCCACTCTTCCCATCTCTCTGCTCAGTCTGTTCCACTGCGTCCCTTTCGTTTTCAAACTCTTTAGTGTAGACAATTCCTGAATAAAGACTCGCTAAAAGGAATGACATTGGCCCATCAAACCTCCAGTTTATACCGCCATCCATTACAGAAGGTAAACCAGTAGTTCATATCAAGCTTTCTGACCATAAAGAACGAATGAATGAATGTGAGCAATACCTCATTGGAAACTTTGTAGGTAAAAGACTAGCTTATAGTTACGTCAATGATTGCCTTAAACGCATCTGGGGATTGCAAACTAAGTTTGAAATGTCAGTATATGGCGATCGTGCTTTTGTGTTCAAATTTATCAATGAGGACGACAGGCTGAAGGTGCTTGATATTGGACCTGTTCATATAGCAAGTCGCTTGTTTCTTCTAAGACCATGGAAACCTTATATTGAAGAGGACGTTGAGGTGCTTAACTCTGTGCCCATTTGGGTAAACTTCAAGAAGGTGCCACTATTCCTATGGAGCAAAGAAGGGCTCCAAGCAATTGCGAGCGCAATTGGTACCCCCCTAATGCTAGACAAGGCTACCGACACCAGATCACGGCTTTCCTTTGCCAGGGTCTGCATCGAAATCAATCCTAATTGTCAATTCCCTAGCTCCATCCCAGTTGTCATTGATGATGGAAAAACAATAGCTATTGAGGTTGAATACTCATGGAAACCTACTCTATGTGGGCAATGTAAGGGGTTTGGTCATTCGAGTGCTAGATGCCCATCGCAACGGACAGCAACCAAGACAAGCACTAAGGTGTGGAAACCAGTTCAGCAAGGTGACACTGGCAAGGATACTACTCAAGCATCCAGAGAGGACGGCTGGACTACAGTCGTTGGCAAACACACATTCAAATCTAGGGACTCCACTACCAGTATGCCACAAGTGAGCACGAGCACTCCTACATTCAATGACCAGAACACCCAAGAACATGATGACAATGATTCACTGATCGTAACGCAGGAGCAACTACTCACAGAGTTTGGTTGCTGTTGTTAAGGAGCAACACTTAAAAGATTTCAGGGATGACTGTAGGGATGCAGGTTACTCACCCAATGGGATTGACACGGCGATTCAGGCTGCGGATTCAGACGCTGAAGTAGCAGCAGAGCCAGGTCTGTCTACCGCCATATCTAACTCAAAGGAAAACCCAATGCAAGTAGTGGAGGTGCTTCGCGCAATCGCTGGTATAAGAGGACTGGGGGAAGATCCCACAACGCTCATGGATTGCCTAACACCCCAAGCCGTTAAGGGTCTGCATTCAGCAATTGCAAGAATAGGCACGGATGCACTGGTCGCTGAAATTCATACTTCGCTTGTAGAGGACGCAACAAAGGTGGAGCAAAACACTAGTGACGAAGAACGTGAGGTTGTCCAGTCTCCCACGGCATATGTCCCTCGCAGGTCCTCTCGAAGCAAGAAGACAAATCCTAAATTCAGGTAACTAATGATGATCCTACAAGTAGAATGCACCTGCTTATTAGCACCTTGTATGGATGCTAGATTAGTGCTAGCATTCAATGGTGTTTTTATCATGATTCGATGTGGCTCGTATCCTTACGACGCCTTCTCATACATCCTAGGGCCTACGTTAGGTATAAATCACGTCATGAGAGTGATTAAAGGATTGATTGGTACTTATGAGGAAGAAAAGTTATGGCAGGTCTATCATGCAACTACCTTAGTAGCTGAACATTTTGTAGGGTTACACCCCAACTTGGAGACGGTGATTCTAGAACTAATTAGGTTTTTTGTTGAAGATTTGAAGCCAGTTTATTATCTTATGGATGCTGTAATGAGTGACCGTACTATCGAATGTTCCTTGTAACGGTTCTTTTTCTGTGGTCTGGGGAGCCCATTTACACCCCGCGCTTGCCTTTCAAAAAAAAAAAAATGTTATGTTGTGCCAAATATTCAGCAGGATTGTCTCTCATGTATTAAGGACTTTACTGCAAGTCATCTTACTATTGGGTTTTTGCCATAGTAAGTCATAATATTCAAGAAGTTTTTTTATCAGAATTTTTCTTGACAAACCATTCTCATTGCCATGTTTCTATTTCTATTACTGAAGTGCGATAAAGTTCTCTCTTGAACAACTTCTTTGATGTCAATATCTTTAACATTTGTTTGGAGGCTTCAACCTCTTCTCCAAGCTATATCTAAGTAACTTCAGCTTTAGTACACTGACTTGAGGAGCATATCAAAGCTCACCAAGTAAGACACTCATAGTCTCTCTGTTATGAAAACATTAAGAAATTGGGATATTTTCTAAAGGCGTAGCAAATTTCAAATTCAGCCCAGCCATAGCTCGTGTCTATCTCAAACTTGTTGTTAACTATATCTTTGCTCATTGAGCTTAATGTCAATATAGCATAAACAAACAATCCTTATTTTTTGAAAGGAAATGCGTATCGAACCCAAGATGTCGGGTCAAACCACCATAGCCTTAGCCAACTAACCAGGTTGCCATTATCATTGAGCTTTGCAATATGGCTCCTTTTCTACTTTCTAGCATTCTCCTTGAACTTTTTCTTTGTTTCCCTCCCAGTTGAGTTGAATTTTTGTAATTTGAAAAAAAAAAGTGAATTACCTTTTGCAAGAAGATATATCCCTGATTGTCAAACACTTCCTGGAGGAGAGGTACTGCCAAAAGAGCTTCAGGTGTGCATTTCTATCAATGATTCTCATTGCATCGTCATTTCACCTGATTAATATTTTCTGTTTATTGGTTATATTATGTGCATTATCTATACTGAGAATCATGAAGTATTCATTTTTATGATTGCTGAAATTGGGTCATAGAAACACTTGGATACAAAAGATTTATCTATTTATGTAAAATCATAGGAAATTGGAGAATAAATGAATGGGTGCTTAGAGTATCTGATTCACGTGATATATATGTTATTGAGAGACTTGATAATGACCAGGTGTTGGGGATGCTAGTGGCACAATATATTGTACCACTCTAATCAGCTTGTGAGACAAGTACTTGTAGGTATTGTGGGAGGGGTCGGTTCATGATGGTCGACTTTTTCGAAGTGTCGTGAGTTGCAACAAGAGTCGATTAACTGTGCCTAATGTCATGTTAATGTAATGTATTTTATGTAAGTTCATCATAATGTGATAGGAATAACTAATACTAATATTTCATCAGTTTTAATAGTATACGTAAATATTATTTAGCTGATGCCGAAATCAATTATTGACACTGTATTGCGGTACACAATATCACCTTTGCAACATTGCTGGTCAACGCCTAATAAATGAAAAGGAGTTATTCAATTTTTGCCACTCATCACTTTGAATGGTTGTTGAATGAACTATTGGCTTGTTGAATAAGATGTCTGCATATCTTAGGCACCATTCGTATCAAGATATCGATACCTAGGCAAAAGTAGTACTGGCATGTTGTGCGATTCATAACTTCCTTCATGAAGGAAATCCCGATGACCATTGTAGCTGATGTGTTCAGATTTGTCCTTGTTGATTTTGAACCTGCAAAAATGAGCAGTGGTTAAGCCAAAGACCACCATTGTGGTGGCTGAAGGCACTCCGATGCTTAAATCTGATATCGATGCTAGGAACGTGAATTACAATGTGTATGCATACATTTCTTCTTCATTTCACCATCTCTTATAGCGAGTGCTTCCTCCCCAACTGTCCTTGCGATCGAGGGCGTGATGGAGGGAGGAGATCTTGCATGAGATCTTACCTCTGCATGACTAAGTCTCTTTGGTACTTGGCTCTCCTTAGGACCCAATGCATGATTTGGCTAAGAGCAGATTCGTGCAAGTGGATCTCGGGTTGTGATAGCTCTGAGATTTGTGCTCGGGCCTTATTGTCCTGGGCCAAACCCTAAGACCCGTGCCTTTTGGGCTGGCATGACTTGGGCTTGGGCACCTGACTTATGAACAGAACGAAAGTTGTGCACGGGTCCGCTTGGGACTACTCTGAAACCTTTCTCGTGTTAGGGTTAGCCCATGCCACATGTATGGGTGTAATCGTATGACTGATTGATGTCTCATCCTCTACTCCCCTTAGTTAGTAGGTCTGTGAGCTGGACCACTAATTGACAACTTGTGGGGGTTTGTGGTATGCCATGATGGCACATTTTCGGTGCCTTTTCGGCTTTCGCGCCAAACCTATGTAAGCCTGTTTTAGGTTATGAAGCGGTTAGGTAAGCGTCTTCCCTTCGCGCCAAACCTATGTAAGCCTGCTTTGGGGGGGGGGGGGGGAGTTCTTACTTTTGCCTTCTCAAAGCTTCTTTTTGTTGTCTACTGTGCATTTTCGGTTCGATTTGAGTTTCTATTTGATCATGTCTGCGCAGCTTAACTTCTCGCGAGAGCGAGATCAAGGTTGCTTAGACTTCTTCAGAAAGTCATTGTTGTCCGATGAGGATTTGACTATCCTTTTTGGGCAATATGAACTCCCTAGTGATCTGGGAATGTTACTCATTTTGGAAAGGGACTGTCATTCTGTTCCAATGGAGGGGCGCATCTATCTGTACAAGGCCATGTTTGAGGCTAGCCCGCGCTTCCATGTTCCTAGTGTCATCTGGCATTACTTGTTTTCTTTGGGCACTGCTCCGACTCTGGTAAAGCCTAGTGGGTGAAGCATACTAGTTGCTACTCTGATCAGGCAAAGGATGCCAGAATCCACTTGTCGATGAGGTTGATTCATTCTCTGACTTCCATTAGGATGAACAATCGTGGTGTCTGCTGGTTGGAAAAGCCACGTTGTTTGACTGGCCAGTTCGAGGATCTAGAGGATTGGCAGATGTACTATTTTTTTGCCTCTGTGAAGTCTGGGTACTTCTCCTTCAATGGTTTGCAGGCCATCCGCCATTTTTGGGACCTCTATAAATTTTTTATGCCTTTTCTATTAATATCGGTCTGAGTCTAACTTATTCGTTGTTTCTAACTAGGGTTGCTTGATTTTGTCGTATTTTCTTCTGAATAGGAGAAAATGCGATTTGGCTTTTTTGTTCTGCTATCGATGCCTATTCTGGAAGTTATCCATCCAGATAATATTAGGCATAGTGAGTTGTTTTTTGGTGAGGCCGGTGACATGGGGCATGCATCACCCAGTTTTCCAGTTTCAACTTCTCCTCTTTCAGCCACATCCTGCGGAATGCTTCCAGGAACTTGATATTGGCTGAACTCCCCGTGTCTACCAATGATATTTTCACGCCTCTTTTCGATATTGCAGTCGTGATAATTGGGGTGTCGTTGTGCCGGGAGTAGACCCCTTGCATATCCCGCTTGGTGAACGTCAGGTCCGAGGTTGGGTGTTCTACCCGGGCGTTTTGGACTGGTCGGTCTCCTTAGTGGAAACCTGTTCGCAGTTCTTAGATTGCCCGCTTCCTCGACCGGTTAGATTTTTTTAGTTCATTGTGTGCACTGTGTAGGTTGTAGATGATGTCTGCAATCTTTTCGACTTATGTGGTCGTTTTTTCTTTATGTTTTTCTTGGGGTTGTTTCTCGTCAAAATTTACGAATTCCCCAAATCTTCCCTTTCTAACCCAGTACTCTATCTCGTTCTTGAGACATTGGCAGTCCTAGGTGATGTGACCGTGGTCCTTGTGATAGGCACAACACTTGCTCCTATCACGCCTTGAAGGATCATTTTTTTAATCTTGTAAGGCCACTAGATGTCATCCCATTTTTCATGGTGGAGAAGATTTTGGACAAGCTAGAGTTGAGGGAAGCGAACTCAGTGAACCTTGCGTCGATGTAGTTGGTGGCCTTGTCATGTTTGGCCTTTTTAGATCCGGTCTTGTCGCTTTACCTCCTGTTTGACCTTTTCTCATTTCCGCCTTTATTCTTCTCCCCTGTCATGGCCCCTGGGGCCTTGCTTGGCTTCATTTTTATCTCCTTTCTTGGCGACCAACATCTCCTCCAGAGTGACATACTTTTGTGCACTTTTCAGCAAGTCCGTTGAATCCCTCATGGGTTCCAGGGTGCGGAAGTTGTAGAACTGACCTCCTCGGATGCCAAAGGTGAAGGCGATGACCGACGTGTCCTTATTGCAACCATCGATTAAAGTCAGCTCGTTATTGAAATGAGTGATGTACTCTCTGAGGGTCTCGCCCTACTTCTGCTTGAGACTTAACAGGTAGTAAGGCATTTTTCTGATTCGATGGCTTCCTACGAATCTAGTGATAAATGTCTTTGTCAAGACCTAGAACGAATCAATAGATCTTGGCTGGAAACCGTGGAACCAGGTCAGTCCAGCAATCTGATGTTCCGTCATACAATTTGAGCTTTGGAGGGACGAACTTCTTTGATAATGGGGCGTTCATGATCTCCTCCGAGAATGGAGGGACGATGAGGTCGTACAAGACGTCCGGATTGGTTTCCCCTATTCAGAGCAGGTTCCTGATCGTGCACTACACCAAAAGGCCTTTTTAGCTACACATAGATGGCAACGGTTCTAAGCCGTTGCTTTATTTGCCACGGCCAATAACCGTGGATATCGTGGTCAACGGCCAAAAACCGTGGGTATAAACGTGTTTTGAACTGCCAACGGTTTAAAATCGTGGCTATAATCACTACCCCATGGCCACGGTTTAAAACCGTGGGTTCATTTGCCACGGCTAAAAATCGTGGCTATAATGGCCAATGGGCTAAAACCGTGGGCACAAACGTGTTTTGAACTGCCAACGGTTTAAAACCGTGGCTAAACACATGTGTTTTGCACGTGCGTATGTGTGGAGAGAGTTTCGCGGTCTGGTTCCAAAAGTTTCGCGCTTTAAATTTGGCAAAAAAAATTGGGGGAAAATAGCAAGCTCAAGGAGCTCTCCTCACTCGAATCCTCTTCACCTCCTCTCCAATTCTTCTCCGCCTTCTCCAAAGCCCTAATTCCTCTCTTCGATTTCCACCAACGAACTTCCTTCGCCGAGCGGATCGTTAGCTTTGTTGCTACATTCGCTGCTTGTTGTTGTGTTGACAGTGGAGATGCAGGTTTCGAAAAGGAAGAAGAGGAGATGCAGCAAGAATTTACAGTGAAGATAGCTAGGGTTTTGGACGAAAGCCGAGTCTCCAACGCCATACACAATCGCAAGCTCATGGAGCTCTCCTCACTCGAATCCTCTTCACCTCCTCTCCAATTCTTCTCTCGCATCCTCCGCACCTGCGGCTAATCTATTCAGGTTCCTTCATTCATTCATTCATTCATTCAAATTCTCTACTCTTCTGTTTCTTGGTACAAGTTGTGGTTAGATCTCTGTAGAACTCGTTTGATTGATTTGTGTTTGTTTGCAGATAGAGATGGACGCATTACGAGGAGCGATGCGACCAAGTTCTTCGCTCTTTCCAACCTCTTCCGGTCTGAACTCAAGCAGGTTTGTTCGTTTAGGGCTTTTGATCTCGAGTTGTCGTTTTAGGGTTTGTTTATCAGTTTCTGATTAGTTTAGCTGTAAATTTGAAGTCTGTGTATTTAAATACTAATGATTTAAGTATTTGTTATCGAATTGAAACAATCTGAAATGGTGATTCAATATGCTTGATAGATAGAGTTGCATTATTACTTTGTTAAAGTTTGATGGACCTTTTCGTTTGCTGCAAGAGCAGAAATGTGTTGTTTTCTGCTCATTTGAGACCTATCGATGTTTACCCCTCATCTAGCTACATAGGAGCTTCTTATGCTCGATTTGTTGTTAGGTTTCAGCTTAGTGATGGTGGAGGTTTCTCTTTTATTATATTTTCTTCATTGACTGTTACTGAAGTAGTCAGATGGAAAACCCTATCGTTGATGATGGAAAAATGTTGCTTTTGCTACAATTATAGAATCTAAGTGATGGTAGTCATGAATGGGTTCTCTTCTCTTGTACTGTATTATGATATTTTTATTGGTAAATACTTGAAGAGTTTGAGATAGAAGCACAGGATTTATGATCTTGTAGTTGTACTTGCATTAACGATCAAAAATTGGATTAAATCAAACTTCATCAGACCCATGTGTTAATGCTTGAACAACTTTATATTATCAGTTTCATGTTATGGCCAAAGTTACTGATGATTGGGCTATTGTTTATTTGATTCTATTTACCTTTTTTCAGCCTACATACAATACAATTGTGTAGTAAGAGACTCTGCTAGTATTATCCCATATTTGTTCACTTTTTGTAATAACAATAAGAAAAATGGTTGTTCCAAAGGTATGGGCTATTGCTGATTCCAAGAGACAAGGGTTTCTCAGTTTCAAAGAGTTCATTGCCGCAATGCAGGTTCACATTTCCACTCATTTATTTTTTGTCTACATATTTATTTAACTTCAAGGTGGCATTTATCAACCTTTGTGATAATTGACAGTTAATTTCCCTAGCACATACATGACATGAAATAACAGAAGGTCTGCTTGCCACTATAGGTAAGTGGTGTTGAACTTCATGGTTTCATGGAATATGTTGTGTTCTATGGATATTTGCATATGGAAATAAAATGTCTCATAAAATCCATAAAAATGAAAGTTTAATTGGGATTCTTGGCCTTGAATATTTCATTCAGACAAAGAGATGTTTGGATGAAAACCCCACTGGTCCCTATCAAGGGAACAAATGGGGCTTCCTTAAATGTGTACTCAAGCCAGCCAAAAACTACTGAAAAGAGTTCCCTGATGAATTTTTATTGCACTTTTCTTTATACACATATAAAGAAGTATATGAGGATGAAGAAGTATATTTTTTCTAAAGGTTAATTGGAATCAATAATCATGCCAACTCCTTATCATGTCATTCTGAAGACCAATAATGCAAATTCCAATATGAGAAGTCGATTTGCATGAGTTCCTGCAGAAAACTTGCACGAGTCCATCATGGAATGCATTGATGGTTCTAAAGGCATTGGATGACCCACAGTTGACATGTTTATTAGACTAATATGAGCAAGTGTTGTGGAAAGGAACCTATGCTAAGTTCTTTTCATTCAACAAAGCACCCATTTTATCTATCTAAGTAATCAGATAAACTTTAGAATTGAAACTGAAAATCATGGAAAACAAATCAGTTTCAGATGATAGGACACTGAGATTTAGTTTTTGTTGCATTACCATGCTTTGTTTGTATTCGAAATAATTTTTGTTTTCATAACCTAATAATGGTGTATTTCTGTTTGCAACAGGAGGGAAACAATGTAGAAGTTGTCAGTGGATCTCCTTTGCCAGGTCTGAAGGTGACTAAGTTTGGGCTATCTCATGCTTTTTAAATCTCTAGTCACATGCTTATTTGTGGTTTCATGTTGTTTTCTTTGTTCACATTTTTTATATTTGTTTTCTTAATATGTTGCAAATAATGATATCAGCTTGGTGAGCCAGTCAGGATTCCAAAGAAACAGTTGACATTTTAAGGGACCAAGTATTTGGTTTTGACACATTTTTTGTGACAAGTCAGGAACCATATGAGGTGCGCTTTTGATACGAATTTCTTTTACTTTTCTCTTTTATCACTTTGATACAATTATAGACCGAGGAAAAAAGGATATGATGAAAATGGAATTCCAGGAGGGATAACCAATCCTTATTGATAATATTATATTTGCTTTCCTGTATTTCAAATCCTTGTTGCTAGTCTAGTTACTAATATAGTAATATTGACTTGTTGACACTTAACACCTTCTCTCGGGTTATGAGACACTAATGGAGTGTTTGAGGAATCCCTCCACTCCAATGTCATTCCGTGTTACTTACAAGTTAGCTTGTCCTGACTATTCTTTCTACGTTTAATTCAATGCTCTATAAATACCGATAATCATTCTAAAATCTTACAAACCTCACACCTGAAATACAATACTCAAAAGCGTACCTATTAAGACCCAAACTGCTTGAATATGTCTGCCTTAACATCATCAGGAAGCAGGTATTTTCTGTTTCATCAGTTACCTAGTGCCAGTTCTTATCATAAGTTCCATTTTCAAGTATCGCTTTTGCTGTGGAATGTAAATTTCCTTTACATATCCTCCAATTTCAGCATCACTTATGTTTTGCAACTGAAAAATGTGTTTTTTTCCTTTTCTTTTACAGATGGAGTGAACAAAATCAAAGGGCTAAGAGT
The DNA here is from genome assembly GCA_963556465.1 of Berberis vulgaris. NCBI lineage: Eukaryota > Viridiplantae > Streptophyta > Magnoliopsida > Ranunculales > Berberidaceae > Berberis > Berberis vulgaris. The sequence goes on along the minus strand of OY747133.1, from coordinate 52,075,166 downwards.
AGATACAGATTCCGTAGAGACAAATATAGCAAGTATCAATATATAAAAAAATGTAAAACACAGTCACTTTGTTTCTCATATTAAAAGTACTAAATGAGTTGCTATATGCAACTTGATGTTAGTCTTGGCTAATCTGATATTAAAAGTACTAAATGAGTTGCTATATATTGTTCTAACCAAGTCAGAAACCAAACTTGAAGGGAACAAGCCTAGACTTTAAGCTTGTAAAATTGAGTTTCAGGTTCCTTTAGGTTTCCTTTACAGTTTATTTTTTAAAGTTTTCTGAATTTATGATCCAGTGGAATGAATATGGGCTATTCCATCAGCACGTCTCAAAATTTGTTCGGATTACATTGTCCATGGAAAGTGATATGTTCATTTTTTGTACTGGCAGATATTTTTTGATGTTTTGGAGGGCTCAAACATCGCAGTGGATAAGCTTTGCAACAATTTGAAAGAAAATGGTGTACTTATTATGCCAACAGGGCCATTCAAGTTTGTTTGAATTTCTGAATTGTTGTTTCCTCGTTTCTCTTACATTGGTTCTTTTACAGATAGTGTTGCAACTTAAATATTCGGACTCTGGCTTATATGCAATGAAATGCCCTTATGTAGCTAGTGCATTCATACTCTGTTTCTAGCTATTTTATGCATCCCTCATTTTACAGTTGTCATTCTTGTGTTTTTGTTCTAGATCATATGTTAATTGTTTTTATTGGAAAGTCCTATACAATTGTGAGAGGTGAAAACAAATTACTAAACAGGCACACAAACAAACAAACATACAGGAAAAAAGGGCAGATTTAACTAATGAATGAGAAAAACTATATTACTCATAGAAAGCCACTGTATATCATTACCTCTTCTTAAGTTCATGGGTGATTAAAGGGGCAACCTTCCTAGAAAATGGAAATGAATCATTACTACTATAATAATATAATGTTGAATGCAAGAATAATAAACATGTCATAAAAGACTGCTAATTGGAAAATCACTATTATCATTTTGCCAAGCAATTTGAATGCATAAACATTGCACAACTTCTTGAAGATCCATTTTCTTTAGACTTTAGCAAATCTAAACACCACCACCAACCCCTCAGTACAAATCTTGGTGAATCAGTACAAACTCTCTGTTTAGAAGGCCTATTGTTAATGTAGATTATTTTTTGTACCTTGGAAATAAACTCTATGTTTAGAAGGACTTATAGAGACCTGTTTGCTGTTTGTTTATTCAGCACTAACATTTACTGTTCTCTGTAGTTTTGAATTCAGCACGATTAGAAGCGGAAAATTCAGCAAAACTAGCTGAGATGGAAGAAATTCGGTCTGAGTTATTGCTCAGAGGAGATATACAAAGAGTTTGGGAGGAAAAGCTAAATGAAGTAAAAGCCTATGGTCTAGAAGCAGTGAGGGATTTTGACACAGCAATTCATGATTTGGAACAAGAGAAGTATGAGCGAGATAAAAGCATATATATTTTTCATAGTTTTCCTTTTGCACACTATTTTTCTATTGGTATATGTGTAACAGTGTTTATAAACAATTTAATAATTGGGTGATTCTTTGTAGGTCACACTTTCTGGATTTAGGTCTGGAAAGTTCATGACATTGGTGGCCACAAATGTGGCAGCTAGGGGTTTGGACATCAATGATGTGCAGTTGATCATTCAGGTGTGTACGATCGTGTTATATATTGATCTTTTGTAATTTTTTTTTCATCCCTTAACAATATCATTTTTCAGTGTGAACCGCCACGCGATGTGGAAGCCTACATCCATCGTTCTGGACGCACGGGCAGAGCAGGTATACTTAATGTTTCGACACTTTACATTCTTCTTATTTTAAAATGTCGACCCACTAACTTGGTTGTTTCCTTTTCAGGGAATACTGGGGTTGCTGTGATGTTATATGATCTGAGGCGATCAAACATTTCTAGGATTGAAAGAGACTCCGGTGTTAAGTTTGAGCATGTATCTGCTCCTCAGCCAGCTGATGTTGCAAAGGCTGTTGGCTTTGATGCAGCTGAAGCAATCAATAAAGTCTCTGATAGGTATTTTATATTACTAGTAATAGATGATTGCTTATTATAATTAAAAATCATTTATTGCATATATTTAAGCAACCTTAAAATGAAGTGTGGTTCCAGCATTCAAGTCTGCAGCTGAAGATCTTTTGAGTTCATCTGGCCTTTCAGCACTGGAGCTGCTCGCAAAGGCACTTGCAAAGACAGCTGTAAGTGTTTTTTCCATTTCCTACTGCTTTTACCATGTATGATTGGCCTAGACGGTGTCCAATCCAATGTAGAAACTGACTTGTCTTCTTTCCCAGCACTAGCAGTCAGAGAGACTGATATTTGTTTTCATTTTCTAGCTATTCTTTTTGCCATTATACTTCATGTATACAAATCCGATGATTATAGTGTTTATTTTATTGGATTATTTAATTCCGGAAGTTGCATCTGATCAAGGCAGAAGTTGATGATAGGGTATATGATGATAGTCAGGTCTAGGGATAGGGTATATGATGATAGTAGTCTGATAGACCTCCTGTCAGATATACGTACACAAGGAAGAGATTTAAATCAGCAAAATAGTGAGGGTCTTTTGAAGAATACAAGAGCATGCAAGTAATGCTATGTTTGCAAGTCTGGATGGTATTCTGCAAGTTTGGGTTGGTTAGCAGGCCTGTTAGCAAGTCTGCAAGTGATTGCGACTATGCCTTTGTAGGTTTCAATTTGCTTTGGCATTGGAACTTTTTAGTCACTTCTTATTATGCATACTTAGGAATAAGAAAATCGCATTTCCTGCATTTTCACTTCATTGTTGTCATAGCTTGATGTTGTGGGCATACAATGCTTCCAGCTGAGCCAGTGTACATACAAGGTGAATTGAAGACGTAGTCTTTCAGATCAGTTGATAACTAATTTGGCAAATAAATGGAAAACCTCGTAACTGCAATGAGCTGATGCTGTCATTATTTATACTGTAGTTGGCTCAATATCCTAGCATGTCTCATTAGTCATAGAGAGTAATCTTATGACAATGATCAAATTGGTGCATGTTTGTGATGTCTAACGATATTATGGAATTCCACATGTAAACACACTTATGTAGTTCTTTCACGTCTTTAAACATAATTGTTGCGACAAAGGCTGTTGGAATGTTGGCTAACAAGTGTTATTTTTAGATATTATGTGTGCTTTTATGCTGCACAAGTGTTGTTTTTGGATTAACTTCAGCTAGCCTGGAGTTGCATACTTTCATCTTTGTTTCTTTGCTGATATGCGATGCTCCTTTCCTCGTAAGAAAATAAAAATAGAGTAAATAAACAAATAATGTTGCAGGTGGTCTTTACTGGAAAAGCACAGCTGCACAGCCTCAAAGCTACATCTGAAGCCCAGGAGGTTTAAGATCTTTATAGAGGCGCTGGTTTGTTCCAACTCCTAGTTACTACTTCAAGAGGCAAAGTGGACATATTTGTTGCAGGGATTAGAACTGGTGGTACTATTTCTGGGGTTGGTCGGTTCCTGAAAAAGAAGAACCCTAATGTAAAGGTAACATGTTCTTTTCCTTTTCTATTCTTTTCATGAGAAAACTAAAATCATACATATCTGACAGGTGGTGTATCCCCTTGTCCATCATGTGTTGCATGACATGGGTATCATGGAGGGATGTAGAAGTACAATGTTACTGCATTAAACATTTATTTCCTGTCTGATTTACTTAACATGGGTACTGATAGTTCATATTTCATTTGATTCTTTCACATTTCAGGTTATTGGTATTGAACCAAAAGAAAACAACATTCTTTCTGGTGGAACACCTGGTAAAGCAATGGAAACATCATTTCTATTTTCTAGCACAGTTGTTTGCATCTATATCACATCATTTTTTTTATTACCAAACATAGGTCCTCACAAAGAAAGTTGTATCTGCACAGAATCTCTGGTTTGAGATTTTGAAAGCACAGATAGAAACTGGAACTCCTTATATGCTTTTTAAGGTATTTTTTTGGATCATGCTGATTTCAATCAATCATATTGATTTCATAGTTTGTGGCTATGTGCTTTTGTAATTTATTTGTTTTTATACTTTATGTGCACGCTATTATGTTTGAATTGTTTTTACTTTTTTTTTTCCCTTTCAAATGTTATAAGGATGTAGCATTGTTTGTTCAAAAGATGCATGCTCCCTGTATGCAAGTGGCTTCCCCATATTCATCATGAATAGAAGTAGCAAACCTAACATGGACCAACCTAACAGTTTGCTTAACAGGCTAACGGATGCTTCTAGTTGGTCTGGTAGCCAGTTTACTTTTTCCTACAAATTCAAGTTCCATTTTCTTCAAACGTCTCTCATCATAGTGCAAAACTGACTCAGCTCAATATTTCAGCTCATTATTATAGCATATGTTTACTGACTGTCCAGTAGTATACTTCCCTATACTAGGAAAAGCAACACACACACCCTTTTTCAGAATAAGGGTGCTTATTGCCCTATTTAGGGGTATACTAGATTAAAAATGTTCCTATGGAACTTCAGGAGCTGTTCAATGCCTTAGGCTTTGGTAAAGTCTGTCAATCTCTTGGCTGTTGAGCTTCAACTACATTTTCCTTTTCAGTCTGTTCATTTTGTCCCGCAGTTTTGCTCAGTTAGGCTCCTATGAAGTACGTACAATTTACTTTTTCTTTGAGAATAGCGTCAGTGGTCTATGGCTAGCATTCTCTTGGGGTTTGTTTATTATAAATTTATAATGAGTTTCTTACTTCAGTCAATTAAACTTTCATTATGAGCGCAATCTCAATCTGAAACGTCCTTCATGATTGAAGCCCCATCTTATTCATGTTTTTAATGATTTATAGGGAACAGCTGATGCTGTAAGACAATATTTATGGCTCTTTGAAGAGCAGAATGTGATGGAGTTTTTGGTTCTTGCTGGAGATCATCTATACCGTATGGACTATGTGAAGTTTATTCAAGCTCATAGAGAAACAAATGCTGACATCACTGTTGCCGCGCTGCCAATGGATGAACAACGTGCCATTGCATTTGGTCTGATGAAAATTGACGAAGAAGGGCGCATTATTGAATTTGTTGAAAAAGAAATTGCTGATCAGAGGTTGTGAATGATCTGAATTGATGTACGTGCTGTAATGAATTGTGAATGATCTAAATTTCTGCTATAATGAATTGTAAATGTTGTTGCTGTAATGAATTGCTTGAAAGCAATTGCTGATCAGAGGTTGTAAATGTTGTTTTTAAATTTAATAAAAAGTCATATTAAATTTTACTTACCTGATGCAAGAATTATACTTACCTATAAGATGTAATAAAAAGTCATTTGATAGCAAAAAAAAAAAAAAAAAAAAAAAAAATTTGCCACGGTTTTGCAACGGCTTAGAACCGTGGCCATAACTTTCCACGGCTTATAACCATGGCTAGTACTTGCCACGGCTTAAAATCATGGCTAAAACTATTGCAACGGCTTAGAACCGTGGCCATAACTTGCAACGGTTTTAAGCCGTGGCTATTCCTAGCCACGGCTTAAAACCGTGGCTAACATTTTTGCAACGGTTTAGAACCGTGGCTAAATCATCAACCTTCCTCGAGTATAAAACCGTGGCTAACATTTTTGCAACGGTTTGTAGCCATTAATAGTGATTTAGCGACGCCTCTACAGCCCACGGCTCTAAGCCGTGGCAACTGGTTACCCCCACGGTTCCAACCGTTGCTGATGGGTATTTTTGGTGTAGTGGTGGTACAATTTATTATCAGGACATGGTCCTCGTGATCCCCATCATCCCATAAGCTCTCATCCTGCCAACTCTTTGCTCCTCTATTGGAAGGGTTTCCTTGTTCTGAATGCGCTTTCGGGAGTCTTCTTTGGTGTGGGATTGCCTCGAATCTTCGCCACTTTTGGGTGGCTATTGTCAATCTTGAGCGAGGCTCTCTACCACTCGCGCTAGATGATCCATATGAAGCAATATCTGGTCTATATAGGGGTTATCCGTGACCGCCTTAGTGGCTGAGCCATGCGACTATTTTGCCCCCTTGGTTGGATTGGTTCGGCCTTGTGGTGTGGCTTCTCTGACTGGAGAATTTTTTGGTTCGGCATTGTTGTTGAGTGTTCGAGACCTGGTGCTGGTGACCATTTCTCGATGTTTTGCTTATCTAGAAACAACTTTGAATGTTCGTTTCAAGGAAAATTTATCGTCTATCCCAACAAACGACGCTGAAATAATGTATTTAGATTTGTCCTTATTGATCTCGAACCTTCAAAAATGAGTAGCAGTTAAGCCAGGAACCACCATTATGGTGGCCGAAAGCACTCCGACACTTAAGTCAGATATTGATGCAAGGAAGAGTAGAGACTGTATGTAAATTGCAATGTATATGCGTACCTTTCTTCTTCATTTCACCATCTCTTATAGCAACTACTCCCTCCCCAACTTTCCATGCGATCGAGGGCATGATGGAGGGAGGAGTTCTTGCATGAGATCTTACCTGTGCATGACTGAGTCTCTTCGTCACTTGGCTCTGTTTAGACCCAATGCTTGATTGGGCTAAGAGCTAATTCGCACGAGTGGCTCTTGGGCCAGTGACAGCTTTGAGATTCGTGTTCGGGCCTAATTGTCCTGGGCAAAGCCCTAAGACCCGTGCCTTTTGGACTGACATAACTTGGGCTTGATTTACGGGCTGAGCAACAGTTTGTTCACGGGTCCACTTGGGACTACGCTGAAGCCTTTCTCGTGTTAAGGTTAGCCCATGTACGTGTACGACTGTGATCGTATGACTGATTTATGCCTCATCAGTAGCAATGACGAATCCGAAGAGAGTAAAGAAGACGAAGGTGAGGAGGAAGAATATATTGTTATTGCTAGGACACCTGAGTGGACAAACAATCGGACTCAAATGGCTATGATGATGTGAGATGTTAGGAAAAATGAACCTTAAGATTAGATTTTTGTATGTTTTCATGTATTGGATGAGTTCATGTGTTAGTCTTTTGTTGTTACCATGTGGGTATTAGCCTTTGTTGATGAGTATGATGGATTCTGCTTATGATTGATATATGATTTTCATTTTCAGATTGGTCATTTGGATTTTGACTCTCATTTAAGAATCTCTGATTGTTTTTGTATAAGTTTCAAATGCACTTTAAGACCTTGTTTGCATAGCTAGTTGATATCTGTTAGCATATTTTATTTCTTGTTTTTGATGATTGATAATTGATAGGTTTTCTTTGTAGGTATGACATCCAAATTGCAATGGAGCGATTCGATGGATTTGGTTCTAATTAGAACATTGATGGATGAAAGTAATATCGGACGGAAGAATCACAGATAATGGGTGGAAGTCAAGCGCACTAGAGTACGTGGTGGAAGAGATTAAGAAAACTCACAATATTGTAATAACCCATGATCATGTCCTATTGAGGCTGAAGACTTCAAAAAACAATATTTGGTAGTCTGAGAAGTTCATAAGCAAAATAGGTTTGGATTCGACTATAGTAGCTAGCTCATCACTGCAGACAACACAGTATGGGAAGACTATGTTGCGGTAGATTTCTTTATAGAGTCAATTAAGTACTAATTCGAGCCACCAAAAACTTCTTGACATACATTGAAATATGATTAATTGCAAAATGTAATTAAACATATTTCAATGTATGTCAAGAATACTAGCTAGAACTTACTAAGAATGCTAGTTTTCAATCTTAAGCATATTATTATCTCCATTAATTGGCTTGTTTTGCAATTTTGAGCCACATTTGTGTTTTTCTTGGTGTTCCATGTTTTATTTAGCCATGAAATTCATGCATTATGTCTTTATACTATTTGATTTTGGTTTAGGCTTGGATTAAGGTTTAGGTTCACTGTGGAAAATCTTATCTTATCTAGAGCATTTTACCATGTGTTGATGGGTGTCTAAAACAATTTATGTTAACCATGTGTTGAGATTCGCCTACTTATTTTGTTGATTGTTCTAATATTTATTTTGTTAAATGAGATTGTTTTTTAATTATATTTTTTAACATTGTTTAGGTACACAAAGAAACAAAGAAAGTCAGTAAAATATTTCCATACTAGGCGACCTTGCAATCATTATAGCAATGATCAAGCAACTGGCGACCGCTCTATATCAGATTGTGATGATGATATCAAACCCATGGCTGAAGCAAGTGAAAATGTCCATACAGAAATAGGGAAGATGTCGCCTAAGGTTCTACCTCATCGTCCCGCAAACGTAAGCAAACATGTGACAACGATGATCTCCAGTTTGCTATGGCCATATCGAGTATATGCAAGGAATTTAAGCAAACGAATGTTATGCCTATATAATTATAAACCATCCCTTGGCAAGAAGTTGTGAAGGCTGTAAGGGTAGTTCTTGGACTTACCCAATGTCAAATTCTAAAAATCATGAGGAAGTTCAATGGGTATTTGGAGCATGGTACTTTCTTTTTATGATTGACTGAGGAAACAAGGGAGGGTTGGGTGCTTGCAGAGTTAAAAGAGAGTTAGTTAGGAGCAGAGTAGTTGGCTTGATGGTAGGGAATAAAGTTTTTAGATGGGTGAATGCAAGTACTAGTATTATGTTGTTGAATTTGATTATATAAACTAAATAGGCATGGACATCATTTGCATCTTTGTTTTGTTTCTATTTTCTACTTTTTTCTTGACTGACTTGATCTCGGCTCTATGAAACTACCATTTGTGTGTTTTTATTAACACAAATAGATAGACTGTAGGTTTGATTTTGAATGATTATACAATTTGGATTTGGCCCCTTGAATCATTAGACAATTTGGATGATTAGGTTTATCATACTTGGATTTTACATATTTCGCTTATTGTTGCATTATGAGAAAGGTCCAAAATTAAGCGCAGCCAATGAGCAAAGTAAAGGCTCTCAATGATGGAGTTGCATAAGTGATAGTTTGAAAGGGTTGAGTATGATAAGGAATCTCTCCTAAACTTCTCCAACTTGGAGACCTAATTGTGAAAATCTCCCCTTCTAACTTATTTTCAACTGTGTAAACAATTCTCATTTTATTATTGAGAGCTAAGTGGGTTCGATTCAGATGTATTGGTTTATACATTTTTATAACCGATTACCGAACCAAAAATTTTGATTACTTAAAATTAATAACCGAACCGAACCATGTATCATAGGATGCTACCTAGTGGGTCATTGAATTCGGTAATAAGATCACTAGGAGGGGAGCTTGCGAAGTGGTTATCAGATTCTTCAAAGCAGAATTTGTTGGGGGAATTTTGGGATCTCCATAAATAAATAAAAAAATAAAAAAATAAAAAATTTCATGATTAGTTTTAAGCAACCAAAAATTCCCATTGACAGCCAAACAATAAAGTTGGTCAAGTCCATGGCATGAGATGCCATGGACTGAGATTCCAATTCTCATCTTAGGATTCCATGCAACCAAACACACACTTAGAGGGTTCTAAGGGAAAGGTGGGACATATGTTTTGTTTGTCAAAGCTAGGTTTTGTTTTTTTATTTTTTATTTTTTTTATTGATTAATTGTTTCAGCTAATTTTGACCACTTTTTCAGGTGGCTCTACACGTAACTCATTTTTTCTTCATCACGTTTCAAAATAATACTATTTTTAGACTATAACTACAAATGCCTATATTTGATAATTGTACCTATGCTTACAATCGGGAGATCCTCAATAGACTATAACTAAAATTTCCTAGATTTGATAGTTGCAACCATATTCAGACGATCCTCCAAAACAAAGGCACGAGTTCCTTGGAAAACAAAAGATTATAAGTTCAGTGTATGAATCAAGTAGTTCGAAATGTGGGTAATCAAGTGGTTCCTCAATCTACATGTCTTGGCTATGTTATTTCCCTAATTTTTTTTGTGGTCTTCAGACAAATTGGGGAATAAGATGTATCCTTGGAAGTGGAAAGCGCATATTCTAATGTGGGGATGTGATTAGTTGAATGCTTTTGGGAAAAGCTACCGTGTTGAGAGAATTAGATGCCACATATAATTTTTATCTCGTTTGCTCTTTAGTAAGTTTTGGCTTCACTAGATGTCCTATTATACAAAATTTACCAAATTCCCACAAATTCAAGGTCAAGTATCTATGAAGTCTAATGGATTATGGTGCAGGTTCTAGGCATTCTGCATGTCGAACCATGTAAAATATGGCCCTCTTTTTCGGTTTAATACGTTTCTGATTTTATTGTTGCTTGACTAATTATGATTTTGAATTCTGCACATGTGACTCTATAGGCATAGATAACATAAACATGGTTAAAAGAAATTGTTCAACTGAGGGCAACTAGGAAGTCTTCTACGTTCTATAGAAATAGTTGGATTCCCTCATGTGACAAGGACAAACGCACAGATAGGTTATATTGTTAATCAAATACTGGACTTTTAAGGATAAAAACTAAGTTTGTAACACCTATAATTTTTCAAAAGCCTTAACAAAAAAATTTGGTACATGAAGTTTTGATCTAGTATTTTTGTGCTCTCGTTAAAATAATATAGATATACTGTATGTTTTGTTTGAATGAAGTGAAATTCTAAGTAGGGTTTCTATCAACATCAGACACAAAATTTTCTCTTTTGAAATTTCATTTTTGAAATCTCATTTGATTCGCCTAATGGTATTTTCAAAATTCATTTATTTTGTCCTACTTTCCAAATCTTGGGATGAGATTCGTAAAATGTGTGTATAGTGTAACAAATAATTTTCAAAATTACCTAGTTATTATATTTATCTTTGCATTTTGACTTCGACAAAATTAATATTTTATTAGTGTTTGAATAATATTGCACGAACACATTACCAGTGAGTTTATTGTTCATAAATTATATATTGGTTGTCAAAATTATTACATTAGTGGTAGCTAGAAAGTTATTTTCTAAACACTACAATTTTTTTATTATTTATTAGTTGCTAATTTTTTATATAATTTTTTTAGAATGGGTACTCATAGTAAGCCTGGGCTTGGACACAATATTAAGAATTGAACTTGGGTTATTTCTTTCATTAAAGTAGTTATTAGGGTGGTGACAAAGGTTTATAAAAAGATGTTCTCTTATGTTTGTATGGCACATAGTTGGAGAAGAAAAAGATTAAGTGGGAGGGGAAAAGACAGAGAAGAGGAAGAGAACCAATAGATCATTATCTCCTCTCTATATTAAGAAAATAAGAAGAGCAAAATAGTAAGAGAAGAGAGAAGAAAAAGTAAAAAGAGAAGAGAAACAAAGAAGAAGAAGTTGACGTGCTCATGCACGTGTATGTATTTGTGAGTGCGTGTTTTGAACACACGCGGGGTTCGAGTTTAGATTGGATTTTGATATTTTTATTGTGACTTGTGATGTGGTATTTGTGTGCGCATGTTCGCATTTGGCATGCTCGATGTTTTGAATGTTTTTGCATTGGCTCTACGAAAACTTGATCTATCACTTCCAAATCTTTGAGGATTTATCACCCTCTTGTGGTTTAAATTTAATTCAATATATGTATGATTGAAATTTATTGTTCTTATGTGTTAAATATTATTGTTAAAATATTATTTTTTATGTATATGCATGATTGCAAACTAATTGTATGTGGTTAAAGCGGGTGTTATGATGTCTAAATTTATGTGTATTTGCAAACTGATTAATTCTATATTTGTGATGTAAATCTTGCTATTTATTATGCATTTTTCATAATTTGTTTTATAAAAAGCTATTGCTAAAATTTTACATTACATTTATTTAAGCATACATGCTATTCAACTATATATGAGTAATCTATTCCAGAAATGTTGTTGAAATATTCTTTGCTAAATGGTATATCGTTGGATGTGTAATATCAAATTTTATGTGCATATATTGGGATTGGGATAAATATTATGTTTGAAATCAAATTATGAAAGTATTCATTCGGTGAAATTAAGATGTTGTTGAACTTTATTTGGAGTGTGGAATTAGTGCATGGTGTGGTGTGGTGTGGTGTAAAACTTTATTTTATTTGTAGCCTTGAAATTTCATGTATCGTTTTTATATGCTGAAATGTTGTTGTATTAAATGGTTATTGTTAGTTTCTCAAATGGTTATTGGTGTAATATAGGAAAAAAAAAATCCTTAGTTAATGCCACAACACCAAAGAAAAAGACAAATGATTGATGATTTTGACTAAGGTTTGTCGCGCGGAGAAATTCCCGTGGAAAAGAAAAATGATTGATGATCTGGGATGTATATCCCATGCAGGTTATTATTAGTCGAAGACGTCACTAGATATACAGGAGGCACATTAGGTATGCGTGTCAACCATAGGAGAGATAACCATTGTCGCAATAACTAATGTGCAAACGCTAACATAATTAAGATAAATAAAATTCGTAGCTACTCGGTTTGGAGAAATAATTCATTATGTTAGGATAGAAATGTAGATAGATTTTTATCCGTGACTTGAAATAGGATATCTTTTGTCCCTCTTGGTAGAAAACTTGATTCTGTACACTTTTCAGGAAATAGAATTTTTGGAAATCCAGCTTCATTTTTGCGTAACACTCTAACTATCAAACCTGATGTATTTTTTTTTTCTTCATAAAATTGATTTTGTTTTGCAAGGGGTAGGCCTTTTATAACCTTTATTTGTTGCAAGTTGGCCAACTCTTAGTGACCCAAGTATTACCGTAAATTTTATTTTTATAATATTTTTGTTTATTTAAATTTTATTTTATGATATATTTTCACCCGAATAAAAAACTACCTTTTCGGTCTCGACAAGTGAAAATAAATGTGGCTATAGCATGAGGTGTTTATTCCACAATGAATCTGTTAATATTGATCAATTAATTGCTTGACTATTTATTTAGCTACTTGATGTAATATGATTGTGTATATGGCTTGCTCAGTTATTGTAATTATAGGGTGGTTAAGAAATGACTCGTACCTGCTTTTTGCTGACCCCAATTATTTTTGTGCTTCTTGGGTACGTTATCTTATGAGCGTAATCGGAGAGCATTGCAAGTATTTTGGGCATTTATTTTTGGCTGGTAGTTTTCTTGGGTAGAGCTTCCCTTGTTGTTAGACTTGAGTTGTCACGCCCCGATTTTTGAGTCGCCTAAATGCCTCGAACACCGAGTTGCGACTTTAAACCCCCCCCCCCCCCCCCCCCCCCTCCCCCAAAAAAAAATCATGCAGACAATCCAATAAAATGGGCTAACTCACAATCCTAAAAGACAAACATCCACAACTCAGCTCCACTTGCAGCATCACTACCAACAACAACACCACCTGCACCCAGGTAGGGGTATACCCATTTGTCACAAAACAAGCAAACGTGTCAGCACTAGCTGGTATGAGCAGACCACAAATATATAACAGTATTTCACAATGATAGGATGCCATGATGATGTTATAAAATATTGTGAAAATATCAGTGGTTAACCTACATGCAGCTAATGCATGAGATGCAAGATGAAAGGGGAGAAATTCACATTAGGTTGAGATTTTCAATCCACACGCCATAATCTAAGTCATCAAACTATTCATCACTTTGTGAAAATAATCACCTTCGTGACTATATACACATGCTTCTATACTAACATATTCCAACACTCGAAAAGAACTCATATCATACTATTGTCCTCGGGAACAACCCATTGCGTTAGGATAAACCACCCTAAAGCAATGACTTAGTTTTTCCATTTAAGTGAACACACCAAATCTCAAAGCATCTATCCCTAAAAAAATGCATAACATCGACTGAGACAGTTCAAAGGAATCATACAAATTAACAATGCACCACCATTCTTCATCCCGAATGCTCAATTATGTTGTAAATATGCATGTGAAATGCGACACTCCAATGTGCTTAACCATTATTCCTTTTACTCACACAAAAATGTCTCGTTTCTCAAGGCTAAGTGTTACTCCCTTGACAGGTTTGGCATGATTCTTTATTTCGAAACAGGTATATATGCAAGTGTTCAACAACATTAATCTTATCGTATCAATATCACAACAATATTTTTTCTTGGTAGCTTGTCGGCCATATCGCCTCCGTTGCCCACCTACCCAAGGTGTAACAATATTAAACAAGTGCTCAACAATACAGGTGCTCAACAACACCAACAACATTCTCCCTTGGTAGTTTGCCAGCCATATCTCCCTCGCTACCCGCCCACCCAAGGGTGTTACATCAATATACAACAGGAAAAACATTTCCATCACTATTCTCAAATTTCATTCCATGAATGATTAATGATACAATCACTCTCATGTGCTGTTGTACAGCTCAAAGAAAAAATTCATGGAATATTATGCAATCTCAGCAAACATGCAACAACACAAGAACCATAAATTCCAAAATCCATGATACAATTTCAAAAAACCAACATACCTATTTCAAAATGGTTCTTCTAAAAATTAAAGAAAACTCCTTCACAATTCATCCAAAATGAACCAAATTCAACCACAAATGAAAAGTTCATGAAGATTTCAACATGGAAACTCTAAACATTCAAAACCAGCCCACAAGAACACATTTGATCATTGATTAACTCACAAACAACTCAGATTTTGTACTAGAACTTGTTGCATTTCATAGATCAACACCCAATACCCTTAATTAACAACATGCAAATAAAGATAAAGGAAGAAAATACAAAATCAAAACTTTTTAAGGCCATATACTCACCTGAATTAAGCTCCCCCAACACCTCGAAACCATGGATCAAAGCTCACCCGCAAATCACACCTCAAACCACCACTCCATCACCTTTGCATGTAGGTTCTCCGACCTCCAAACACCCCTATCGACTCCACCAAAGGGCCTGATCGAAGCGTAGTTGCTCGAACAACCTCCCATAGCTCCGATCTAGCTTCACAAGATGATACACACTGATTTTGAACGAGAACTCGAAGGAGAAGAAAGGGGGAACGAAAAGGGAAGGAAAAGGTATAAAACAGAGAAGAAATGAGGAGATTTGGTGGAAAAACGGCAGCGAATAATGGAAAATCAGGTCAGAAATGAAGAGAGGAGCCCTGCTGCGCATGAGGAAGAAAAATGACCTGTTTTTATAGGTGCATGGCTATTTGCCCCCACCGAATCTCTAAGGGCGCCCGCCAAGAAAAAAAATCCCAAAAACTAAAAAAAAATCCTGCAATTTTTTTTATCACAATCATTTAAATTCTAAGAACTCTAAAATCACTGATTTTAATCAAAAACTTAAAAGGTAAAGAAATTAGTGAAACGAAAACTTATGGGTGTTACATCATACACACCTCAAATAGATGTCCGCAACATACCAATGCCATACACACCTCAAAATAAATTATGTTATAAATCAGTATTTCTAAAATCTCAAGCAAATATTCAAAAATAGAACTAAACCACACAATAGAAACATCTTACTACCATGACCAACCTATACAACATGCCAAAACTCAAAGCATAGATAGGGTGATATAAAAAAACATTAGAATACCAAGTATTTCTCAAAATGCACTACCTCTTAG
This sequence comes from Berberis vulgaris, assembly GCA_963556465.1. NCBI lineage: Eukaryota > Viridiplantae > Streptophyta > Magnoliopsida > Ranunculales > Berberidaceae > Berberis > Berberis vulgaris. The sequence continues at coordinate 52,059,660 of OY747133.1, read as the reverse complement.
TAAACTGCAAATGCATATACAAACACTATAACATAGGGTGTAAATTTCACACTATCATGAATATTCTACCAGAGATGCAATGTACTAGTACCACAAACCTAAATATATAAACCATAATACATCCATCACTAACCTCCCACTAACAAGGATAGCCTAAGCATATCACAACTTACAAGAGGCGTCTTAATTACTCACAGACAGAGTAACACGTATGAAAAAAATCAAATCTTATCAGCAATGCTCTAGACGAAATGTAGTATATCGAATAAGGTATAATTAGGTCGACATTCAAAATACTCCAAGATAACTTAATAAAGTAAACATCGTGTCATAAAACTCCCCTACACAACACCTCCAATCTACGGAAAACAAATCAAACAAAACATTTGTTCACACATCAAGGGAAGTCCTTAACTCCACTACCCATTCCTCATCCGAGGAAATATTGAGCATCCCTCCTCAACGCTAACCAAGGCTCTGATACCAAACTGTCACGCCTCAATTTTTGAGTCGCCTAAATGCCTCGAAAATCAAGTTGCGACTCTAAAACCCCAAAAAATCAAAAGAAATCATGCAGACAATTCAATAAAATGGGCTAACTCACCATCCTAAAAAACAAACATCCACAACTTAGCTCCACTTGCAGCATCACCACCAACAACAACACCACCTGCACCCAGGTAGGGATACACCCATTTGCCATAAAACAAGCAAACGGGTTAGCACCAGCTGGTATAAGCAGACCACACATATATAACAATACTCCACAATGATAGGATGCCATGATAATGCTATAAAATATATAAATATCAGTGGTAAACCTACATGCAGCTAATGCATGAGATATAAGATTAAATGGGAGAAATTCACATCAGGCTGAGATTTTCAATCAACATGCCATAATCTACGTCATCAAACTATTCATCAATTTGTGAAAATAATCACCTTCATGACTATATACACATGCTTCTATACTAACATATATCCAATACTCGAAAAGAACTCATTTCATACTCTTGTCCTCGGGAGCAACCCATTGTGTTAGGCTAAACCACCCTAAAGCAATGAATTAGTTTTCCCATCTACACACACACCAAATCTCAAAGCATCTATCCCCAAAGAAAATGCATAAAATCGACTAAGACAATTCAAAGGAATCATACAACTTAACAGTGCAACACTATTCTTCATCCCGAATGCTCAATTATCATGTAAATATGTATGTGAAATGCGACACTCCAATGTGCTTAACCATTATTGCTTTTACCTACACAAAAATGTCTTGTTTCTCAAGGCTAAGTGTTATTCCCTTGACAGGTTTGGCGTGATTTCTTCTTTCAAAAAAAGTATATATGCAAGTGTTCAATACATTAATATCATCAATAATATCGTTTCTCAACAATATTGTTTCCTTGGTAGCTTGTCAGCCATATCCCCCCCGCTGCCCGCCCATCCAAGGTGTTACAATATCAAACAAGTGCTCAAAAACACCAACAACACTCTTCCCTTGGTAGCTTGCCGACCATATTTCCCTCGCTGTCCGCCCACCCAAGGTGTCACAATACTTTTCCGTTGGTAGCTTGCCGGCGATATCTCCCCCGCTGCCCGCCCACCCAAGGGTGTTACATTAATGGTCCTTTAAGCTTGTATGTAATTTAGATTGGGTAGAGTGTCATGTATGTTGTATCCTACTAAAGACTTTTTAATGTATTTCTTTTATTATTTATTTTGTCCCTTGTAGTTGTTGAATCGTTGCAAAGTTTTTTTAGTTACTAATGGTCGGTTTCCTTTGGTAGGTATCGATCCTTGTGCTTTGAACATTTATTGTATTAGACTGGATAGTAATATTGGAACAAGTTCATGCTTCGATTTTTAGGATGGTCAAGTTGGATTTTTATTTATTTGACTTTTCCAAAAATCGGGGCATGTTAGAGGCCAATTAAATACTCCATCACAAACAATGTCAACTATTCTTGAAATCGAACCTGTGGATTCATCAACAGAACTAACTACTTCACTAATTTGATGGAACACACCATGTTTTGGCTACTTGGACTCGAGATGTCAAAATCTGGGTGTGTTTCCAGCCGGAAGAAAAGTTAGTACATGATCCTTCAGTTGTTGTTATTCCCCAAAGTTCAAGGGTTCTTGGCCTTGTGCATCTTTTGATTTTGCTATCTTTAGGATATTTGGTTTATACAATTCATATTTTAAAGGTATTACATTTTCAATGACATGGAATCTAGTTTGGTTAATAGCTAAACCTTATATCTAAGGGGTTGTTTGTTTTATGTCTCATTTAGACATAGTTCTCAAAATTTTTAAAATATGGTGGTTAAAGTCTGCTTGATATGTTTGGTAAAATGTCTAATGAGACATTAATAAACCTTTGAATAGCCTACCAACCAATGATTTTCATTAGTTAGACGTTCTAATTAGAGCCTACGCAAACACTTCTTGTCCCCTTTATTAGAGCCTAAACCTCTACTTAGAGGTTAACTTTTAATTAAAGGTTAGACATCTAACTCGAACAAACATACCCAAGTATATTTATTCCATTTAGAGGCGATGATTTTATCTTCTATTTATTCTTTTATGTTCAACTACAAAGATATTACAAATTTCAGTGAGCTAAATATTATAATTTGTAACTTTCAGGTTTCAAAATCTTTAAAAAGAACGTTCTTTTACACACACATATACAAGGAATTGTGATTTCGTTTTTTGAGGTAATTTCGGTAAATTGAATTTAAAATATTTTGTTAAATATTTCGTTGTGTATAGAAAAAACGTTAAAAAATTGTTGTAATTTGGAATTATCAATATAATTTAAGCATTTTAAATTCTTACCTATTACATAAAGAGTCTCACAAGACTCATAATGTCATACACTGCATATTGCATAAAAGTCACTTATACAACAAATTTTAATACTAAACTAAGGTTATAACGGGTGAAAATGTACAGAAATAGAGATTGGCCCAATGAAAGAAATACATATTTTGGATTTCGTAAGAAATTTTGGTAACTCGGAAAAAGAAATATTTCATTAAGTTTCGACATTTTACGAGATCACATTCCATGTATATATGCGTATATATAAGTGCTTTATTTAATTTAGTTTTAGATGTCTGTTATCTTTACATCTTGTTTTAAAGATACTTTTAGAAGGCTGTCAATTTTCTCAAACTGCTTTGGGGATTTTTTGTTTTACCTTTCATAAATGCGGTTGAAGCACCATCCTCAGATATTTTTTGTGACAACTTATTATTATTATTATTATTATTATTATTATTATTATTATTATTATTATTATTATTATTATTATTATTATTATTATTATTTGATTTTCAACATTTCTTTTCCTTTCCTTAAATTTATGGTATGTTACTATTTTTGTTGCTGGAGTATCAAGGTATATTCATATGATTATTTTTTACGAGGCTTTCATTGTTCTGTTCTTTGTTGATTTCATCGAATCTCAACAAATTTGGTGTTTTATAGTTCCCTTTTTCTTTTACTAGATTTTTATAGATTTTTATATTTATATTTTTGGTATTAGTCTTTTATTTTTTATACTTACCACCCTATGTTTTTGGTTTTTATTTTTTTATTTTATTTTTTATTGTTGCTAGTGTTGTTTTGATTTACTCAAACTCTTTAGATGCCTTTTATCCATCTTCCCACATCAGGAAAATTGGAAAATTGTACTAGGTTTGAGCATCGTCGATTTTTTTATTTTATTTATTTTAAGATTTCATCACATTATAGCAAGTTATGGTTTTGGGTGGGTGGGTGTTGTGTTTGATACACTTTTGTATACTGCAATTTTTGTATTTTTCATCTCATTTTCAAGTATTATTGCTGCTCTTTTGATTATGTTGTGATATAGTTTGTGGGTATATATATTTCTTCTTTAGCTTTCATTTCAAAGTGAGAAATGTTTTTTAATAAATTGTCAATAACTTATTTTTTATTTGTTATTATTATTATTATTATTATTATTATTATTATTATTATTATTATTATTATTATTATTATTATTATTATTATTATTATTATTATTATTATTATTATAGATTCTTTCACTGATTTTTAGTTTGGTTAATCGGGTTGAAAGTGAAAGTTGCTGAAAACTAAGCATTGAGTATTTTAATGGTTTCATCAGTTTAGTTAGGTGTCTGGTTTTTTATAGGGCATTGGCTAAAAGGACTAATTTAGGTTTTTACTAGTGGTTTAGGACCTAGTTAAGATCATTTAGCTAAAAGGACTCTACTCAAACAAAAAATAGTTATTAATTCGATTAAGCTCCATTTGAGCTGAAATTTTTAGAAAAATTATAGATTAATACTAAAAATGTCGTGTTAAAAGTTCAGCTCGTTTCGACATTGTTTCTTGAGGTATGTATTTAGGCTCACGTAATTACATGTTTTGATAAAACAGTCTTTGTGAGTGTTTAAGGATCACCTACAAGTGGGTGGTCTTGGCAATGACTGTTGGTCGGCCTATGCTGCGTCCAAGGTGGACCCTTGTCGCTTCTTGATATTAAATAGAAATCTTTTATAACACTTACTGTGGATTTCGAGGCATACATGTCAAAACAAGCTAAAACTTTGACTCATTGTGTCTGATGTGGGTCTTTAATTTTTCAGCTCAAACAAAGAGAAAATGAATTAATAAAGAATAATTTTATTTACTTCAGTCCTTTAAGTAAATGTAACTTAGGATGATCCTATATGGCCTGTGAAACTAGTAATTGGGCCCTTTAGTCCAATATTTATTTTTATAGCACTACATTTTAAGATTTAAACTTTTTGGGCTATTGGATTTTGGTTGATGATTTAAACAACTAGGTATATATTTCCCCCCATTCATTAGAATTTTGCGATTTTTATGTTAACTATCAATTTCATAAATTTTTTTGTTTCTTCAAGTTTTTGAACATTTTTTTCTTTGATACTTATGTTTATTGTTCTTAGACTAATGAAATTTTTTGAGATTTCTGATTATTTCAATTCTCATTTTGTTTTTTGAAATTCTAGGGTTTTTTAAGGGTTGTTTTCCTTTTGGCCCCTATTAGTTTATGGCTATTCTTCTCTCGCCTGCAAATTTTCTTGTATCCTAATCTAACTCCCATTTTAAAGTTTGATGGATACGTTAAAAATGTTGACAAGCTTTACCCATCCATTTTTGTGTTAAAAACCGAATTGTCCACTTCTTCGAGATAGATACACTTCTATGTGCGCATTTGGAGGCAATATGAACAATAGAGTTTGTGGCGGTGGAAGATTTTTGTTGCTTTCTGGAGTTCTTAGCAAGGGAAGATGATGGATTCTGGACTTACTTTCTCCAATAACTGCAGCAACACTGTCTGGTTTGCCCTAATGGAGATGTTTTTGTTGCTTGCCTTGAATGCAACTACCCCATTTGTCAATCTAGTGTTGATGACGAAATGGGGAGGAAAGCTTGCTTGAGATGCGCTGCTCCTTATGCTGCCAGCTTGGGTTATTACTAACTCTGATCTATTTAGAAAGTATATAACTTTCAAAGATTTTATTTAGTGGCGTGTACAGTTTGATTGGATCAACATGTTATATCATTGATTGAGTTAGAATTGGGAATATCATATAGTTTTCAGAAATTCTAAATGGCGAGGAAACGAGCGAGGAAAACAGCGAGGGGAGGGAGGTGGCGGGGTGGGGACCGTTCACCCCGCTCGGGATGCGCACACAAAAAATGATGGCACGCATCCTGAGGGGGTGAACGGTCCCCACCCCGCCACCTCCCTCCCCTCGCTGTTTTCCTAGCTCGTTTCCTCGCCATGTAAAATTACTCTATAGTTTTATAACTACACTCATTTGATCGATCCTTTGTGTATCACCGCTCATTTGAGTTAGAGATAACAATTTGAGATCATTGTTGACATTGACACCCTCAATTAAACGGGCAGTTTAATAGGGGATGGACGCATCATCCATTTGAGGTCATTGTATAATATCGATAACCCTTAGTTTTATCTAGGATACCCACCTACTATTACATAGAAGTTTGAGAACTTATTTCAGTTACATTAATCATATTGAAAACTTTGATGGTATAAGAGTTTTTAGGGCTTACCTGATGGTAGAAGAAGAAGAGAGAAAGAAGGATTGAACATGAATGGAAATCGATCACCGGAGAGGAGATTTTCAGAATTTTTAGTGGAATTTTTGAAGAGATGAAATAAGAAGAAAGTATTATAGAGGGAGGGGGGATTTGGGAAGATGGCTTCATATTGTCTCGAGATGCACATATAAAATTGGATTTATCTTGAAGAAATGGACGATCTAGTCTTTAATACAAATATGGATGGTTGAAGCAGACTTAATAGTCAACTTTTAAAATGGGAGGCTAGACCAGAATACAAAAAACTTTTAGAGGTCAAAGAAGAATACCCATAAACTAATGGGGGCCAAAAGGGAGATAACCCTTTTTTAATTAACTTTGCTTGATTATCATTTTTATGAGGTTTCATTTTCCATATTACTTTCGGAAAATTTTAGTTTATGTTCAAATCCTTCACAAATATTGATTTCCTAATTTTTCCCAATTCTCAAGGCATCACCAATGTTGTTTTGATTTATCCAGAAACTTTTATTTTGTTTGATTGTTCAATTTTAGATTATCTTTTTCTATGTATTGCACTAGGGTATTCCCCGTGCCTTTGGCACTCAAAATGTTTGATAGGGTTGAGAATTTTAAACTTTGGACAGGGGTATTTTACAATATAAAATGTATAAATTTGAAATTGCGCACATAAGGACAAATACTAAAAAAAACCAACTATAAATTTATGTGTTAAAATAAATAAATAAATAAACTTATACTTGAAAGATGAGAAATTAAAAGCGGGAGAGATGAAAGAGTGTAAGTGAGGGTTACGAAAAATTGAAAAATGAGTGATTGAAAGAGTTGTTGGGGAAAACAACGCAAACAACTACAAAGAAATTCTACCAATGGAAGAACCAAGTAATATTGCCAAACAAATATTCAATGCAAGCAAATAATCAATGCAAGCAAATAATCAATGCAAAATAAATGACACCAAGATATACGTGGAAAACCCTTCAAGGTGAAGGGTAAAAAATCACGGGGCAAATCCAATCAATCCACTAATCAATAAAACAAGTACAATGTTATACAAGGATCAATACAAGGGTTACCTCACAAGAGCTTCAAACAACTCCCAATCAAAGGAATAATACACCGAAACAAACGACACCAAAATTCGACAAGAAACAGATCCAAAACACACTTGTGAGTCTTCAATCAAACCCCAACAATCAGCTCCTCATTCCCTTCTTTCTTCTCTCACAATGGAAACACACGCACTCAGCCGTCACGTTGTAGCCGTCGCACAAAACAAAAACGCAGGTCTATTATTTTTTTCCTTCTAATATTTATAAGCATCAATACTAACCCTAGTTGCTATTTTAAATTTAGGGCCTGGTCCACCCTAATGGGCTGGACCCAATCCAATAAATCTCTCCCTCTAGACCATAAGGGGAAACCATAGCTCGAGTACATTAGGCCATTCCAATGAGCTCTCTACAGAACTCATGTTTCTCTTTAGGAACCACTTTTGTGATCATGTCAGAATGATTTTGCTAGTGTGAATCTTATCAAGTTGGAAGCAATTCTTCTCAAGCACATCACGTATCCAGTGGTAATGAGTATCAATATGCTTGGTACGCCCATGGCATGTGGCATTCTTGCTCAGCTCTATGGCACTCTCTGACTGTCACAATGCAAAACATATTTATTTTGATTCACACCCAATTCCTTGAGTAATCTTTTCAACCATAATATTTCCTTCCATGCTTCAGTAATGGCAGTGTATTCGGTTTCGGTCTATGACAAGGCAATACACTTTTGCAATTTAGACTGCCAAGATACAACTCCCCCTGCAAAAGTGAAAACATAACCTAAAGTAGACCTCTTCTTGTCAAGATCACCTGCCATATTTGCATATGTGAACCATTCTAGTACGGCTCTTAAATTACCAAAGCATAAACAAAGCTTTGAAGTACCCTTCAAGTCCCTCAGAATCCATTTAACTACATCCCAATGTTCTTTTCATGGATTATCAAGATACCGACTCACAACACCAACTGCTTGAGCAATATCTGGTCTTGTACAAACCATTGCATACATCAAACACCCTACAGCAGATGAGTATGGAATACCTGTCACTCCTTCTTTTCTTTCTCAGTCTTAGGAGACAACTTGGCACTTAACTTGAAGTGATTAGCAAGTGGGGTGCTCACGAGCTTAGCATCATTCATGTTGAACCTTTCAAGCACCCGTTCAACATATTTTTTTTGTGACAACCACAACTTCTTAGTTTTTCTGTCACGTACAATCTTCATTCCCAAAATGTGTTGAGCTGGCCCCAAGTCTTTCATATCAAAAGACATAAACAAATATTTCTTCAATTTGCCAATCATATCAACATCTTTTCCAACAATTAGCATATCATCAACATAAATCAAGAGAATAATGAAGCTATTGGGTGAAAAATATCTGACATAAACACAATGATCTAGAAGTGTTCACTTGTAACCATGACCCACCATAAATGAGTCAAACTTCTTATACCACTGTCTTAGAGCTTGTTTCAACCCATAGAGACTTTTCTTCAATTTGCAAACCATATGTTTTCTCCCATCCTCACACGGCCAAAGTCTCCTACTCTATAAGTAGTGAAATAGTCTTTCCTTGGAGTAGCGTAAAAAGATGCACCAGTGTCAACAATCCATTCGCTCCCTTCGTTTGCAATATGCAAACATAAACCTTCGTCACACAAAATAACAATGGGTTCATCTGAAACAACAGCTGTAGCATCTGTACTATCATTTTTCTTCAGTTTTCCCTCTTTCAAATCATTTACGTAACTAAAACAGTATCTTCTCTTGTGACCTAGTTTACCACAATAATGACACTTAAACCTTTTATCACTTGACTTTGATCTCCCTCTTGACTTATCATGGTTTTTATCATAACCATGATATATCTTATTTTTATCTCTCCCCCTGTTTTAAGTTACAAGTGTTTGGGATTGATTAGTACCTATAGACTTCCTTCTAGTCTCTTCATTGAGTAAGCTACTCGTAACCAACTCCATGGTAAGTTGTCCATTCGGTGCCAAATTACTAACAGACACCAACATTTCCCGACTATTTGGTAACGAGCTGAGAAGTAACAATGCTTTCATTTCATCATCTAACACAATCTTCATGTTCGACAACAGATTCACTATACTTTGCGCCTCATTCAAGTGCTCAACAATAGAATTACCTTCTTTGAATTTCAGATTCACCAGGTTTCTATTCAAGAAGGCCTTGTTTGCAGCGGTTTTTCTTTCATACAAATTCTGAAGTTTAGTCCAAAGAGAATGAGTAGATATCTCAGAAGACACATGGTGAAATACTGTATCTTCTAGCCATTGCCTAATATAGCCAATGGCCTTTCTATTTAATTTCTTCCACTCATCTTTAGACATATCATTTGGTTTGACATTATCCCCTTCAATTGGGGCATATAAATCCTTGCAATATAAAATATCTTCCATATTTGCTTTCCATATCACATAATTAGAGCCATTAAGGCTAATCATCTTTGTGTTGTTATTTTCCATGTCAATTCCAAACACTAACAATCTCCCAACAATTGCTTTGATACCACTTTTTTGGGGAAAACAACGGAAACAACTACAAAGAAATTCTACGAATGGAATAACCAAGTAATATTGCCAAACAAATATTCAATGCAAGCAAATAATCAATGCAAAATAAATGACACCAAGATATACGTGGAAAACCCTTCAAGGTGAAGGGTAAAAAACCACGGGGCAAATCCAATCAATCCACTAATCAATAAAAGAAGTACAATATTCTTCTCAAGCCTTTTTCCCAAGGCTTGAGGAATACAAAGAGCAATACAAGGGTTACCTCACAAGAGCTTCAAACAACTCCAAATCAAAGTAAGAATACATCGAAACAAACGACACCAAAATTCGATAAGAAACAGATCCAAAACACACTTGTGAGTCTTCAATCAACTCCTTTTCCACTTCCTTCTTCTCTCACAATGGAGACGCGCACGCAGCCGTCATGTCGTAGCCGTCGCACAAAACAAAAACGCAGGTATGTTAATTTTTTTCCCTTCTAATATTTGTAGGCATCAATAGTAACCCTAGTTGCTATTTTAAATTTAGGGCCTGGTCCACCGTAATGGGCTGGACCCAACCCAACAAGAGTGTATAAGATATTGAAATATGAGAAAGTGTAGCGATGTCAGATCTTTATGTTGGGCAAATCTTAGTCGTCTTTTATCTCACACCTAAACACCATTCTAATTTGTAAGATAGACTTGTGTATTCCCGGTGCCGTTGACATAATAAAAGTTTAACATGATAACTGAATATCAAAATGTTGGGTATGAGAATAGAACCCCTACACTCTCGGTGCTTTAAGTTCTATGTGATCCTTTAGATTATTATATTTAGATAAATCTCAACCGTCTTTTATCTCCAACTTCAAACACCATTTGGATTTGTAATATAAACTAGGACATTCCCCGTGCCGTTGGAACGATAAAAGTTTAAAACTTGTCAAAATATGATCACCCTTGAGTTTTCAACACCACCATCATCAACAGTTGAAGAAAAATAAATAAATATAAAAAATGATGGGTATGGGAATCGAACCCATGTACTCTTGGTGCTTTGAGTTCTATGTGATCTGCTAGATTCATATATTTGGTTAAGTCTCAGCCGTCTTTTATCTCCCACCCCAAACACCATCATGTTTTGTATATAATAAATTTTATTTGAAGGGTATTATGGGTGTTTTGTATTTTTGCACAACGCAAACGAGGAATCCACCCAGTACCGAAAATGAAGGATAACAGGAAGAGTCGGATAAAAGTTGGGCCTACGCGAAAAAGCCAGGAGAACAAGACACAATCTTCCATACACAACCCAACTAGTTTGGCACCTAGAGGAATGATTACGAAAAACATACTCTTGTTTAGTGCCTCCAACCAAAGTAGTCAAAGCGTGAAGCAAAGGCGAAGTGATTTGCCATGGCTTGGCTTTAAGCGAAAAGCAAAGCGCGAAGCGATGGCTTTACGCAAGTAAAACCACCCTAAAATTTAATTTTAACATATATATATATATATATATATATATATATATGCATTTTGCTTGTATCTTAATTCAAGTCAATGTAAGTGTTCATATTACTTTTTATGTTATGATGTTTGTTACCAGTCACTCCAACACGATACTTCCAACCAATGTCTTTCGGAGAACTATTCTCCCTTGCCTCACAGTTTTCTTCCATAATCAATCACCTTAAGTAATCAAAAAATAAAAGCATTATTATTGTATAGATTATCAATGCATAGATAATCGATGTATATATGTGAGTTCTTTCTTCGGGGTCATGATGGTGAAAATTCCGGTGAAGCTCTGTTGAAGGTAAGAAGATTTGTACCTCGAACAAGATCTCCAACTCCTGTTCTGTTGAAGCTCCTGATTCAGCCGTGAAGCTCTAAAGATAAAAGGAGAAAGAGAAAGTATGAGAAGATAAAGAAAGACAAAAAAAAATAAATTGTTTAATGAAGCTATGACTTTGGTGGCTTCATGTTTCAACAAAAAAGCAGTGGCCTTTTGTGACTTCAGGATAGTAGCCGAGCTTTGACCAAGGTTAAGCGAGATATCATGGTTTGGCTTGGCTTTTGGCTCTAAGCGGTGGCTTTGGATGGCTTTCACTACACTGCCTCAAACACCAAACACCTAAGACATCTTGTTTTATAAATGTGTCTAATTTATTACAAAGAGAGCGTATATTCATAAAGAGTTCATTCTATCCATCTTAGCAAGGTCAGCATCCTCATTTGCTCCTCTGAAAATGAGTGCACTTGACCTCCTCCAAGTGACTGACCTGATGAATGGTATTGTCCATTGTGTCCCAGCAGTTTCAAGGGGCCTGACCAGTGCCACTAACAATTGTTGCAGCAATTCCTGAGTGTGTTTGCACCCACAACGTACCTACCTTGACAAATGTGGTGACATTGTGAAATGGCTTTCAGCTCAAGTTGGAGAATGTCCTGGTCATTTGCTCCAACACTATAAGTGAGTAAAGCTTTTCCTTTGTGATGTCTAAACACACCTCAAAACCAGTGCAGTTTTCGACAACTGAGCCATCACTAATAAGAGCAACTCAGCCCTCTTGGAGGGGAGTCCCATTTTTCAATGATTAAAAGGGGAAGCTCCTAATTCAATTTTCCACTTCTTACAAAAATTTGTCATTGCTGCATAGCTTATCAAGTTGCTGACTTCTCTTACATTTCATTCAATCTTTTGCCTAAGCTTTGGTTCAGTTCCGTTCTTTTCCCAGTTCAATTTCCCACTTCTTACAAAACTTTGTCATTGCTGCATAGCTTATCAAGTTGTGACTTCTCTTACATTTTGTTCAATCTTTTGTTGGGAGAAGATTAAAACAAAGCACACAACTATGAAAGGAATAGAAAAAGACTACACAACTCTATTTTTATTGATTGAAACATAACTTGAGTACATGCCTATATATACTACTCCAAAGAACACTTAAGAGATAAGTTTTCATCAATCACACTCTTACATATCAAAAGACACCTTTTGATCTTTCATGGTCATGCTATTCAAGTCTTTTGGACTTCAAAAGACACCTTTTCACCATTCACTGTTTTTCGGTTTTCACTTAACAATTAGTAGTATATTGACCATAACGTTTTCACCCAATTGATACACCGTTTGAAGATTTGGAAACTAGACAAAAAGAGATTTCTTTTGATATATTATAAGCTAAATTCGGATAAGTGTAGCCCCTTCAAAATTTGGTTGAAAGTTGTCTTAAGTTTACTTTTCAACACTCCCTCTTAAACTTGACATCTTTCCAACACCAATCATCATTCTCAACTTCAGAAAAATATCATACTTGAGAGACTTTGTGAAAATACCAACAACTTGATCAAGTGATTTCACATACTCTACCTCTTCGTGCATGTTTTCAATGCATTGTCTAATAAAGTAATACTTTGTCTCAATATGCTTGCTTCGATCATGAAACACTGAGTTCTTTGCTAACGTAATGACTGATTTGTTGTCCATCATAATCTTGGTAGCTTCACTTTGCTCAAAATAAAGTTCCTTCAACAATATCTTTAACCAAATTGCATGACAAGCACAAGCAGTAGCAGCAACATACTCGGCTTCACATGTTGAAAGAGTTACTATGGGTTGTTTTTTAGAACACCAAGAAATTGCATTATTTCCCATAAAGAAAACAAACCCAGTAGTACTCTTTCTATCATCAATATCTCCAGCATAATCGCTATCGCAATAGCCCATCAATTTAAACTCATTTGAAGCCAAATAAAAAATTCCATAATCAAGAGTACCTTTAAGATAACGAAGAATTCTCTTGATTGTCTTCATGTGTGTCTCTGACGGATTTTCCATAAAGCGACTTACAAGTCCAACTGAAAGTAAAATGTCAGGTTTGGTATACAAGTTAAATACCTTAAACTTCCCACAAGACTTCGGAACAATGTTGGATTAGCCTTTTTAAGCCCTTCCTTCTTCATCAAAAGTTTAACTCCACATTCCATGGGCATGTTGACAGGATTGCAATCCAACATGTTAAGCTTCTTTAGCACTTCTTTTGCATAAGATTCCTGCGAGATAAAAATCTCGTCCTCCATTTTCTTAACTTCAAGTCCCAAATAATAGGACATGAATCCCATATCACTCATCTCAAACTCTTGAGCCATAGCCTTTTTAAAATCTTCAAACATTATTTGATTGTTTCCTGTGAATATAAGATCATCCACAGACAAAAACAAATAATAGATCTTCATTTTCCTTTTTCACATAGATTGCATATTCATGAACACATCTAGTGAAACCATTATCTTGACACTACAAGAAAAGTGTTGATTAATAGCGTTTCAAAAACGCTATGGTAGGATACCATAGTGTTTTAGTAAACGCTATGTCTGTCAGAGCTATAATAAACCCAGGGGCTATTATAGCGTTTTTAAAATGCTATGGTAAGTTGGCCTTTTATAGCGTTTCAGAAACGCTATGGTAGAGTCTACCATAGCGTTTCTGAAACGCTATTGTAAGTATACATAGCAAATTTTTTTTATTTTTTTATTTTTTATTTTTTTGCTATCAAATGACTTTTTATTACATCTTATAAGTTTTATTTCTAGAAAATAAAAATTTTAATGTGCCAAACTTAAACATTTCCATGAATGGAGGCAAAGTAATGTAATTAATAAGATAATATATTACATTGAGTCACAAAATCTATCAAATAATAAAGATAATGTATTACACTTAAACTTAAACATTCTTACTAAAAAAATTCTGATTTGCCACATGTAAGCCAGTAGTCGTTGCTTGATTAACTGTGGAAGGGGCCTTGTGTAGTGACCCATTTGAGCTCAATGCACTGGATGAGTAGCCCATGAATCTTCTGAGGAGAATCGGAGATATTGAACTATCACTTAGTTTAGAACCCATCTCTGCAGCTTTCTGTAACAAAGCTGTTGCATACATGTAAGGAGAAAGCCTGCTGGGGTGTGACCATTGTTCAATCCATTTAGATAAATTCTAATAATGATGAAGTATGTACTTTGTCAAGAGAGAGCCACTTGTATCTCCACCGCTTGACTGCTGATCCGGGAATATTGCTATACCACAAGGTTGCAGGGAAAGATGGAGATAGAATGGACATGTCAAACAAAACATGTAATTCCTATACAAAATATTGCAGGCAGGCAACTGAAAGCTGAATCCCAAACCAAGAGCAAGGAAACCACTAATGGAACAGGTATACCTCTGGATAAGATTCTTGAGGCCTTTATGACTTCCTTTGATAGAATCCAAGTGCAATATACAAGGTAACCTAAGTGACTTTCCAATTTCCTCATCTGAAAATTCATTGATGGAGATAAATGAAAAATCAGAAAATCACACACCATAGAAAGCAAACAACCAATATTCCATTAGAACTTGCCTTTGAAACCAACCACTTCCCCAGGATGGAAAATAACGAGCAAACTCCAATGAAGACTGGAAAAATATAAATCAATGAAATGTTTGTTCAATGATTTCAATCTAAATATTTGAAAAAATATAAATAATAAGACATCTGTCTTTGAAGAGGATAGGTATAATGTATTATACACAATGTTTTAAAAAACGTTTTTCAACCTCGAGGTGGTCATGCTTTTTCCGAGAAGAAGCGTAGCCTCGAAGTGTCGCGAGGCATTTTTTAATAAAAAATATAAAAAATTACAAAAAAAAACAATTATAGTGTATATTAAGATATTCTAGAAGACTTGCATGCTTGTTTAATCGTTATTTACTTATTTTATGAATTTCTTTTGCAGATTGAATGAAGCACCGAAATGAAAATGAAGACTGAACATTTCAAAGTCATGCAAGGGACTACAAATAACAAGTCATGGAAGGGACTACCAATAAAATACTTTGTAACATTACTTATATTCCAGAGAGTGTACTTCATTTATGTTAAAAACAATTTTGAGGGCATGACAAACTTACAAAAAAGAAATGAAGAATGCTCTTTTCATCATCAAAATTATGGAACAAACCTGTGCTTGGTTTAAATTACTCCAAGGCAACTGCAAAGTCACAAGTTCCCACAGCCACAACACCAAAGCTGTAAATGTCACACTTCTCATTTGATGGCTCATCGCAGAGGACTGCCGGTGCCATCCCATCCATTCAAGCTATAAAAATAAAAACATGGCCATTTTGTCATTAGAACAAATGAAGTACCTTCAATTAACAAAGAAAGGATCATAACAAAAAAGTACCTACAGTCCATTAAAACAAATAAATGATCATATGTTACCAAATTCTGGAGAACCTCGTATTGAAATTCATAGATGCCTAGGCTCTGAACTTCTAAGCTGTGACTGTTATCAAATGGAAGTAACAACATCTGATACAAGGCCCTTACCAATTATTTATCAAAAAATATTAACAACGTCATTCATGTGACTGTCCTTGCAAAGCTTGTTAATGAGTACATTGTAAGTGATTTCATTCTACCAATACCCACAACAAGTTCATGGGTTGGTCTAATTTATCATTCACACAAATACCAGCACAGTGCTTAGTGTAATATCACTTTGTTTTACTCTTCAAAAAACAAAAAACAAAAAAATCCACAATACCTAAATGGAAGTAATAGTACGTTAAGGGTAACAATGTCAGATTGTGAAACTTTAAAAGGAAATTCAGATGGCTGCAATATTTTCAAGGCCTTTCTGCTTCAGTTTTGTGAACTATAAAATACAATATAAGATTTTTCTGATTTCTCTAATAGAGATATGACCAGCAAAAAAAATCAGAAATTTCTTAGAAGTGTATAATTAGAAGAAGATGAAGAAGTATAACTGTATAATTAGAAGAAGCAATTAAAACAAAAAAACAAACAAGAAAAGATGACCAATACATAACAGACTGAAGTGTTGGAGTTTAATTTGTTTATTGGGAGAAGGAGGAGGAACAGACTGAAGTGTTTTGGGAGGAGAAAGAGTTTACAAAAATAGAGCAGAATAGAGCTTATAGAACTTATAGCACAGAAACAGAATAGAGCTTGGAGTTGGATCTTCGATGGTCGTCTTCTCCTCTCAAACAAATTTAGCCGTCCTCTTCTTCGATGGGTCGATCGCCTTCTTCAGTTCGAGCTTCTCTTCTTCTCCTCTTCTTCTCTTCTTCTTCAGTTCATCCTCTTCTCTGTCTGCAAATGAAATATGTGAAAATTCAGAAATATGTGAAAATTACAGGTTGTCATGAAAACACAGTGAAAAAATGTGAATTAGTGCACATAAATATATATGCTACAACCTAAGAGCGAAAAAGAAATATTTAGGTTTTTTAAGAGTGGGGAGCATTGCAAATGGCACATGAGAGGCAAGAAACAAGGAAAACAAACTAATCATGTGTTTTAAAAATGTCAGATAACATTTAATGTTAAAAAAGCAGGAAAAAAGAAAGAAAGGAAGAAATGAGAAAAGATGGTATGGTGGATGAACAAGAACAAACCTGCCAAACACATACGGCAATAACTTCACTGATGTCAGACCATATAGATAGTTTCCAAGAGAAAAAGGAAGTAGAGGGCTCAAACAGAGTAGAGTAACAACTCTGAAACCATTTTCTCCAATAGCTTTGTCGATAGCCAAAAATTTCTTGTTTCCTTCGACAAGTTTTAGAATCCTTTCACGAGAAAAGTATCTGGCAATGAGAAAGGCCAAGGTTGCAGCTATCTGCAAAAAGGGTCATGATATTAGTGAGTAGTTGAAATTCTATGTCAGAGTTATGAGAAAACAAGCTTACCGTTCCACTGATAGAGACAATGATAGTGCCAATAACATTCCCAAAGAGAAGACCAACAGACATTGTTAAAGGGATGGCGGGAATCACGAGCACCTAAAAGACCACAGACCATTTCAAGTTAGGGAATCAGTATTTTCCGTAAACAATATAAAATCTTTTCTTTTTTTTAGTAACAAAACCATATAAAATCTCAAGCCATCCTTAAGAGTACTATAGTCCATTGTATCACAAACAGGTGACTGAGGAACTTACTTTGTTTCCCAATGAATCAAACAATAATACAACAAAAAAGTATATCTTGTTGTGTGTGGAGCCAAATATTATTCGAGTGGTGACATACGATACAACTGTCAAATGCCAGTAAGTTAGGGTAATTTCATACAATTTAGGGGATACTTCTATCATTTTCCCTTTGTTACTGTAATCTCAATGAGGTACACATGTAGATAGAAAGTAACATAGCCTGAAAACATAATGGTATTCTCCCTTTTGCCACAAAGCAGATTCTCGTACAAGGCAAGGGTTTCAAGGGAACCCACAAAGTATTGTTTTTCCAGAAAGCATAATTGGTGTTTTGAGTCTTGGACATAGCCATTTTGTTGAACCATGTAAAGTAATATGTCTCTTCCCTTTGTATTGCTTTCTATTTGTCTCCACATTCATATGTGTGTCTGTCTATGTATGCTAAGCACACATTCCTAATATTTGCAAAGAGACTAAACTAATCTAATCCTATTCCAAATGGTGAATTATTTGATTATTAATTCCAACAAAGTATTGGTGTCTCTGCCTCGCAGTTGATCTTTAGCACAAAATTTTGTTCAATTCCAAAATGTGAGAGGTAGCCGCTCTGAAGAAGAGGATTGGGATAGTAAAGATCCTCCTGTGGTACCAGTTCATTTAGCATATATAAACATTCCTTACATGTAGGCATCTAGCAGGTAAACTCAACTAACCTCAGCGCAAACATGTCGTGTTTTGAACCAATTTATTTCATGGTAAGGCTGAACATGAAGTTCTTCCCTCAGAGATACAATAAGATCTGTCATTGGACCTACGAACCTCTTCCCATATAAGTATGACATAGGCATGTAAGCCATTCGACAGTAACACCACAATTTTCCTGCATTGCATTAAATAGAATTTAGCTCGAAAAAGGAATTCAACTTTACAACATCATGGAAAAACTTTTTGTTTCATTTAGGAGCAGAACTTTTGTATAAAAAAGAATCAAAAGTTGTGTTGTGAACCTGCATTTATAGGGAGAAAGGAAGGGAGAAGCAAAACTTCAGGGGGCATAGGATGGGAACCTGACCACTCAGACACTCTAGGTATCTGCATGAACATGGATCATATTATATAGATCACTAGTCAGGAACTATATATGTAGCAAATTTAGGTATGGAGATTTATTGTTACCATACCGAAAGCCAAGTCTTTCCCCAAGCTGGTATTGATGTTACACCACCATGGTCACGTATCCATTTACGACCTCTTGCACAAGCATTTTCTTGACCTCCACATAAGAGGAGATGTCGGATCCCAATTTGCAAATAGACATTATTGATGCATAAGACTGGCCCTGAGATTTTAGGGGCCCAATTCGATCTAACGACACCTAATTTCGTCTCAGTTCGATTTGACGAAGGAGAGGAAGCGAGAGATCCTCAGACTCGAATAACAACATCACTCGCAGCTGCAACAGATCTGATTGCAGAACAAACACCTCGCAGAATATAAGAGAAATGGAGTGAAATTCTTGAATGTAAACAATAGAACTCACAACAGAAACAATAGTAGTGTGCATAGAACCTCATACAAGTAATAATCCAGTTCACTATTCTCATATGGTTCCCGAATCAGATAGTTGCAGTCCAAAAAGCCAGTTCAGAATATACAAGTCTCAGAAATCAAAAAAAAATCATAGATCAACTGTACGATTCGTTTGTTGAAGGTTAAATTCAGCAGATTTAAATGAAATGAAATGGAATTTAAATCCTTAACAGAATATATAAGCACCCAATTGAATGTCAATCCAAAATAACACAAATGAAATGGCTCTACGTTGATTTAAAAATAGCAAATTCAATTTATAGCAGTCAAACAAACAAAACCCACAAGCAAGAAATCAGTCTAATTCAACGAAACATTTAAAAAAAATGTCATCTTTCTAATGCAGTCTGAGTTTCAGTTAGTATTTATAGAAGTTAGTTAATAGCAAGAGAAAGATGATTAAGTGAGTGCATTAGTAGTAAGAAGAAGAGGAAGAAACCCTCCCTCACTATTGCTTTGTTTTAACCCCAAATGGAAAATTTTCTCGACCCTTTTCGATTAAACCACCAAAAATGATCAAAATTGATGAGAAGCACATTAACATTAGAACAATTTCACCAAAATAACAGCAAAAACTCAAACCCTATTTTCGATTAAAATCTCATATCCCTAAAATTTATGGAAAAAAAAATTCCTAAATAAAATATGTCTGGGCGAATTTTTAGTGCTTGAGTTTTAGAGAAGAAAAAGTTGATGAAAGGAATAGAGAGAGAGAGGTACCTTTACTTCAAACACTCAAGTCAAACCAGATCTTCTCTTCTCTGCACAATACTTTGCTATGTCGTTTTGAGGGTGTTTGGTCACACTTATAGTTTCAAACACCTTGCAGATGGAACAAAAGCATAAAAGATGAACCAGGGATTTCATCTATAAAACCTACATAGAAAGAGAATGAAAAACTGTGAAAACGTTGAAAACACAAAAATCATGCATAAATCGAAGGAACAAAAACTTCAGATTTTCCAAAAACACAAACCGTACAATGAGGAAACAGTGAGGGCGACGAAGAGATGGAGGGAGCAGTGAGGGAGATGGAGATATGGAGAGAGCAGGGAATACGATGGAGAGATGGAGGGAGCAGTGAGGGAGATGGCGAGAAGACAGGGGGAGGGAGGGTGAATGTGAGACGAAAGAGGCGAGCGCTGAGTAAAGGGAGATATGAAAGAGGTGAGCGCCAAAAATCCCGCCCAAGTTTTTACAGCGTTTTCATTTTTAAAGTGATTAAAATTTGACTTTTGATAGCACATTTGGCAAAAACGCTATTAAGAAATGCTATTAATGAGCATTTGTGTTGTAGTGTGAAAATACTTATCAAGATGGCTATTCCAGGCTTTTGGAGCTTGCTTTAATCCATATAAGGCATTTTTTAATCTTAATACCTTGTCCTCAAAACCTTCAATAACAAAACCTAAAGGTTGTTCAATATAAACCTCTTCCTCAAGGTGACCATTCAAGAAAGCAGACTTGACATCCATTTGATGGATCTTCCAATGATTATGTGTTGCAAGTGATATTAACATCCAGATTGTCTCCAAACGGGCAACAGGAGCAAAGACCTCATCATAGTCAATGCCTTGTTTTTGCTTGTAGCCCTTTGTAACGAGTCTCACCTTGTATATTTCTACTTCACCCTTGGAGTTCTTCTTGAGTTGATACACCCATTTGACTCCAATAGCCTGATGACCACTTGGAAGTGATGCAAGCTCCCAAGTGTTGTTCTTCTCAATGGCTTGAATCTCCTCATCCATGGCTTGTATCCATTTCTCATCTTTCACAACTTCTTCAAAACTCAAAGTCTCATCATTGGAGAACAAGCAAAATAAATTCTCATTTTCTAACCTTCAAGTTTTTTCATAGAGGTCCATGAGGCTTCGATGTCTTCGAGGTCCTTCACTTGAGCTAGATGAAGGAGAGGTTGATGATGTTGTTGTAGAATATGATGTTGGTGTTGTTGGAGTTATAATTTCACCTTGGGTTCTTCTAGTAGAGTTTGTTCTTCCTCAAAGTACGGAAGAATAGCATAAGCCGCTTCATATTGTGTACTCCAATCCCATGTTGCATCTTCTTCAAATTCAACATCTCTACTAATCATGACTTTGTTGTTGCTTGGATTGAAGAACTTGTAGCATTTTGAGTTCTCATCATAGCCAATAAACACAAATTTGCTTCTATCACCTGTCATGTGGTTGCTAGCTCCATTGTCTAGATACCATAAACTCGTGTCTCCGTTGGGTTCTTCCTTATGTGCAAGGAATAATGCGGGCTCCTCCACATCTTCCTTGTGCATGATAAGCTTTGTCTCAGCTTCTACGTTCTTGGTTTGACATTCCCAAGAAAAGTGTCCATATCTTCCACAAGAATAACATTCAATTTGCCTTTTGTCATTCTTTACCTCATTGTATCTTATATAATTGCCTCTTGAAGAATTTTGATAGCTTCTCTATTGAAGAGAATTGTGATCATCTCGTCCTCTTCCTTGACCACGTCCTCGACCTCTTCCACGTCCTCGGCCTCTTCTACCATTTTCATAACTATCTCCTTTGGCTTTCAATGAAAGTTTTGCTTGCAATGCTTGCTCCACTTGTTCTTGCTTGCCTTGGTTCATTATCTTTTTATGAGCCCGTAAGGATTCATTCAATTCTTCGATGGACATGGCATCCAAATCTTTATACTCTTCAATGGCTACCACCACATGATTGAATTTAAAGTTGAGAGAACGAAGAATCTTCTCAACAACACAAGTATCTTCTAAATTTTCTCCAAGCCTATTCATTTTATTCACTACCGCCAAGACTCTTGTGAAGTAATCCGAAATGGATTCACTCTCCATCAAAAGAGGTTCAAACTCAGCCCTTAGAGTTTGAAGACGTACCTTCTTCACTTTTTCAACTCCCATGACGGAATTCCGAAGGGTATCCCATGCTTGCTTGGATTTGGTTTCATTTGCAACATTCTCGAACATGTCATCATCTAAACTTTGATGGATGACGGTAAGAGCACATTGATCTTTCTTCCTTTCTTTCTCCAATACATCATTTTGAGCTTGATTCAAAGCCTCCTCATTTTGAGGTTCTTCATAGCCTTTCTCAACAATCTCCCATAGTCCATGAGCACCAAGGATAGTCTTCATTCGAATTGCCAAATTCTCATAATTAATCTTGGTGAGTTGTGGGTATTGGAAAGAAAGAGTTTCTCCTTTAGAAGACATTATCTAGCACAAGGCTCTGATACCACTTTGTTGGGATAAGATTAAAACAAAGCACACAACTATGAAAGGAATAAAAGAATACTACACAACTATATTTTTATTGATTGAAACATAACTTGAGTACATGCCTATATATACTACTCCAAAGAACACTTAAGAGATAATTTTTCATCAATCACACTCTTACATATCAAAAGACACATTTTGATCTTTCATGGTCATGCTATTCAAGTCTCTTGGACTTCAAAAGACACATTTTCATCATTCACTGTTTTTCGGTTTCCACTGAACAGTCAGTAGTATATTGACCATAACTTTCTCAATAAAAACCCAATTGATGCACCGTTTGAAGATTTGAAAATTAGACAAAAAGAGATTTCTTTTGATATAGTATAAGCTAAATTCGGATAAGTGTAGCCCCTTAAAACTTTGGTCGAAAGCTGTCTTAAGTTTACTTTTCAACATCTTTTTCCAAAGCTTTGGTTCAATTCCGCTCTTTTCCAAGTTCAATTTCCTAATTCTTACAAAACTTTTTCATTGCTGCATAGCTTATCAAGTTGCTGACTTCTCTTACATTTTATTCAATCTTTTGCCTAAGCTTTGGTTCAGTTCCGCTCTTTCTGGTGTATATATTTGAGGTTGTTAGTCTTTCAGTAATTTTTATTTTGTTGGTGGGTTTCATACATTTCCTAGCTTTTGCTGACTTTGTGCTTCCTTTGGTGGAGTTTATTTCTTTCTAAATGTTGGGGTAAGCAACTTCCTCCAATATACATATATATTCTGGAAATTGAAACTGGTGCAAAAGCATCAGTGGTTGGTGAAACATATGAAAGAAGAGGAGATCCCAGTGTTGGAATCCCAAGTGAAGCAACTAGTGAATGCAATAATTTTCACATAGAAAAGCCATCCAAATATCCAGTTAGTCCCATGGAAGCAAAGGGCGTTCTCATGGTTGCTGAGCAAGGCAGTATGAATGTGTTTCTAGAGTTCTATTCATTTTGCCTTTAGACGCTATTGGTGTTGTTTATGTTTATCTGTAGAAGTGCTTATTAATTTTCTTATACTTATTTTTACTTAAGTTTAGTATGCTCGGATTGCTAGCCTTTTGTTCCCATATGGTTATTATATTTTTCAAAATGTTTGGTATCTTTTAAAGGGGATTAATTATATTTATCTAAGTGTGATCTTTTGTTTCAACAGATTGTAGCTAAGTACGTATATGATTTTCTATTGCGTTTCCTATTAAACTTAAATTTTACATTAGTTTTTTTTATTTGATTTATTGATTGTATTATGATATTATTTGTCTAGTTCATTCTTCATTATTTTGTGTTTTCTTCCACATCTTCAATTGTTTGTGAATTTTCAGTTGGTTTTTTGTTTTATTTATATTAGCTGATTTTGTACGTATTAACCTCAGTTTAGTATTATTATAATTTGTTTAGAGACTTATTTTTTTTACACCTTCATAGTGTCTTGGCATTCCTTGATATATGCATGATTTCCCTTGTGTTTTGTTTCTTTTCTTATCTTTAATAAACATCTTTGTGTTTGGCCAAAAAAATAAAAAGAAACAAATTACAACCTCATAATTATTTACTACTCATGTCATCAAAATTAAACTTCTTGAGATCTTCGAATTAAGTTGGTTGTGATTTGAATCATCGAATTGACTAAAATTAAATATTTTTTAGTTTCATTTGAACTCCTACTAAATATTTCTATATTTGTTTTTACTATGATATTGTTGGGATAGTTTGTTGGTTTGAATTTTACCACTTATTTTTTCTGTGGAGATTTTGATGTTTCCAATCTTATTTGGGTGGGATCTAGGGACAGAGCTTTTTGCCAAAATATCTAACAAACCATCTAAATCGATCTTTTATTCCCTTTTGATGGGGTAGCCGTGAAGATGAAAACTTTGATGAGTTGGCTTAGAAAGAGATAAAAATGCTTCAAGCCGAGTGGAAGTTACCCAGATCCTTATCTTCAGCCCAGATTTTGGATGAAATTTTTCATTCCACAACTTCTGCACTATTAGGGGTGTTTGTTTTATGTCTGATTTATACATAAATCTTTGAAACTTAGAAAATATGGTTGTTATCATCTGACTGATACGTTTGGTACAAGGCCTCATTAGACATTGCCTCTGATTGAATTTTATTTTTTATTTTTTTAAGGCAAGTTTGGGTTTTGAGGCTCTCCTAAAGTTATCATTAAATCAAAAGCATAAGAGTACATCAAAATTACACCACTCACTTATTCTTTCGTCATACATTACATCATCACAAGGAAATGAAATTTTCTTAAAATCCTCAACCAAGCTAAGAGAAGAATCCATGAGTTTTAGCTAAAAGTTAAACTCCCCAGGTGAATGGTTGTCCAAATGGTTCCTTGGTGAATGCGCTTAAACTCGCGATCTTGATAGGCATCAATCAATTGCTTAATCATCTCGAGAATAATGATATCAATCCCCTTGTCTAACAGATAGAAGAAGTCGAAATGATATGAAGCAATGATTTTCATGAGTTAGAAGTTTTAGTTAAAGCCTAAACAAAAACTTTTCTACCCCTCTAATTAAGACATCAACCTCTGGTTAGAGATTATTAAGATATGAGAATTCTAACTCAACAAATACCCCCGTAGTTTCATTTGTTAGTCGATATAATGCAGTTTGAGGATCTGAAAGGTGAGATACTTGTATAAACGGGGAGGGGAGTGGCCAGATGATTCCACTACAAAAGAATTGTACTATACCGACGATTGCAAAAGGGATTTAGCGACGGGTTTAACCGTCACTAAATAATACGGCGACAGTTGGCCAACCGCTGCTAATAAAGGCGTCACTATGGCATTCAGTGGCGGTTTTGAGCAACTGCTAGCATAACCGTTGTTGTATGTTATGTAGCGACGGGTGTTTGTAACCGTTGGTAAAACTGTCGCTGAATACTATATAGCGACGGTTACAAAAAAATATGAGCAAGGACGACGTTTAATAGTGCATTGTGATGGTTTTTTTTCTGCGGCTAAGGACGGTTCTAAACTGCCACTACAATTCGTGGCACCCTCTGACGGTTTATAACCGACGCTAAATTCTACCAGTTAATCCTTTTAGCGACATTTAAAACCGCCGCTAATGCCTGTTTTTATTATCATGACAATTCTATTATGCCTATCAGAAACATGTAAACAACCTGTATTTTCAACCTATAAACAATCTGTAAACAACCCACAATTTTACACAACTATTTTATATCAAAATCATTTAGGAAAACTTCACTTCAACTATATTGACATCAACTTTAACAAAAAAAGAAATATATATATTGTCATCAAAGTTAACAAAATATCAAAGCTAGTACAAGTAGAATGTTTTGAAGTTTGATAGTTAAAGTCAACTTTACTATAGTTAGCACTTGTACCGTGTTTTTGAAAGAAATAAATAAACAATGCTATGGAGTGTGGAGCCGATGAATATCTTCATTATTATGTTGACTAGATGACGAGGGTCTTGCTGGTGTTGGTGAAGCTTGCCCACTTCCTTCGTCTTGTGCCTAAAAATGATGAGTCAACAATATTACTCTAAACTTGAACCAAATTACAATAATTAATTGATTTATATTTAGTAAGTAATCAATATCACTGATAACTCATATATATATTCAAATAATGTAAAGGCAAAGAAACATACGGGTGTAGTAAATAAGCTTGCAAACTTAGCAGGCACATTTCCATCCAACTTCTAAAAAATGTATGTGAATGCTCCTTCAAATCCCTACCTCTTTAATGTCTCTGTCTCTAACTGTGACTCCAGCTGGTGAAATCTCCGTTGAAGTTGAGGATCAATGTTTTGCGTTGGTTGTGAGGACATCATCCCATTAAACCTACTATTGGTGCTGCCAAAGACTTGAGAAGGACAAGGACCAAATCCCAAAGCTCGAACTCGGCCTAAATGCTCTTTTCCTAACACCTTAGCAAGTGAATCTTGTTGTGAAATGGATTGTGATGTGGAATCTATTATCAGATGACTTGTTTGCAAATGCAAAATCCATAAATTGATTCAATCCTTCCGCATATTCAAGTGTATTCCTCGGCATAGAAATCCAAGTTTTGTCCATTTCAAAATATCTGAATTCAATCAAAACAAAACAACTAATAAGTTCAATCCTACTAATCAAACAATAATAATTTGAGAGCATTTGTAATTATTACCACAATATTTCCCTAATAAAACTATGGTGGGTCATCCAGTAATAATAAAACAGAGAATGGCTATGAACTAGTTGCTAAAAGAGATGTCAAACCCTTAGATGGCTGACAATTTAAATGTCAACTTATGCATTACTAAAAAAAACTCCATAGCTGAAGTAAAACAATCTACAATTAATGCATCCCATGAAACCTATATACATAAATAAATAAAGACAAATAGATTAAAAATATTGATGTTAGAATGAGTTTGTCGACAAGAAAAATAAAGAATTGAGGAGTAGACATTACAATGAAATGGGAAGATATACAAAATCCCTAAACATAGCTATGGCGCTAGACAAAATTCAACAAAATACCCGAAATCCAAACCAAACAAAAAAGAATTGAGAACCTAGGGGCTAACCTAATTCACCAAGAAAAACTAAACTCCTCATATAAGAAACTGAGAATCTAGGGGCTAGCCCTAATTCACCAAAATACCCAAAATCCAAACAAAAGAACTACAACACAACTCTAAACTCTAAAGATCTTGGACCCACATATGTCCAACTGAAGGACACCGGCATAATCTCAAAATTAGACACTGCTTCAGTTTCATGGAAACTTTCCTACGAGTGTTAGCAACTTCTCAGTATGAGTAACTATAATCCCTCACATGATCTATTTCTAATCAAGGTGAAACTAGACTGACATATTTTCAAGGTGTGGTATGATGCATTGCATCCACCGTAATTACATTGTAATTGACACACCAACTACATAGAACTCGCACTACTATTTCTCGCGACCACCAATAACCTCCATTTCTCTCGGTGCCACTTGTTGATACCAACAACATATAATGCACACCAACAGTCAATAACCCAAACAAGATATCAAATGGGTCAAATGTCACAATATAGATATAGATTTCTCATCTCAGGGATATGCAAAAAAAAAAAAAATAAGAAGAAGAAGAATACAAGGCATAAAAGAACAAGGGAGAGCCCTTTACCTTAAATTCATTAAACGGAAAAATACAAATGATGAAAAAAGAAGTTACAGCAATTGAAAATCTAACTTAAGTAAATGCAAAGTATGATTATGGTTCTATTTGGGGCTGAACATATAAATTAGTTGAGCAAATTTCCGTTGAAACTTAAACACTATAATCTAAACAAGAAAAAATGTATGCAAAATTGATATGCATTTCCTTCAAATATTTATTGAACGAAAGTGCCCAATAATTGTCAATATTTATTACTGATTGAAAATGTTGAGAAGTAAGACTCTGTTTTTTATTAAACACCTGAACAGACACTCTACTCCATCCTCGATACAATGAATGCTCATTTCCAGCTAGTGACGGAGCCAGGATTTTTGTCGAGGGGGGCGGAGTGATGCCATAATTAATTAAATATAATATAAAAATTAGTTATTTTAACATGAATTTTTTTTTAAATCCGAAATTCTTCCTGGCCTAGAAAAACCAGCGAGGTTGCTGTCTGGGGAGGCAAAAATACACTTTTTCCCCCCTATTTAACAACCTTTTTGGAAAATGTGTTTAAAGAGGGGGGCAAAAATACACTTTTGCCCCCCTCTTTAACAACCTTTTTGGAAAAGGTGTTTAAAGAGGGGGGGGGCAAAAGTGTATTTTTGCCCCCCAGGCAGCAAACCAAGCAGGGGGACCCAGGCCCTATAGAATTACTACTTTATTCATTGATTACTACTATAGCAAAAAGGGGAGTACAACAAAGACAGTCATTGAAGATGATTACTATTATATTCATTGAAGATGATTACTACTTATAGAAACACAACAGAAGATAAGGGTTTGAATCATTGATTACTACTACATGAAGAAAATGAGGAAGAGATTGAGTTGCTTACAATTTTTTTTGTGGAGATGACCAACACATTGATTAATGAAGGCACCTGGTACCTAGAAGAAGAAGAATAAGGTGGTTTGGATCCTACTGGATCTTGTGAAGATGAGCTCAAATAACTCAATAGTTATAGATCTTTGAAGATGATGAAATATAGGGGTTTCCCTCATCTTATCCAATCGATGGAGTGTGAAGAAGAAACTGTGAATTTTGGTTTCTTTGAAGAGCAATTCTAGCTGGTCTGGAAACCAGCCTGATTTCCCTGCCTGGGAGGCGAAAATACATTTTTGCCCCCTCTTTAAAACATCTTTTTGGAGTATGTGTTTAAAGAGGGGGGGGCAAAAATGTATTTTTGCCCCCCCCCAGGCAGGGAAGACTCGCTAGAATTTCTGTTCTTTGAGAGATTTGAGGCATTTAACCTCTATCTCTAACTCTAAAAGTATAGTTTGAATTCCCAAATTCTAGACAGTCTGGGAGAGGCTACCTGGGGGGCCCAAAATACAAGTTTGCCCCCCCCCCCCCCCTCTTTAAATACCTTCTCCAAAAAGTTTTTTAAAGAGGGGGGGGCAAATTTGTATTTTGGCCCCCCAGGCAGCAAACCAGGCTGTCTACCCGAGCTGTCTAGAATAACTCGTTTGAATTTGATATGTACATGATTTGAAGGATAAAGTCCTGATTAAAGTGAAAAGTGAGAATATAGGGGCACATAAAAAAACTAATTGGGGGACAAATAAATTATTTAAAAAAAAAAAATTCTCAAAAGTCAGTGGGGGCAAGTGCCCCCCCCCCCCCCCCCCCCTG
The DNA here is from genome assembly GCA_963556465.1 of Berberis vulgaris. Classification (NCBI taxonomy): domain Eukaryota; kingdom Viridiplantae; phylum Streptophyta; class Magnoliopsida; order Ranunculales; family Berberidaceae; genus Berberis; species Berberis vulgaris. The sequence goes on along the minus strand of OY747133.1, from coordinate 52,030,274 downwards.
ACTCCTAAACCTTGAGCAAATGGTAATCTTGTCAAATTACGCAGCATTTAAAAGACCGTATTTCTAAAGTTCCATGCAATGTAAGATATGAGTGGTTCATCAAGTCAAGTCCTCAACCACTGATCCAATTGGCGTAGCTAGGATAGAGTTTACTAGTCCAAACTTCCAATTATGTTGAAATTATACCCAAGTATGACAGTTCAGTCAATGGATTAGCTAACAAAGAAAACAGGGTAACCACTACTATGTTTTGTCTAACCAACCATCACCACTAGGCTGAACAAGACGCCCCAAACATTTTAACTATCAAACAAACGGTGTCTGAAATAATTTTCGTCACAACAAGCTGTATTATTCCTATAAACTGAATGACAATGCAGGTAATAGAAAATACCATCAGATAGAACATAACCTGAATACTCAAATCAATTTACACGTTGATGGTTTCAGCATACAGTGGTTTCTGAATGACAATGCTGTTTTGTTTATTGCTAAATACATGATAACATGCTTATGAGAAAGATACAAAAGTTAGACATACCGTGAGGGATATGGAAGAACTAAGATGATGGACGAATCGAACGAGCGCGAGAGACCACCAATAGTCACTTCTTCTTCCTCTTTCGAATCTTCCTCCTATTTCTTCCTCCAAACACTATTTTAGGTTAAATAATCAAGTTAACTGAATAGAAAGTGAAAAAAAGAAAGAATAGGAAGTGAAAATAAATTAGAAAGTTAAAATAAATTAGTTTTTTTTTTTCACAATAATAAACGTATAGAATACCACTAACAATTCATCCAAAATATATCCCAAGGTCAGGTATCTCAAAACACAAATGGAAAACAACTACAAATTGATCAAAATTGTCTCTCATCGATCATTAACTAAAAGGAAGATTAAGGGGTTTTCAAAAAGAGAGTAAAATGAGGAAGTTGGAACCTGAGCTTAGAGAAGAACCACCTATTCTTGCCGGTCTTGAATCGGTCCTCAAAACGAGATTTGATCTCCTTGGCAGCAGTGAGCTTCTTGTCCCTGGACTGAAGAGCATCGGCAGTGGCGATATCCTTGAGATCCACATCGAGAGTGTAGCGAGTGGGCATGATGTGATTGTAGTTCACCACCTTTATGAAAGCCTTAACACGGGACTTCTTTGCAGTCTTCTTGGCCGAGTCCTTGCGAATCACCTTCTTTGGGTACTTTGAGATCCCAGCCACCAAGCAATGACCGTATGCTCTGTCACGAGTTCCATCGTCGTAGTTCTTCACGATCACTACTTTCCTACCTGCGTATCACCCTTGCAGGATGATCACCGCCTTGTTCGGCTTCAGAAACTTCACCATCTTTAGTTTGCCTCTCCTTCCTCCACTTCTCTTCTCCTCTACAGCTCTAAATTAGTTAGGTTTGGAGTTGAAACCTCATCCATTGGATGGTATTAAGATCTAAAACACAATCAAGATTTGTTAATACCCCATTTGCACCTTTCCCACCACGCCGAATCTGGACCAAGCATATAACGACGGTCAACACAACCACAATTAACCAGAACCGTCGTTAACCAATATTATTCGGCGACGGTCAAAGAAACGTCGTTAAATAAAGCATTTAACGGTGGTTTTTGCGAACCGTCGCTAAATACCCGCAGCTAAATTCCCATTTTCTTGTAGTGTCCCTTACATTATTATATAGAACCAGACAGTTCTTGAGCAGGAAGAGCAGTGGCGGTGAAGACAGACATGCACTTGAGGTTATAGGAAAGCGCATCACAAGGAGTTAAGAAAATTTCATTAATTTTTTTGAAGAACATTTCCAATCTTTATCATGCCTGGGTTGGTTACATGTGATATACTTCTTGTGCAGAGCAGTAATCCTGGTATCACCAACAATTGGATTTGAGGGCTGGACCAGGATGTAAATATGATCGATAGACAATATTTTCAAAGGAACAATTGAATGTGTGAAAATGCAGTGTATATGAAACCTTTGTTGAACTCATTGTTGCACTACTAAGACTGAAGCTTTACCTCCAAAATCTGGGGAAGAAAGTAAGTCACCAACAACTCCTAACACTGTGTTCTCGTTCCACTCAGATAGCCCATTGAGAAGCATATGGTCTTCTTGATTCCTCCCTACAACCCATAGATCATAGGTCTCGTTGTTCATCTCCCGTATCAAGCTGACTGTTTCCATCCCATCTTTGAGCTTTACTTCTTTGTAGACAACATTACTGTTTCTCATGTGCTTCTCTCTGAATCTTTTTGTTGTTTGATCATCTAAATGATTTTCTGTGACATCTGCCTTGTTTTCAGGTGAGGTTATCCTTACCACATTAAGTCTTGTACTCGATTTTCCAACAATACGATCAGCAATAGCCATCACCTCTCGAGAATCAGCTCCACCAAAGAAAAGGACAGCTATATTTAAGGTTGAGTTATACAAAGATTGCAGTGACACAAGGTTGTGGTGCCCAGCCCTTTCAACTAGGATGCCAACTGTACAAGGTGCACGTGCGAAAACACCTGTGATCACCATTGTTAGTAACCGATTTGATGTTTCGTTATGAGCATCCTGGCCCTGCACATAATATGGAAAAATAATACATGCTGCCTTCTTATCGAGTGCAAGCCTACAAATGTCTTGGTACATGGACTCATAAGGTGACACGGCAGTGAATGCTTGAATACTGACAGGGTCGCGAGATGTTTTTTCATAAATACTGAATGCACTGACAATGGAACTTGAGCGAGCATATCTGGAAGTTCTACTGTGCATACTGTAGTCTATAAACATAGGGGTGGCCCGACCAGTGAGCTCCACGAGGTGGAGTACATAGACCGTTATCGGGCTGTATTTAGTTGCATGGATGGCATCAACGAGTTTCACAATGCCAGGTACAGTCCCTTGATCATGTATACAAGCCACTATGTGAAGCTCATTATGGGGTTCCAAGTCTTCAATGGACGTTCTCCTGTTGAGTATGTTCAGCTCTCCTTTCCTTTCGAGGATTCTTATCATGGGTGTGGAAATACCAGTCTCCACGATTGCACATAACACCAACAGTGTGAAAGATTGATCAGTTATTACCTGCATACATTGATGAATTGTAAAGTATTATGTACATATGAAGCTAGAAGTTACCCCTATCTGAAATCAAAGTGGAATAATCAAGGAAGATTCATTGAAAGATGAGATATTTGATCATGGATACAGTTCTGGTATACTTAAAGTACCTTGTTATCCAGCCAATGCAGGTATACGAACAACTCTATGTGGCCTCTTAAATTCATTGAAAATGCGAGAGAAACGGCTTCTCTCAAAGGAGTTTTATAGTATATGGCAGGTAGTGTAATCCCAATGATCCTTGCTATGAATGCTAAGCTGATGACAGTTAACAAGGGAAATAAAGTATACCAGTTAGTCAAGGCGAAGACGTCAACTTTCTGGCCAACCAAGGAGAAAAAGACTGGCATGAATAGATCACATATGATGGTTTCACTCCGGTCCACAATAGCTGATCCTAAAGGAGGGCCATCTGGTATAAGCACACCTACAACCAGTGGCCCGTATACAATAGTAGCACCAATCATGTCACATAGTGAGGCCAAAACCAACACAGACAATAAAATTCCCACCACATAACATCGTGCAACTGGCTTTCCCGGTGGAGTCCTCTTGATAATCCAAATTGGTATTGGCCGAAGTGCGAATATTGCAAAAACTAGTAGCACGGTGAATGAGAAGAAATACTCCAATCCTTTGGTATAGTTCACTGCAGCTTGTCCCATTGCTTCAAAGATAGCTATTGTAGTCCACCCTATGAAATCCCCAATCATGGAAGCAGCCATTGCTTGTCTTCCAACATCGGAGCCAAGCATTTTGAGCTCTTTGAGAACTAGATGGAGCACCGGAAATCCTGTCATCGACACAACACAGGCTAAACCCAAAACGGACCCAAACCCAGCTTTAGTTATTCCTTTTTCAAAATGCTTCCATAGTAGAAAAATCAATGACATAGATATTATCCATGGTAGCAAAATGCCACACACGGTTATGATAACCGCACTCTTTCCTGCATTTGTTATCATAACACTGTCCATTTTCACCGTGCACACAAAGATGAAATATAGCATAGCAATCTTTGCTAGCATTTCTATCTCCACAGTACCTCCAACAGGAAACATTGTTGTGGCAAATTCTTTACTGCGGCCTAGAACAGATGGGCCAAGGATGACACCAGTCTTGATCACACATTTACACACACCCATACATTTAAAACCACATTAGATAATTGTTTTGGAAATTTATTGTTTATGAAAATTATAATGCCAATAACTAAATAAAAAAAAAATGATATCGACAAAAGCTTACAATGATCTCGCACACAATGCGAGGTTGTTTTAAAGGCCTAAGAAGGAAATGAAGACTTTGACTGAGGATGATGAACAGGGAGATCTGTAATAAAAGACGAGGATAATGATAATCCAGAGGGCTGTGCTTAGTATATAGAACGCCTGGGTGGAACATAGTCTCAAGGGGTCGACAGTATAGTACGTCATCAGCATGTTGAATTTCTCCAGAGTAATTAAACTTAAACGCCATTTCTGATCAGAATGTACACCGAAAAGGATAACTGAGCGAGCAAGAGACGAAAGAAAAAAAAAAAACTGCTGCTAGACCCGAGGAAGATTAGGATGCATGGGGAGGAACTTTGAGGGTTCTCAGGGAAAGGTGGACGACGGACATTTGCTAGCTTTTTACTGATTAATTGTCTCACCTTTAATTTTGACCACTTTTTCAGGTGGCTCACACACAACTCATTTTTTCTTCATGTTTCAAAATACTACTACTTTTAGACTATAACAAAAAATGCCTAAATTTGCATCACGGTTGCTAACACTTATTTATTGGATAATTGTAACCATGGTCAGATCGAAGTCGCCACAACTGTAGCGGTGAAAATAAAAAACACAAGTGTATGGCTAAAATCTGTCCATACATGATACAATGAAACGAACAAATTTGGCAGTCACATAACTATAAAATACTTCTTGTATGAGATTCCAGTACTATAATACAAATTTCAAGAGGCCCAAAATAAATGGAGAACCACCTTAGGATGAGATTCATCCCGAATGAGATGGAACAATCAAAGCCCCATAGCCTATACCTAATCCCAGAGCGAAAGAATATCATAAAAATGTTGTGCGCGCAACGCAACCCTGATACAATTTGTTGCTCGCATAACAGCGGAAACGAAGCGACGACTTATGCGGGAAATGGCGGAGCTGTATCTTACGGATGAACAATAATGTTACACACAAAATTCAGAAAAAATAGATGCAAAACGAATTTAACGTGGTTCGGCAAACTCACCTACGTCCACGAACAAACGAACAATCCTTCATTGTTTCAAATCTAGTTACAAACAGATACAACTTATTTCTCGAAAGAAACCAAATACAAAATCCGAAGAATTCGGATAACAAACTTCTCATGATCCTCACATTGATACAAATGCATAGAGGGAAATCTCTGCTGAGGATTCTTGATCCCGAAGGATGGGATGATCAAATGTGAAACCCTTGGTCCCCTTTTATTAATGAACTGAGGAGGTTGGAAGCCACCTCCTCTCTTCCTTGCTTCATCCTTAAGAAAAAAACTAAAGTCTACAATGACAGCTACCTCCACTTACGTGTTCAAATTGATTTCTTCTTACTTCATCATTAAGAAATACATGTCAAAGTCAACAAAGGCGGCTGACATACCACTTAATATCACTTACTTATTCAAATTACTTTCTTCTAGCTTAATCCTTAAGCAAGCCAAAAATTGCTCTAGAAGCTTCGACAAACTTCAAGCCAATTGAGGAGGTGATGGAAGCTTCTGCCGTATTCCACCACATTCTCTCATACTTTTCAACAATTCTCCACCTTGGTGAAGATTTTTCAAATTTGAGTTGATCATCACAAACAAAAGCAAACAGTCGATTTTCAACGAACATAATCAGCTCAATACTGATCATCCAAATTGAGGACATCACCCCTTCAAACGTGCTCATAGGCGCCATACACAACTTGAGGGATATCACCCTTCCAAACATGCCCCCAAGTGTCATACAACAGATGTCATGCAAATTACCAAAGTAAGGGACATCACCCCCCCCAAACGTGATTCCAAGCGCCATCCATCCGAAGGTGCATCACCCCTCCATTCGCGCTCCCAGTGCCATACACAAGATTTCATATCGATTGTCAATCTAAGAGACATCACCCCTCCAAACAAGTTCACAAGCGCCACAACTGATGGTGTCATACATATTATCAAAGTGAGGGCGTCACCCCTCTAAATGCGCTAATCAAATCCAAAAACTCCACTTTGCCCAGGATGGAGTTCCAAATCAAAACGTTCAAGAACATAGTGTGCACGAACATACATATTGCAGATCTTCATACCAAACACTCGAGGCATCAGAACGAACATCCTTGGATTGATGTAACTCCACCAAAAATAAGATCCACATGGCCGAGAACAACAACAAGTTACTTTAACAAACCATCGATGCATCAAAACAAACATCACTGGAGTGATGTAACTCCATTAGAAACAATACCACAACATCATCAATACAAGTTGTTTCACCAGCGTAACTGTACTCATTTGCAGGAAGTACAAGTTACTATTCCAAATGGTCGTTCAAAATTTACATGTGCACCGAGAATGACCTTCAAAGCTCCACTATTTCATACAACATCAAACGAGCCCATTGAAACAACTTTCGGCTCTGATACCAATTTGTTGTGCACACAACAACGGAAGCATAACGATGACTTCTGCGGGAAATGGTGGAGCTGCATCTTATGGATGAAAAATAATGTTACACACAAAATACTGAAAAAACAGATGCAACACGAATTTAACATTGTTCGGCAAACTCGCCTACGTCCACGAACAAACGAACAATCTTTCATTGTTCCAAATCTGGTTACAAACAGATACAACTTGTTTCTCGAAAGAAACCAAATACAAAATCCGAAGAATTAGGATTACAAACTTCTCATGATCCTCACATTGATACAAATGCAGAGAGGGAGACCTCTGCTAGGATCCTTGATCGCGAAGGATGGGATGATCAAATGAGAAACCCTTGGTTCTCTTTTATAAATGAACTGAGGAGGTTAGAAGCCATTTCCTCTCTCCTTTGCATCATTCTTAAGATTGCAAAGTAAAGTCAACAATGATGGCTACCTCTACTTACTTGTTTGAATTGATTTCTTCTTACTTCATCATTAAGAAATTCAGGTCAAATTCAACAAAGGCGGCTAGCATACCACTTATTCAAATTATTTTCTTCTAACTTAATCCTTAAGCAAGTCAAAGATTCTTCCACAAACTTCAATCTACTCGAGGAGGTGATAGAAGCTTTTGCCGTATTCAACCACATTCTCTCATATTTTTCAACAATTGTTTTAAGGGGTTCGGCAAACTCGCCCACGTCCACGAACAAACGGACAATCCTTCATTGTTCCAGATCTGGTTACATACAAATACAACTTGTTTCTCGAAAGAAAACAATTACAAAATCTGAAGAATTCGAATTACAAACTTCTTATGATCCTCACATTGATACAAATGCAGAGAGGCAGACCTCTACTGAGGATCCTTGATCCCGAAGGATGGGATGATCAAATGAGGAACCCTTGGTCCTCTTTTATGAACGGACTAAGGAGGTTGGAAGCCACCTCCTATCTTCCTTATTTCATCCTTAAAAAAGAAAACTAAAGTCAACAATGACAACTACCTCCACTTGTTCGAATTGATTTCTTCTTACTTCATCATTAAGAAATTAAGGTCAAAGTCAACAAATGCGGCTAGCATACCACTTACTTATTCAAATTACTTTCTTTTAACTCAATCCTTAAGCAAGCCAAAGATTACTCTAGAAGCTTCCACAAACTTCAAGCCACTCGAGGAGGTGATAGAAGCTTCTGCAGTATTCCACCACATTCTCTCATACTTTTCAATAATTGTTGTGCCCTGGGGTGAAGGTTGCGAAGCTCCCAACACCACCACTACATGACATGTCTCAAGCAACGATACTGTTCCCAACTTAGACACCTGTCTCCCTTCGGGTGTGGGGTTTTTACGAACGGATCTCAATTATTCAACTGCTCCCAAAAGGCCTTGTCGCTATTTGACACACATCCAATCCTTTATTAACCTTACTTCACTTGGCTCACTCATTACAAAAAATGAAGTTTAAAACAACACTTTCAAGGCGGCGTTTTAAGAAAAGCGCCACCGATCCATAATTTTCCCGGCGCTTATAACCAAAATGCCGCTTAATTAAACATTATAACGGCATTATCAGTGAACGCCGATAAAACCTTATGCAATAAAGGTGTTCTGTTATAAAGCTCCGGTTAAGAGCAAACAAAACCGACGCTTCTGTTATAAAGCGCCGGTTAAGAGCAAAAACAAAATCGACGTTTCTGTTATGAAGCACCGGTTAAGACCTTATGCAATAACTGCGTTTCTGTTATAAAGCGCCGGTAAAACCTTATGCAATAACGACGTTTCTCTTGTAAAGTGCCGGTTAAGATAAAAAAAACCGGCGTTTCTTTTATAAAAACGCCGGTTAAGAGAAAAAAAAAACCCGTCCCCCACTTCCCGCTAATAAAAAATCAAGTTTTAACAAAACGCCGTATTATAGGTTTTATAACCCAGCCTCCTCAACTCCCTCTTCCCCTGCTCCTCCCTCGACTTCCCTGCTGTAACACCCCTACTTTTCCAATGACAATAAATATTTATGTTTATAAAATTCAATTGAAATTTGTTTTTTAAAATCTTCTTTTGTTTGACAACTCGTATTTATCGAAATTCAGTTAACTGTCTTACCATCCAAATCTCAGGACGAGATTCCATTTAACGTGTGTATAATGTAACACCCCTGAATTTCATAAAACTAATTTATTTTATTTTGAATAAAATAAAATAGGGTTACATTAAATTGAATGTGAATTTCGAAATTTAGGGTTTTATTTGGTGAGTTTAGAAGGTGGGTGCTTTCAGAAGTCCAATGGGGGCGGATAGCCACCCACCTTATAAAGAGAAAACCCTTCTTTCTTTCTTCTCTTGTGCAAAACCCTCTTTTCTTTTCTTCCTCCTTCCTTATTCTTTTCTCCTTCTTCCTTCATCTTTTCATCCTTCATGTTTTCTTCTCTTCATCCGGCGAGCACGGTGGTGTGGGAATCAAATCGGAGAGTCTTTGAACCCCTACAAGCTTTGCAACTTCTTCTCTGGTTGCGATTGACTCTGAGTTGGATGCATTCTCTCTGCTAGCTGCTCTTCGTGGAAGACTCTGCTATTGCTGCTAATTGTTTATGTTGTTATTGAATTTCATGTCCCGAGTTTTGGGGAAACGGATAATCCTACGTGGATTTTAGGATTTCATTTTTCTCGAAAATCGGGGCGTGACACCTGCTCCCTCAACTTCCACCTTCCCTGTTCCCTCCACTCGACTTCCACCCTTCCCGCTCCCTCAACTTCCACCTTCCTTGTTCCCTCCACTCGACTTCCACCCTTCCCGCTCCCTCAACTTCCCTGCTCCCTCCCTCGACTTCCCTCCTCCCCTCCTTCCATGTTCTTCCCTCCTTCACGATTCGATCTTCCCTCGTTCCCTCTCTAAAACCCTACTCACTGTGACCGACTTGACCTTGCTCGGCATCTTCAACCTACAAACCATTTTGCAAAATTGATCAGCGACTGCAGATTCTCTCGTACAGGTACTCTCTCTCTCTCTCTGCTTTCTTTGTAATTGCTCTTTTGGGTTCTCTAAGATCGTAAATTTACGCTAATTAGGGTTTATATGTGCTCCTAAAAGTTCCCATTTCTTTCAAATTGGGTACAGTTTGATCCTTTATTAACAAAGACAATGGATTGTTACTAAAAATCACTCTTTTATGTAAATTTTGTACTAATTAAATGAAAAGGTATCCAAGAACATTCAAGATTAAGGGAACTGCAAATGTTTTCTAACTATATTGTAATTTTTTTTTCTAGGTTGCAAATGTTCGTTTTATTTTATTTCCTAAATATGGTGGCATTGACGCCACCTTTGGTTGTTCATGCCTTGAAAATGCACCAAATGGTGCCTCGTTGTTATCAATTAACAAAATGATGGTAGTAAGGTCACATTGCAAAGTTTCCTCTATTAGCCCATTGGAACTTTTGAATCATAAGGATTGGTTGTCCCCTCAATGAGGTCCTTGAGATTTTCGAGCCCGTGAGGGATTCTGAAACTGTGCTCCATATGTTTGAGAAATTTTCCAAACGGAAGGATTATAAGCCAACTGAGGTGTATATACTCATAATTTTGAAACACTCATGAAGAAAAAAGTTTGATGCTATTCGTGACATTATGGTGAGAGTTAAAAATGAAAGAAATTGTGTGGTCTTGGATGAGTTCTTCTATTTAGTGATGAAAGCGTATGGTAATGTAGGTCATATTGATCGAGCGATTCAGACCCTTTTTGGTATGCCAGAGTACAATTGTCGGCCTACAATAAGAACCTTCAATGTATTGAAACGGTGCCATGGACTTCTCTAATACAGTATTTTAAAACCTTACCCAATAACGGCGTTTATATTAGAAAGCGCCGGTAAAGATCACCTAATAACGGCGTTTATATTAGAAAGCGCCGATAAAGATCACCTAATAACGACGTTTATATTAGAAAGCGCCGGTAAAGATCACCTAATAACGGCGTTTATATTAGAAAGCGCCAATAAAGATCACCCAATAATGGCGTTTCTATTAGAAAGAGCCGGTAAAGATCGAAAAAAAACCCGCAATCCCTTCCCGCTAATGAAAATAAAATTGTGTTTTATAAAACGCCGTATTAGAGGTTTTAGGCTTATAAGAAACGCCGGATTAGAGGTTACCCCATTTATAACCCACCCCTTCCCCCTTCGCTCATTTTCCTTCGCGACTTCCCTTCCCTCTAAGTTCCTTCGCGACTTCCCTCCTTCCAGTCCTTTCCTCCTTCACTCCTTCACGACTTCCCTCCTTCGCGACTTCCCTCCTTCCCTCTTCTCTCTTTCGCTCTAAGTCTTACTGCTCTTCTCATCTCCTTGAAATCTCTGTTGAATTATCTCAAACATTGTGGTGGTAGTACTCATTCAGGAACACTCAAATAGCAACAAAAGAGAAGAAACTCAAGGTACAATCGAATCTCTATTTGATGATTTCCAAATATATGGGTTTTGGTTTTTGATGAATAACTCTTTGATAATCTCTTTCGATTGTCTCTGTTGCTTCTCTTCATCATATGTATGTTCTATTACGCACAACTTTGATCATCCAAATGTATTTGAACCGATTTCTAGGGTTTCTTGCTGAATTTACTGTTTTTTTTTTTAATTTCTTTGTATTTTTCCGTGATGTATTTTTGATCTAGTAGTTTGAATAGTTCTTATTAATTGTTAGGTCTATGTACACTAAATTATTTTTTTTTTGAATGTTCGTATCATGAAATGTGAAGTTACAACAAATGTTGTTTTCACCCTTTTATAGATTCTCTCTTTATGATTTTCATTTCAAACAAGATATGAGATGGGAGAATATACAGTTTGATCAAAATGAATACTGATTAAAGATGTGAAACCCTTCATATATCTTCTCTTTATGTCTTTCTGTGTATGTGTCAATTAGAACGCAATGAATTATGATGTGACAAAGATATATTCGATGAACAAAAAATCAACTCTTCAGGCTTTGAAGAAGGTTTAAATAAGGTCTTAGTTTGCAGGCTCAATCATTTTGGTCATTACTCGTTTCAAATACCGTTAGGCTCCTAGCACGATCTCTAGATTTTGTCACAAATAGACTAATACTCGTGCAGAAAGATTTTCATCAAATGAAGTATGTTGGTTTCCTTTAGAAACTATACCGTACGAAATAAAGATGGAAAGAGAGAATGCCATTAGTGATACTGTCCCTATGCTGACATTATAATGGCAATAAAAGAGAATTAATTTTAGAATCAAGTGTTTTGGTGTAGAAGCCATCAGTTACCTTAGCTGATAAAAGTTTGTGGACATTTGTACCACAGAGCCTGGGTTCGAATTCCATCCTCACCAGGTTACTATCTCAGTTAACATAAGTTTCATATGGTAGCTTGAAAAAGTTAAATAAATAACTAAATAATTTAAACATCTTTGAGGTATTTTACTCTTGAGGACAGGTTGTACAGAGCTTCATACAAATCAACCGCTATACAGACATTAGAAAACTCATTCTTCACTAGAATGTTTGGTAGATTAAGTTCGTCAACCCCCATTAGATATGTAGAATCTATAAATTCCATAGTTCTGACATTCAATAGGTAAGGAGTGGATTTTTCACCTGATGACATATTGTGTGTCACACACCAATTTCAAAGAACCATAACACTTATCCATTTTAATTGTTAGTAAGATTAGATACTGTAATAATGATGCTCAGTGAGATTTACTGGTTGGAAGGCAGATTATGTTTTGTGGTGATCTACTTTGTGTCTTAGACGAAGTTTAGTTGAACTATAAAAAAGTCGATGATGGTTGAAATGGGTGAGAGAGAATAGTACCAGTTATCCATGGTGATGGTATTTGTGATGACTTGCAATTTTCCTTCGTTTTGGTAAACGTTTTGTCTGGATTTATATTATAACCAATCAAAAGTACGGTTTTGTGGATAAATCAAATATGTTTGGTGAACATATTCACAAAAAGGTGACAAGTATTCACAAAGTGAACATATTCACAAAAGGTGACAAGTATGGTTAGTGTTCGGTGAGATGGTTTTGTGGATAAATCAAATGCAAAAGGTTTTTAATTGGTTTGTAGAAGTTATGCAAAGGCTACAGGAACGCCACAGTTACCTAGCCAGATTATAGCCTGATGAATTCAAGCTATCAGTGTTCGTCGGGATGCTTGATGCTACAAGTTATCTAAAAATTGAGATTGAAACATCTCAATGCATCTCTGAAAACCTAGATTCAAAGACATTCCCTTAGTTAGACTGTTAAGAGTACCATCCGTTTGCAATATCCTTTTAATACTTGATACTAATCTGGTCCTGAGATTCATTTCTTTAAACATTGTGGAATCATATAGAATGATTCCAATTTTATAGTTTCTTTTGAATGTAAATGAAAGTCATGCTGATTTCTTGTATAAAACAATAATCTTAAGTTCAGAAAACTGTCATAATGGGGTGATGGCGCAGGTGGCTAGCACGTATCAAATGTTATAATGTATTATTATTATTATTATGTTATGGCACTAGCTCACTTTTTGTGCATTTTTCAGGTGTGGCGCCACGACCACCGAGAACTGATAGGTCATCCCCATTACATTCGGAGGAGTCTTCCCATAATATTAAGTCAAGTTCTTCTGGTATTTTTACTGACTCTAAACAATATAAGCTCCATTTTTCTTATAGAAATTGTACTTAAAATTTGAATTTTTTAACATTAATAATTTCCTTTACATAGATAGCACGAGGAATAGGAAAACACGTGGACGAGCATTGGGACAGAAGGTAGCAAGTCTACCAAAAGGAACAAAATTGAGTCTGGAATTTGATGACAGACATCGTGTAATAGGAGAACACATGCCATTATTTGCGTCTCAACAAGGAATTGTCGTCCGAAACATGCAAGTTACATCTATTGCTGAGCCGTCATGGAGAAAACTTGACAAAGATCTAAAGGCCAAAATGCTTGAGTCGTTATTGGTACGTATCTTATCATTATAATATGTGTATATATATATTGGTCACATATGCTAGATTTGATCAAATTTGCTCGTTTATTCAAGAGAAGTTCGACATAAGGGATGATCCAAAAAGAAAGAAGTTGTTAATGAAGGAAATGGGAAAAAAATGGAGGGACTACCGATCTGAATTGAAGAAGACTATTACGATATACATGAGACAGATGAGGAACGACTTCAAAATCGACCACCATTTGTAAAAGAAGAAGATTGGAAATGGTTGATAAAAGAACATTGGGGAACATCAAAGGTTAAAGTATGTACCTAAACCTTAATATCACAGTTGATTATAATATACTTGTCAAACCTTAATTCTTGATGACATAGTTTTTAATCCGTTTTTAATAAATTCAGGAATTGTGTGATAAGAATAAAGACAGGCGTGACATACAACAAATGCTTCATCATGCAGGCAGAAAATCATTCACCGTAATTGAGGATGAAGAGGTTAAGTACAAAATGTTTAAGATTTTGGGTTTGAATATCAACTTAGTAGAAATATAGTTACTCATTTGTGTTCGTTTTCTATTGTTGCCAGATGAAAAGGACAGGAGTTCGCCCATCTCGTATTAGGATGTTTGGGCTTGCTTATATTAGCAAAGATGGATCATATTCAGATGTATCCACTCAAAGAAAGGCGGTCAGTTTTATTTTCAATTTAAATTGTTGGTATCCATTACCATTTATATTTCATATTCACTAACTAAATGTGTCTCTAAATGTAGGAAGAAATACAAAATCTTACCGTGCAACGAGAGGAGGGATTAAACTCCTTAGATGACGACCACATTTTTACTCAAGTATTCGAGCCAGACAGACCTGGACGTGTACGTTGTAGGGGACATGGGATCATGCCAACATCTGAAAACGGCACGAGTAGTCGTTTTGGATCTCAAGCTATAGAAGAAGCAAGGCGAGAGATTGAGATTGCAAGGAAAGATGTTGCAGAAGCAAAACAAGAGTTGGCAGACTACAAGAAAGTGGCCAGTGATGAAATGAATAAAATGAAGGATGATATGGCCATGATGATGCAAGCATTGAGGAGACTAGCTGATCAAAACAATGGTGGATCTGGGGCACATTAACGGTGAGTTTTTTAAAGTGATAATAACTAAGATGTGTTTTGTATGCCATCATTGATAATACTTGTTTCCTTATTTGATCCTTGTCTACAGGTTTGAAGTGGTTGCCGATGTGCTATACTTGGATGTATATATATCTGAATGTGGTATATGTACTTTGGATTAGTCTTGTTGTTCTTTGGATTAGTTGTTTCCTTTTTTGGATTAGTCTTGTTGTTATAGAAGAATGTGGTATATGTTCTTTGTAACTGTTTTACCTATAAATATATTAAATGGTTATGTTCCTTGTGTTGCTATTTTATTTGTTATATTTTCTGTGTAGCTTATGCTTCAATTGTCATATGTGGAGAAATTGTTGGCAACTTGAAGCAAAGTGAACAGGTACGTGCTCCTACTGTTGACGAGGCTGACCTGTCCCTGAAGAAACTCGATGAATTTCATTCTCAACTCCAAGAACTTCAAAAAGAAAAGGTATTATGACATTTATCTCTTGGTATTCTGAGATGTTTTTCGCAGTACATTTATCCGTCAATTTTTTAAATCCATCAAGTTTATGGTGCCTTTATCTATCATTTTGACAGAGTGAGAGATTGCACAAGGTTCTTGATTTTGTAAGCAGTGTACATGACCTATGTGGTGATTTGGGGATAGACTTCTTGACTTTTTTACTGCTGTGAATCTTACCCTAACATTGACTGTGCACTTTCTTACTTTATTATTCATTATTTATACCTGAAGATACATGTACTTTCTCTTATCATACATGTACTTTTCTAATGCATAACTATTCTTGTACTTATTTTTCTTCTCTGTCGTTTTTAGGTTACAGATTAGAAGAGTTTGTTCCTCAAAAGACTTCAGCCTATATAAGTCAGCACGACTTGCACATTCCTGAGATGACTGTGAGAGAGACACTGGATTTCTGTGCTTGCTGTCAGGGTGTTGGAAACCGAAAAGGTAATCTTTTATTGAGCACAAATCAGTCATTGTTTTTTTTGTGGCCTGTGGGGTGTTAAAAGCTGAAATTTTATAACTTATAAAAGTGGTTTCTATATCTGCTTGTCAAGAGATAATGATGGAGGTCACTAGACGGGAGAATGAGGCTGGAATTGTCCCAAATGTTGGGTTTTTGCTTGGCATTGAGGAAGAAAATAGTGAAAACTATGCAACACAGGACAGCAAGCAAAAGAGGTATAGATAAGTCTTAATGATTCAAAAATAAGCATTACCACGTATTCTTATTTATTGGATTTTTGTGAAAATTCTTCGAAAACTCTTTAAATCAGCTCACAAGGAGACAAGCAAAGAGTTACCTTTAGTAGATCTGGGTAGATCTCCTACTAGAGAGTTCGCAAGTAGAGAGCCCATAGATGAGCTCGAGTTACGGTTGTTTGATTTGCGCACCATGGCAACCGCAACATACAACTTCTCTGATGTAAATAAGCTTGGTCAGGGTGGCTTTGGTTGTGTATATAAGGTAAAACACTTGACTTTGATAGGATCTGACCTGTTTCTTGTAATGTTCTTGCAGAATTAGCAATACTGGTAAGAGAAATGCAAAGAAAGAGTGCAGAGTTTGTCAATGTAAACAAGCAAATTTGATAGAAATAGAGGAAAGATAGTATTGAAAGAATAGGTAGACAATTCGAGATGTCCAATCTCCTAGAGAGCAAATGCTCAATTATACAAACTATTACAAATCAATCCATGAATCATGTTTCTCATGTTACCCTTCTTATTTATAGACATGTCTAACAGAGCAAACTACCATACAATGTATCAAACAGAACAACTACACCCCAAACAGTAATTACACCCACTTGCATATAGCACTTAACAGCCCTTGTAACTAACCCACTGTCAACTCGCACAACCTGCATTCACCCACGCTTTCTCCTTGTGTACGTGAACTTGATAGGAGGCCTATCACTACCCGCGCCCCAAAGACGCACCTTGTCCTCAAGGTGAAAAGAAGGAAATTGTTGTTGTAATAAATCGAAATCCTCCCAAGTAGCTTCATAAGCAAGTAAACTTTCCCATTTGATCAAAACCTCCAAAGCACCTGGTACCCCCTTAGTTCTATGACGGACATCCAATAAGGATTTAGGTTGAACCAGTAATTCCCCATCATAACTAAGCTATGGAGGTAAAGGAAGAACCTGGAAATGTGTCCCTTTTGCTCGCCTTAGTTGGGAAACATGAAACACAGGATGAATCCGTGAAGTGACTGGAAGTTCCAACCGATAAGCTACTGTCCCCACTGGAGCTAAAACCTTATAAGGTCCATAAAATCTAGTTGATAACTTTTGATTGGCACGACACACCAAAGATTTTTGACGATAAGGCCTTAGTTTCAAGAATACTTGATCGCCTACTTCAAAAGACTCACACCTTGATTTATCAGCTTGAAACTTCATACGCTGTTGTGCCCTTAATAAATGCGATTTGAGGGTCTCCAATATATTGTCCCTTGCCACCAGGAGGTGCTCCACAAAAGATACAACAGAGGAGCCAGTCGAATACCTCAGCAGTGGTGGTGGATCTCTGCCATACAAAACCTTAAACGGAGTGTAACCAGTTGCCGAATGCACTGACGTGTTATACCAGTATTCAGCCCATGCTAACCACCTATACCATTGCCTGGGTTTTTCAGAAGTGAAGCATCTGAGATACGTTTCGAGGCACCGGTTGAGCACCTCGGACTGGCAATCAGTTTGAGGGTGATAAGCCGTACTGTGTTTCAAAGTGGTCCCTTGCAAACGGAACAACTCACGCCAGAATTTACTGAGAAAATTTTTATCCCTATCTGAAATAATGGAACTGGGAAATCCATGCAACCGAACAATATCTTTAGAAAATATTGCAGCTACACCCTCAGCCGTGAAGGGATGCTTCAAACCAGAAAAGTGTGCAGACTTACTTAAGCGATCAACCACCACCAAAATAGTGTCGAACGCTTCCGAACGTGGCAAACCCTCCACAAAATCCATTGTGACCTTATCCCAGACCTGAACCGGTAGGGGAATGGGATGGAGTAATCCCGCCTGGGAAACAACCATTGACTTGTTGCGTTGGCACACCTCACATTCACGTGCCATCTTCTTAATATCCGACTTCATACCAACCAAGTAGAGCGTTTTAGCTATTCTGTGGTGTGTCTTCGTCTCCCCAGAATGCCCCCTATTTTGGAACCATGAAATTCCAGGAAGAGAATGGGAATGAGAGAAGAGGAGCGGGAAATCACTAACTGTTTTTTGAAATATAACATGTCCTGAAAAATTGCATAACCCGGAAGGCTTGAACCTTGTAAGATCCGCTGTTTCAACTGTTCTATCTCAACATCAGCCAATATCTCTGACCTTAGAACATACCAATCTCGCCACTTAGGTAAGGTCATATGGGATGAAGATGGTGAAGGAGGGATGTGTGATAAGGCATCAGCCGCAACATTTGATGCTCCTGATCGATATTGAATCTCAAAATGATATCCCAACAATTTACTGACCCATTTCTGATACTCTGAGCCAATCACTCTCTGCTCCAATAAGAATTTCAAACTTTTCTGGTCAGTATGGACGATGAATTTTCTTCCTAACAAGTAAGCCCGCCACTTTGTAATTGCCAAAACAATGGCCATCAACTCCTTCTCATAAATGGGTTTAAGCCTAGCTCTTTGACCAAGCACTTGACTGAAGAAAGCCACTGGCCTCTGAGCTTGCATCACAACTGCCCCCACCACATAACCAGAAGCGTCAGTTTCTACTACAAATTCTTTAGAAAAATCAGGTATTGCGAGCACCGGAGCCTGAGTCATAATTTGTTTCATATTGTGAAAAGCGTCATCTGCCTCTTGTTGCCAATCGAACCCATCCTTCTTCAACTGAGCTATCAATGGCCATGCTACCTGACTATACCCCTTTACAAACTTTCGGTAAATTTCATGTGAGACCAAAAAAACCACGTAACTCGGTAAGATTTTTAGGTCGAGGCCAATCTAACATCACTTGAATCTTCGACCGATCCATGGCCACACCGTTTGCTGAAATAATATGCCCCAAGTAACACAACTCGGTGCACCTGAACTCACATTTCTTCTTGTTAGCATACAATTGATTCCTCTGTAATAATTCCAAAACCGCTTCCAAATGCTCTATATGATTTTCAACCCCCTTACTATACACCAATATGTCGTCAAAAAATACCAGCACGAACTTCCGCAAATGAGGCCTGAAGATGGAGTTCATTAATGCTTGGAACGTTGCCGGCGCGTTCGTAAGGCCGAAAGGCATCACTAGAAATTGGTAATGCCCCTCATGAGTACGAAAAGCCGTTTTTGTCTCATCGCCCTCTTGAAGTCGAATTTGGTGATAGCCGGACTTAAGATCCAGTTTGGAGAAAATGTCAGCTCCATGAAGCTCGTCTAATAATTCGTCGATGATAGGAATGGGAAACCGATCGGGTCCTGTTTGTTTATTCAATGCACGATAATCGACACAGAAATGCCACCCGCCATCCTTCTTCTTAACCAAAACTACTGGGCTAGAGAAAGAACTTACACTATGGCGTATAATCCATGCATTCAGTATCTCAGATACCAGCTTCTCAATCTCATTCTTTTGAAACTGAGGGTAGCGGTAGGGCCGCACATTAACTGGACTGGAGCCTTCACGCATATCAATAGCATGTTCATACCCTATTTTTGGAGGCAACCCGAATGGCAATTGAAAAACCCATTCATACCTCGTTAGAACTTTAGACAAGACCTTCGGTGTCGCCGACGCCATCCCCACTAGTACTGACATATCCCCAAATTCTACTAAGTACCCTTGCCCTTCCTGTTTGATCATGCGTAACATTGACTTTAATGATACTAAACTCCTCCTTAAAGAAGGATCACCTTTGAGGAAAAAAATTCAGACCCAACTTGAAACCGCAAGCTTTGTTCCTTCCAATTTACAGAGATGGTCCCCAAAGTCTCCAACCATTGTATTCCCAAGATGACATCAGAACTGCCAAGTGCTAAAGGCAGAAATTCCTCCATGATTTCAATCCCTTGCAACATTAATTGTACCCTACGACAAACTCCACTCCCTTGTACCGAATCGCCAGACCCCATGATCACACCATAACTTCCCGTGGCCGTAATGGATAGCCCTACCTGTTCCACCACCTTTCGAGAGATGAAATTGTGTGTCGCTCCACTGTCTATCAGAACCACTACGGCTTGGTTTGCAATCTCCCCCTTTATTTTCATCATCTTTGGAGTTGTTAAACCCACCACTGAACTCAAAGATACCTCAACGACTTGACTGATTTCGGCTACCTCCAACTCTTTCTGTTCCTCCATTTCCTAAATCTCTTCTTCCTCCATTTCTCCTTCCTCCTGTGTGATGAGTATACTAACCTCCTTCCTTTTACAACGATGATCCGGAGAATATTTTACATCGCATTTGAAACAAAGACCTTTCTCCCTCTTGGCTTGATACTCGGCATCAGTGAATCTCCTAATTTCTCCTCTCTGGAAAGGAACCCTATCACCCTATCTGTGTGTGATCGTTGGGCGGTGGTTGTAAGAGTTCTTGAGAGACTGATCGAAGTCTCTAGATGTTGAGTTTGAGGGATGCCCTAATGGGCCATACTCATTCACTTTGTTTCCTCCCCAGGCCCAAAATGGGTTATTTTTAAAACCCCCTTTTTGTAGCCCGGTCAAAGCCTGCTTTTCTTCCACCCGTTGGGCTATTTCCATTACCTGACCCAAATTACCCGGTTCCAACATCCTCACTTCCGCCCGAATAGAAGGCTTTAAGCCATTGATGAATTTGCTCAAGTACACCTCTTCCGCCATGGTTTCCAAAGGAGCTGCCAATACCACAAATCTCCTGCGATACTCCGCCACTGAACCTTCTTGTCAAAGAGCAAGGAATTGCTCACACAAAGATCCTTCTTGGTTTGCCCTAAATTGCTTGAGCAATAACCCTTTTAGTTCCTCCCAAAACAAGATAAGTCTTCTTTTACTCTCCCATTGATACCAGAGGAGTGCATCTGCTTCAAATGACATTACTGCTGCTTCAATTCTTTCTTCATTGTTGTATCTTTGGAGAGAAAATAATCGTTCGACCTTCATGATCCAGCCATCTGGGTTGGTTCCATCAAAGATTGGCATCTCCAATCTTCTAAGTTTTCTATCAGCTTGATATCCTTGTGAAGAATAACCGCCCATCCCACTATTTAGACTCTGTGTCTCAATATTAATTGGAGGAATCTGATCTCTCATAGTGGTAGAAGCTGTTTTCTGAGTTTCTTGTTGCATCTTCATCATTTGTTCCACACTCTGTTTCACTTCTTGAAAACCCCCGTCCAACGAATCTAGTTTCTCTTGCATATTTGCCATCGTTTCTTCTATAACCTCCATTCTTGCATTAGCACCAGCACCTTTTCCAGCCATCACACCTAGGAATCGGAGTGCTTTGATACCAAGTTGATAGCATCTGACCTGTTTCTTGTAATGTTCTTGCAGAATTAGCAATACTGGTTAGAGAAACGCACAGAAAGAGTGCGGAGTTTGTCAATGTAAACAAGCACATTTGATATACACTACAACAAAAGTCAGCTTTTATAGCATTTCATAATAGCGTTTTTCACACATTTGCTATAAAAGCCAATTTTGGGTTCCTAATTCCTATTGAAATCAGAACACGCTATTAAAATAGGGCGGGATTTTAAAAAGCTCAAAACGCTCGACTATTATTGACATCGCGCCCGATTCTCCACTCCCTCCAACCTACAAACCTAAAAAACACATCCCTCTCCTGCAATTCTCCTCCTCCATGTGTCCCTCTCATGTTGACATCCTTCTCATGTCTCCCTATCCCTCTTATGTTGACATCGTGCATCGACATCCTTCTCATGTCTGCACTCTTCAAAAATAGAAAATCACCTTCAACAGCTCTCTCTCTTTCGATCGAGACTCCATCAATGGAGACATCAAGGTAAGCTGACACTGCTCTTCAGATCTCTCACACTTCTTTTCACACACTTTGCTCATCTCCTCATCTCTCAGTGAATCAGTGTTTCTTATTTTTCTTCAAATTATGCAGAACACAACTCGGTCTTGGTTTATGAGAGGTCCGAGCAGCAGCAGCAATCAGTAGAAAGGATTGTTCTTTTCGCCGAGATCTGTTCTGCTAATCGTCTCTCAACGAATCAAAAACCAACAAAGCTTTCTCTTTTATATTTCTTCTTCATTTACTTTCTCCAACTTTGTTTCTTCTTCTTCATTTGAAACTTTGATTCTTCTATTGTTCTATTCTTCTCTTGTGCCTCTACTTGGCTTCAAGTGGATCTAAACATAGTTGAGTGAAAAACCCAAAAGGGATTTCAGTGGATGAGTTGAAGAAGAAGAGTTGGGGGTTTGGGATTTTTGTTAAGATTTGGATCAATTGAAGAAATGGGTTGTTTTCCATGCTTTGATTCAGAGGAAGCTCTTCCAATAGTGAACTCTAATATCTCTAGATTGTCTTCAGGTTTCTTCTTCTACTTAGCTTGTTGATTGCTTAATCTAAGATCTGGGTTCGTTTTATTTTTTTGATTTTAAGTAATGGGTTAGTGTTAGTTTGGAAATTTGACTCAATAATTTGGTTTGTTCCCCTATTTGGGTTATTGGGATGTTGTTTTGTTTTGCTCAAATTTTATTGAATTTTATGGATGATTTGATCATGTATACTTGATAATCATTTCCATTATCTGAAGACAAACTCAGAAATGTATGGCAACATGTCGTTCATAAGGTCAGTCGCAACTATATTCCTTTCCAATATGTTGCACTGAATAGAAACACCTCGTTCATAAGATAAAGAAGATCTAAGCAATTTTTCCTTAACAAGCTTTTAATGGTAGAGAAAGTGTCGTCCCGGAATCTAGTTTAGATGATCAGTTTAACTTTGTTGGCATGCCATTTTGTATTCTCTTAGTATATTCTTTTAATTGGACCCAATTAGTTTATAATTGTTGGTGTTACATTTTACAGTAGCAATTCATTGAGGGAGCAAGTTTTTTGTCTTTTATCTTTCAGGTGATTCCTGGAAATGAGACTCGAGTTATGAAAATGATGAATCAGTTAGCAGAGCTTGGTTCAACAATTGTAAAGGGAAACAACGAGGGGCTGCATACATCTGGTCATGCATATTGCGGAGAGCTGGTAAGTATTTAATTGAATTTTTCCAGTCTTATAATAATATTTTTTACTGTTTTATATAAAAAGGATCATTCAGATATTGGAAGGAAGAATGCTAGTTGGGATTGCATGAGAGGATGCTATTTGGTGACTGGGGCATGTTTGATATAGAGGTTAACAATTTTTCCAGCCTTTACTTAGGTCCCGTAAACTTGTGCAAATGCATTTGGTTATAGTCATTTTCATACTTGGATAACCCCGCATTGTGTACAAAGTATAAAAAAGCTAAGAAGTTTTATTAAATATCTTGACTACACAAGTCTATAAATAATTCTACCGTTTTCTTATTAATTTATTTTATGTCAAGTGTTTGACTGTTAGTCCTTTAAAATGAGATAATTTGATTTGATTAAAAAAAAAAAAGGATCTTAGTTTAAAACAAATACTTTCTTATGTTTACACTTGGAGTGCCATCCGGCCGGGTAGAACAGTGTCGAAGCTTTTAACACGAGCCTGACTCTTTTAAGTGAACATGCCCGTGAAGCTGCAAACCAAACCCGTTTATATTTTTCGGCTTCATGTTGTATCTCGCAGTTTTTGTCAAATTGGCAATCCTACCTTGGATCCAACCCAGCCTTCCCGGGTTCTATGATGGAAAAGCAAAACAAAATACAATAAAATAGAAAATCAAACAAAAGAGAATAAAATTCAATATGTTGGTTTTTGTCTTTTTAATGTTAGCCTTTTTTGTTTCCAAATTTCAACTGTTAACGTTTATCGAGAAGAAAATGAAAGGAATAAGTCTTTAACTTGATTGACACTCTCTAAATTTTGATGGCCTAGCCTGCTTGAATACGCACACACTTTCATCATATATTAGACTTTATTATGTTCTTGGTACTGTTTTTTTTTTTGGAGGGCAGTTCACTCATTCAACTGAAGAAGGATCATGCATCTCACTCATCTTCTACAAAATCGGTTATGGATCAGAGGTGGATTTGTAGAAATACCTGGTTGATGCGGTTCCAATTCCATTAGATTCACTAGTTTGGAGAATGTGTGTGCCTCCAAAAATATCCTTCTTCAATTAGGAGCTCTACTGGAATCGTACCGCCATTTGGGATGTCCTTAGTAAGAGGGGTATGGACGTGAAGTTGGAATGTATAATTTGTAATAATGGTGTTGAGTCGCCATTCTCACACATGATACACTTGGACTTTGATCGATCCATTCATTCTCCATGCGATATCTAAATCAATCTATCTAAACCTATTCCCCGGCAACTGAATCACCCAATTTACCCCAAACCCTCATTTCTTCAATACAACCTTGGCCCCGCCTTGTATCTCTTTTGCCTCATGTCTTAACACCAACTATTTGAACACATCTTGGAACTCTTATATATTGTGTAACATATTTGTAAAGTAAGATAGAAGAAAACTATGCAAGTCTACAGTTTTAATTGTGGAGTTTAAAAATTGCATATTAAGATGCAATAGTGTAACAGTTTGGTAACTTTGGTTTGAACCAATGGGATGTACCAACTCAATGCAGGTAATAAAGAATGGGGAGATGATTGGAGTTTCACACTTAAGAAACAGGAGAGTTTTGTCTAACGGGTTTATTTCCTTAGGGAAGGAGAATGTGCAGGTTAGAAATCTGTTCATTTTTCCATTTTCTTTAATATGCTTGCGCCAAGAAAGATTCCAATTATGTTTTGACCTCTTTTTCCAGTTGATGTATCTATAGTGATGGTGATAAAGCTTTCCGAACATCTACAGAACTCTGTGTAGATGAGAGATTAAGAATAGCATCTGACGGTATCATTGTTGTCAGGTTCGATGACCTCCAATCTTAGTAATAGTCACAAGCTATAAATGAGGTAATTTTGTGTGGAATTACAAAGTGATTCATGTTTGTTCTGCTTTTCTTTTCATATTTTGCCTATGGTAAGAATGTAATACAGTTCATGTTATTTTCTCAATGAAAAGTTCACTACTGCTGAATCACCCACTAGCAAGTATTTGTGAATTCCTATCTATGCCTAACTTGTGTTCCGTCTTTCACTTGTAGGCAAATATACTCCACAATACAGATGGCTTGATCTAGAGTTCCCCAAAGTTAACAGGACAGAAACACCATGGTTGATTGTTCTTTTGCATTCTCCCTGGTATAACAGCTACAATTATCATTATATGGAAGGAGAATCCATGAGAGTAATGTATGAACCATGATTTGTAAAATACAAAGTTGATGTTGTATTTGCTGGACACGTGCATGCCTACGAACGATCAGTAAGTGCAAGCCATCTCCTATGCAATTTATTTCTATTTCACGAGTAAATTGCTATAAGAGAATCTTTTACAGTGAATCTTTTACAGTGAATCGTAATCATAATATATATTTTTACGAGTAAAAATATATATTATTTTTTTTTTGAATATTTGTTATGTTGGTTGTGTTTTTAGATCTAGATTTTGTTCTCAGGGATTTTGGTAGATAAGGATGCTTGAGAAGGTGGTTTTTTCTTAGAAACCCTTCCCAATTGCTTTTTTTTTCTTCTATGATTCAAGTTCTAAGATGATGAAACATAACATAACTACTTTGCTCAAAAAGTGTTTGGATCAACCAAGGGGAGAGTTTCTTCTCGTATGATTCAGGTTCTTGTATTCATTTTGCGATTGATTTAGTTATGGCTTTCATTTCAGTGGGAATGTTAAGTTGGTGATGGCAATTTTCAGCAGTGTGTGCTGCTCTGCTGGTGCTGTTTTCCTCAGCAAGGTTCATATTCTGGACTGCACTGCAGCTGTTTTTTATGCACAGTGTATTTGGCACTGTCTCAGAAACAAAGCTTTATAAACTTTGTTTTTTTTTGCGCAGCTGGGGCGTAGAGATGTATGGCAGCTGGGACTCCTGAAAATGACATGTTGACTTGGCTGATTTGTTATGGACCCGAAAGGAAATGACTAAGCATGGTGCACTCATTGTTCCCTACCCCCTATATGCACAATGTTGTTGTTGCTTGCACATGATTTTGATATTTTCTAGTTGTTGCCTTTTTGTAGTTAGGTAGTGGTGGTGTTGTGTTTTCTTTGTTCTGTTTGATTTTTTTCTTCTTATGGCCAATCTTATTAGACATGCATGATGTTTAATACGCTTGTATCATCTACATGTTTTTTTTGCTTCCCAATCTTCATACTTCTCAAATTTTTTTCACTTTTTACTTAGTTGTTAATCTATAGAAAATGTGTTTCATCACTTAGATGCCATTGTATCTTTTGTAGATTGTGGATGAAGGTCATCGCCTCAAGAACAAATATTCAAAGCTTTTTCTTTCATAGTTTCATTAAAGCAATATTCCAGCAGTCACCGTGTGTTGTTGACCGGAACTCCTCTTCAGGTTGCTTTCTTTTCTAATTGAACTTCATGCTTGTTTCTTGAGGATAATAAATCACATTGTGCTTCTGTTGTTATTTGCCTATATTTACTTCTATCAAAGACATGGTTTTTTAAATGTATGGATCATATTGGAAGTGTGCCTTTTTCAGGGCTTGCCTGTTTTGATCTGATTGCTTTGCATACATCTAAGGAAAT
Source organism: Berberis vulgaris (assembly GCA_963556465.1). Taxonomy (NCBI): domain Eukaryota; kingdom Viridiplantae; phylum Streptophyta; class Magnoliopsida; order Ranunculales; family Berberidaceae; genus Berberis; species Berberis vulgaris. Next base: position 52,003,615 of record OY747133.1, on the reverse strand, counting down.
TTGTGGTGGTAAAATCACGTTCCTTGATTCTGTTCCATTTTTCACAGCTTCCTCACGAAATAAACCAATGATGATGTCATGTTTGAGCATATGCAAGTGATTAATGTTTGTTGGACCTCCAAACTATATTTAACAATTGATTCAAGCATTGCCTCCTATCCCGGTTAAGGAAACACAATAATGGTTGCCTCTGCTTGTTATTAAGAGATTAATTCAATATGAGTTGGTGGTGTTGCATGATATAAGCGGGTTTCCAACATTAAAATTCAAGGCAACTTTACTTGGGTGGTGTTCAATGATATTACGGGTTGAGGGTTTATTTGCATATATTATTCTGAATGAGGAATACCCTGAACCTAAAAACCCAGTTTTACTTCCAGGATGGGGTCAATGGACTAATATTCAGAAGAAGAAAGGTATGCCATCATAATACTTACTGTTATTACTTGTAGGTAGTGGGTGAAAAGCAGTAAGTATTACTTACTGTTATTACCATTTTTGTGAAGAAATTGATCAGTGTTTTGGTAGTTCTGATGTCAAAATGATGTTCTATCTGGAATTAATCACATTAGATGCATGTGGATGATGGCTTTTATGTTGTAATGATAACAAGAGGACTGATCTGAATCGCACCACATTCATGAATTGGTCAAGGTAACATCAAGAAAACCCTTTGTCAAGAAGTCCATCTGGATGATGGCTTTTATGTTGTAATGTACTTCCCTTAGGAAACTCAACTTTAGGGGTGACACTAAATAGAGTAATTCTGATCTGAGTTGATTGATTCAGCAGGTTGGGGTAGACTCCCCTTGGCTTTTTGGTAGGGGATTTCAATTTCATAACATGAAGAAGAAAAGGAAGGGGCGTGTACTAGGAGAAACTCTAGTATGGCTGCTGCTGTTGCTGTTGCTGTCGTTGCTATCGTTGCTGTTGTTGCTGTCGATAGCCCCTGTTGCTGTTCCTGTTGCTGTTGCTGTTGATGTTGCTGTTTCTGCTGTCGTTGTTGTTGTTGCTGGTGTAGATTAATAAGAGTTTGTACATTATGTACATTCATCATCACAAAAATTATGTCGTTTTCGTTCCCTTTTTTCCCTTGAAACATTATGTACATTCATCATCACAAAAATGTTTAGATCATTCAACATTTCTTTTAGCAAAAGGAAGTGAAAATAATACATTTTATTTTCTTTTGCTTGATCACCAACATGGTGTTTCTTGTCTTTGTCACAATGAATTTCGAGTGCTCAGGCTAATGCATACATGATAAGATGTAATAAAAAGTCATTTTCATAGTAAAAAAAATTGCTATGTATACTTACCATAGCGTTTTTAAAACGCTATGGTAAAGTCTACCATAGCGGTTTTAGAGTATACTATAGCGTTTTTAAAACGCTATGGAAGAGGCTACCATAGCGGTTTTGAAACGCTATAAAAGCCAAACTTACCATAGCGTTTTAAAACCGCTATAATATCCCCTGGGTCTATTATAGCGCCGGCTGTCATAGCGGTTACTAAACCGCTATGGTATCCTACCATAGCGGTTTTTAAACGCTATTGATCACAATTTTTCTTGTAGTAAACAGAGGAAAGATAGTATTGAAAGAATAGGTAGACAATTCGAGATGTCCAATCTCCCAGAGAGCAAATGCTCAATTGTACAAACTATTACAAATCAATCCATGAATCATGTTTCTCATGTTACCCTTCTTATTTATAGACATGTCTAACAGAGCAAACTATCATACAATGTATCAAACAGAACAACTACACCCCAAATAGTAATTACACCCACTTGCATATAGCACTTAACAGCCCTTGTAACTAACCCACTGTCAACTCGCACAACCTGCATTCACCCACACTTTCTCCTTGTGTACGTGAACTTGATAGGAGGCCTATCAGACTTGTTTCATGTAATTGAAATGATTATTCTTCTACAATGAACTAAGTGGTCTTGATGTAATTGTCAGGGTACACTGGAAGACGAACAACAGATATACTACAAGAAAAGTGTTCATTGACAGCATATGTTTATAGCGTTTTTGTGAAAACCGCTATAATTGAATGAATTCACAACCAATTAAAATTGGAACCGCTATAGACCAAAAGCCGCGCGGGAAGTGAAAATAGAAATGCGCGAATTGCTTCTCAAAAGCGCAAATTTTAATAGCGTTACATTGATAAAACGCTATGAAAGAGTAGGCGGGAAATAAAAAAAAGTGACCTCGCTCGATTCCACTTCAACATCTACGTCTTTCTCCCTCAGTCTCGCTCTCCTCCCCGTCAATCGCAGCAGATCGGAGAGGCATTTTTCTTCTCCAAAGGTATGTCGTTCTACAAGCGAGAGTGAGGGAGAGAGAAATCTAGGGAGAGTGAGAAATCAAGAGCGATAGTGAAAGAGTGAGGGAGAGAGAAATTGAGCGAGAGAGAGATCCAGGGAGAGTGTGAGTGGGAGTGAGAGAGATCCAGGGAGAGGGATGCCGCTCTTCTTCAAACCAAAGGCACGCCGCTCAAGCGAGAGTGAGAGAGATCCAGGGAGAGGGAAAGAGTGAGGGAGAGAGAAATCGAGAGATCGAGAAATAGAGATCTAGGTGCAGAAGCTCGTCCTCAACATCTCCGTCGGCAAGAGCAGATATCGTCTCACCAAGGCCTCCAAGGTATGTATACTAAGTCTATCTCTCTCTTACCCCCTAAACCCCATTGCACATCTTTTCCTCCTAAACCCCCATCGTTTTTCACTGATTTTTATTTTATTTTTATTTGTAGGTGATGGAGTTGTTGAGTGGACAAACCCCAGTTTTCTCCAAAGGTATGTATCTAACAAACAAAAAGGGTTTCTCTCTTTTATGTTTTTTTTGTTCATTTTGATTTTTTTGTGTTCATTTTTTGACCCTCGACGGTGACAAGGGGATGCAACTTCTTGAGAGTGGATTGAAGGTGAAGGAGTACGACCTGTTGAAGAGGAACTTCAGTAAGACTGGATGCTTTGGTTTCGGTATCCAAGCGCACATCGATCTTGGCAAGTAATTTATTATGCCTTTTATTTTTATTTTTATTTTTTATTCATTCAATTATTCAATACTATTTTCTATAGTGATTGTTTTACAAAACCCCATTCAATTATTTAATATTGTCTTCTATGGGGATTGTTTTATAAAACCCCCTGTTTAAATTTAGATCCAATCTAAATGAACAAATGTTGAAACATTTGTCCTCCCTAGTTGTTACAATCTGAAGAGAGTTGTGACAAATTGATGGTTTTAGGTGTTCAGTTTCTTGTTAGGGTTTCAGATTTGTAAGTTAGGAAACAATGTAGAAACTATGGATGATTATTGATTCAACATTGTTGACGTGCTCTTTTGAATTCATAGTTCTTGGCGTTTTTACCTGATTATTGCATTCAACACAAATTGAATGTTCAGTGCGGCATTGTTTCAGTTGATTTTTTTTGGTTGAAATTGGTTATCTTTTTGAATATTTCGTGGTAACTGATGGTTGTGTATAATATTTAGGTTTCTTTGGTGTCAATGGTATGCACATTTGGAAAGGGGCGGATGTCAGCCATGCTTAGGCTTTTGGGTAATGGAAATTACCCTGAACTAAGTACAGTTATTGTTAGCTACAACATTAGAATGCCGTAAAATTTAATGTTTTGATATGGATGTGATGTGAATCTAATATGCTATTGTCTGCTTAGATACTTTTAAATTTCAATCTTTCCTTTCCAATATTATTGGTCAGATTCATGACTAAGGGCCCTTTTTTTGTGTGTGTGCGTGTCTGAAAACTTTCGCAAAATGTAGATGATGTTGGTTTTTAGACACATCCAATATTATACTCACAGTTAGAGAAGTTGAAAGACTCCATCTGTTTACACCTGCAGGATCAAGTAAGCCTCTCTAACTAAATTAATATGTAGTTAATGCATGTTTACATGTATCCCTACCTTAGTGATCCTGATTGGGTTTAGCTCATTTGTTGAAGCTAACAGGCAAAGGGAAATAATGTGTAACGACCCGCTCCCACATGACACCATATTGTCCGCTTTGGGCTACCAACCGGCCCACACGGCTTTAAAACGCGTGTTGTCATGTAAAGCGACCTCGCACACTTAAAGCACATCCCCCTTCCGCACCCAGGCGATATGGGACTATGATTCCCCTTGTAGCTCGTCCAACCCCTCTTGGCCTATTGGGCCTGTTGGGCCCTCTACCCTCACCCTCACCCTCACCTCAGGTCTGCCCACTTAGGGTCTCACATAATGTTTTCAAATCAAAACATGGTGCATGATCCTATGACTATTGCTCTATTTGCAAAAACTAATCTATATGTTCAACCACCTTATTGTGAAAGCTACATCAAAAGAAGATGTTCATGAACTAATCAATCAAGTTCCATGTAAACTTTTGAAATTGAGGTTCCGTTTTGACTTGTCCACTTGGCAGCTTTGTCTAGGAATTTTTTTTTGGGGAATGCTTTATTTCCAACAGAAATTTTGTAGTAGTGGTCATAACGAAGGGCACTAATTCTCGTTATGGGACTATCTTTTATGTGATTCATGACAGCATTATTATTTATGTTTTTTATTTTTAAATAACATTGTAGTTGTTCTATATCGCCAGGTTAAGTTGCTGTTCGGGGATTGTTGAAATTAAAGAAATCTGGTATGACATTTGAATAGCTTTAGAAAGCACGCTCTAATGGTTTTCAGTCTGTGCATCGAATGACCAATGGAGAGAAGAAGGTCGGGCGAGCAAACAAGAACAGGTAAGTTTCTTCCTTGTAATTCTATTACTCTCCTCAAGTCCTCATCTTTCTACCAATACTTGATCATGCAAATCTATGGTGAAGGCCAATGGAGATCAGCAGCAAGAAGCCTGTTGGCAGGTATAGGGAAGTCATCCAAGCACCTAAAAAGGTAAGCATGTTTTGGTGTGCAAGCTTCTTGTTGAATATTCCAGGACTAACTTGGATTTGCGGTCTTCTAAAACAATGATTGATTGGATTCCTCGTGATTTGTGAAACATATAATTGCAAAAACATTTATTGAAAGATCATACATGAATGACTCCCTGTTAAGGTTTATAAATGGTCTCCTTGTTCATGACTTACTATATTTATTAACTTAGCATCCTATTCTGGATGGGTTTGTTTATCATCTCCTTTTGTTTCTAAGCTCATGTATGCTACTATGCTAGCCCAAAAACCCGGACTTGATGCCAACTACTATAGTAAAAGAAATCTATTGAAACTACTTAAGTAAGAGTGAGATAACAATTTGATTCTGGGTTGCATTTGCAGATCAATCTTGTTTTTCAGCACATCTACATTCTGAAAATCCTTAACAAATTATTTATTTTGATGATATAGGTATATTTATTTTGTATTTCTGTAACAAAAAAAAAAATGGGATCACTTAAATCAAATGCCTTCAATGAATCTAATAGATGAAACGGAATTCTTTATGAGAAGAGTGCCTGTAAATGGCTCTTCAGGTGGTATAAAGTCAATCCAGGAATCCCCATCACTCTCATTATATTCTTTGCTGTTGCTTCTGCCAGAATTAAAAATTGAAATCAATTCATAGATTATACATAGAGTAATGATAGGTATAATATAATAGCTCGACGAAATAACTAATCAAGTAACTTACTGTCTGCACCTCCAAGCTGAGCGACGGCTTCGATAAATCTTTGATGAAGCACTGGAGTCCATTTTAGCCTGGGCTTTGCATCTGTAGACAGAACCAAATCCATATCTGGGTTTTTCATTCTCTGCAGAACCATTTCAATTTAGTGCATAAATAAAAATTACAAAGTGCTCATAAGACATGAAAAATGATTTCAATGTTTACTCTTACTTATATATATATATATCTCTCTGCTTCAATTGTGTGACAGCTTTAATTGTATATATAATTTGGGGTGGTTGTCTTGTCCACAAGCTACCACTCAAATTTGAAACCAGATTTGGGATGTGTTGAAGAATAAATACAACAATGAGCTGTGGGTTCTTTTTTTTTTTTTATTTCAATCCATCTCTCACTCACTCACTCCATGCCATTTTTTTTTCTTCTTCTTTGACTTGAAAGAAAGAGGAGAACCTCTGAAACAGCTAAAACAAAGAATGTAACACAGTTTCATTTGGGGTCTCTCAAAAGGAGAGAAATGAGATAAAGTGCATGGATTGTTTTTTCTCATGCTGCTCCCCCACTTCTTTCTACTCACTTTGTTTGATCCTTTGCTTCATTAGGGGGAGTCCCACCATGAGGAATAATGGGATCAACTTTTTCTTCCTCGATAGTGAGAAAGCTTTCATAGAAATAATGCTTTATTTGAATTTTATTTTTTTATTTTTCTTTTAGTGAATGAAATGAATTCCTTTTCTTCTTTTTTTTCTTTTGTTTTTTGAGGAGTGTGTGGAGTGGTTGGCAGATTCTTTTTGTTCTTTTTGGTGAAGAAGGAATCAAAGAATCTCAGTCTTTAGATCTTAAAACAACAAGCTCTTATCCTACTCCATATTACTTAATAGTGCCTTGATTAATAATGCATAAAGTCAGTCTTTAGAGCACTTTCAGTTCTTTTGGTTTGATAGAATTTTCCCCATATCATCAATATACCTATATGTATTTCAGTTTTCTCATTTTAGTCACCCGTTTTCTTTCATACAGGGATGGTGTGAGCGAATGCCAATTTAGTGAAATGTTACTGCATGAGGTTGATGCAATTAGAAATGTTACTTTAAACTAATACAACAATCTCATATTGTGCCTCAATTATACTTTGTTAAACAAAGATGTAGGTAGGGGTGCAACAACGTAAGGAAGCTATTTCTTTTAGTTTGCATGTACTCTTTACTCTATTTCTGTATGCCTTTTAGTTTTCTTGGTAGGTTTTTCTCCTCTTCTGCTTGGTATATTGAAGATATTTAGATTTTACTAAAATTGTCTGGCTGCAGTAAGTTTTAATTTATTCATATGGAATCTCTTCTTTGCAAATGTCAGTCTCTCTCAATTGCCTGTGTACACATTTATCTTATCATGCTTATTTAGGTTTATTATTTGTAACTATTTTGTGGCCTCAAACTCTAGCTTTGTGATACATTTGTTAAAATATGATACTTATATGTTAAAGGATATATGCAGTTGTGCCTTTTTGTTTGTTGAAGTCATTCATAGCCTTTGGTTCTTTACATACATTAAGATGCCGAGCGAGACATGGTACTTGTCCATGCCCTTTGTTTCAGTGTTGATAATGTGAATTATTCTGCCCTTGTCTTTCCATTTGATTGAATTTTTGGTTGCTGTTTCCTAGTGCTTCTGTATTTTGGCTGATTGACATGTAAATGCTAATAAGTAGGCGTTGTTTCCTGAAATGCAGGAAATTATTAGAAAATACATTAAAATGTCTGCAAGTGGAAGTAAGCATGCAGCTCTTGCTAGTGCACCGGGGTCTTTGACTTGGGAAACACCCTCATCTACAGACTTCAAAGAATTGGCTAGGTAGGTCTCAGTTTCCCTGCTTTGTGAATAAGTGTGTTTATTGGCTATAGGAGCAATACAAAACTCTGCTTTTTACACATTGACTTGTCTTTCACACCGAGGGCTTTACTTGTTGCCCAACATTTCACTGATTGGGCGTGAAAATATTTCTGTACTTCTGTTCCATCTCAAGTAAATTGGATGCAATGTCATACACTTTGTTTCTAAGCTGCATATTCTCAAGATCACTGAGGCTCTCCACCTGTCTACAACTAGAATCACTCAACAAAGTTTTGAATTTCTGGGAATCTTACTATTTGGTTTTTGGGTTCCCGGGGAAAGTGAATATGCTGTGTGGACTCTAGTTAATGGCTATGCATTGAACCATGTCACCATCTCTACCCATCGGCTAAAATCTCATTTGAAAAACATCAAAAGCCTCGATCAATTCATTGAAGAAAATGGATTCAAATTGAATTCAGAAGGAGGAGTTCTAAAAGGTTCACACAATTCTTATCCAATTATTGAATTGTTCTTCATGTTTACACTAATTTGTTTCTTTGTATGCAACCGACTCAATAGTTCCTTTTACTTCTCAGAAAAGTGCATTTGCTCCCTTCATGGCACGTTTCACGAACCTATTGATTCTTAATTCGTATAGATGTTGTTCCTTGTTCACTGTAGAGATTTTGTGATGCTGTTGCAGTGCTTAATGGTTCGCTTTATGTTGTTGGGGGATATGATGGAAGATACTTGAAGTATGCCAGTTTTCAAATTGATTTTTTTTTGTGTGTCCAGGATGTGAAGTCATGAAGTGTACATTAGATTTTAAAATAAATCTCTGCTCTTAGACAATTTTCAAAGCATTGTTCTTTTTAACTATAACTCATGGTTTGATTCAATGCATGAAAATCCTCTAAAGTAAGCCTTCCTAAATGTTTAATGATCCTCATCTTTTTATGCTATCGCAGTTCCGCTGAGCGACTTGATCCTAGGGAAAGATCTTGGTCCATGATTGCAAGTATGAAAGCTCCTAGGGGAAATCACTCCACAGCCATTTTAAATGAGAAATTATAAGTTCATATTTATTGTTTTCCTCGTTCAGTTTACTCAATAAAAATGTTGATTGCCTTGTGGATGAATATGCCTATATGACAAGAGTTACTTCCTACAAGCATGGCTAGTCTCATGACCATACGGGTCTAACCTGACAAGCAAGAAAACACAAACTAATATAACTTTGAATACATCTGGAAAGTTGTTGCCAACATCAAGGTTATATACTTTCGAGTGAACATTTTAGAGTTATGTAGGTACACGCACGTACAGAAAATGGTTCCTCAAGTATCCCATGTACAGAAAATGGAGTTTTACATAGCATGGGAGAGTTATGCAGGTACATGCTGAGCATTTTAGAACCAGTTCAGGTACTTTTCCTTCTCCCTCCGCGCGAATCCTCTAGTCCTGCACTCCTCTTTTGCTCTTCCAATCATCCTACTCATTATTGTTTGATATGAATGCAGAGCATTGAATGAGAATGAAATTAGGCCTAAGGGAGGAAAAACAAGGATGCAATTCTTCCTCATTGTTATGATATCAAGTTTTGCGTATTACCTCATCCCCGGTTATCTCTTCCCTTCTCTCAGTGTTGTATCACTACTAAGAAAAAGACTGGAAAAGTTGAGCTGAGAAGTTGTGGTCAACAGTTCACGGCTGACAAACTTTGTGGGTATTCTTAGTCAAGGACTTAGAATAGCACCTCCGGAAGCTCCAACGACTGGATATATGGTTCGTCTCTCCCTCTCTTTCTAACTAAATTTAGTGTGTGCTTCAACTGTATCTAACTAACAAATTTCAATTTCTTAAACCAGTTTGGTAAAGAAGTTTACTTTGCGGATATGGTGAGCAAGAGTGCTCAGTATTGCCTCACTGATAAAAAGAATCCTGTTGGATTGATGCTTCTGAGTGAAGTTGCATTGGGGGAGATGTTCGAGTTGAAGAAGGCCTCGGTGAGTTTCTAAATGACAACTCTCTTTCTCAACTATCTTAATGAAACAGAAGTGTGCCAATATTCAACGCTTGCTCATTCAAAAGGATGCATTGTTTTTCTATGAGTACATAAAATGATTCTATGAGTGCATTGTTTTCTGATTTTTTCCATTTGCTGGGATTTGTGTAAAATTATATGTCATGCATATTCCACAAACCCATTTTTAGTCATGAAGGAACATAATATGTTTGCTTACTTTTGTATTTGGTATATTTTGTAGTATATGGATAAGCCTCCAGCAGGAAAACACTCAACCAAAGGACTTGGAAAGATGGTACCTCAGCAATCAGAGGATGTTAAATGGAGAAACGAAGTGATTGTGCCATGTGGGAAACCGGTCTAATCAAATATCAAGGCATCTGAGCTGATGTATAATGAGTATATTGTCTACAATACTGCACAGGTTGGCCTTTCTTTACATAAAGCTATTTTACTTAGCAACATCTTTGTTTTAACTGGCACGTGCTTGGCAGCACCTCAGTTGGTGTGTTCATACCAACATTTAAGACAGGACACGTAGATGGTTACTTTTGTTACAAAATTTTCTATTAACTTTTTCCTTAACACTTCACCAAAAGGCCTGTTTAGCTACACTGAGGTGGCCACGACAAAAAACCGTGGCTAAAAAATAAAAACCGTTGCTAAATCACTACACCAAAAGGCTTGGCCACGGTTCGAAACCGTTGCTTTGTTTGCCTCGGCTAAAAACCGTGGCTATAATGTCCAACGGCTGAAAACTGTTGCTAAAAAATGAAAATGCACGTGTGTTGCACGTGGAAGTGTGGAGAAGTCGAGTCGATTTCTCGCGGGCGAAAAAAATTTCGCGTTCCCGCTCCATCTCCCCCCAACTCTGCACTCTTCAACCCTTTGTTTCAAATCCTAAAATTTGTTCCATCTCCCCACAGATCTCCCGAAAGCACACACTGATCTCCCGAAACCCTAAAAAATATTTGCGTCCCTTCTCCGGTTCTTGAAGGAGAGTTCGTCGGTGCCTCCAATGCTGAGTTTGGTGAGAAGAAGAAGAAGAAGAACACACGCTTTCCGTCCCTCCTTCGGTTCAAATCTCCTTCCAGGTAAGATCCTTCTTCTTCTTTAGATCTCCTCTTCTTCTTCTTCAGATCTGTTTCAGATTTAATTTTTTTTTTCTTTCAGCCACTAGTGTTCTTTCGCCTCTGTTGGGATCTTCGAATCGCAAAGCATTGCCAGAAGGACTGCAAAACCTCACTGCTTTGAGACAACTAGAGATTTACGGTTGCAGTGAAAAGCTAGAGAGAAGATGCGAGAAGGACAAGGGAGAAGACTGGTTCAAGATTGCTCACGTTGAACATGTTGTCACAAGCTACCGTTGTACTGGATGGGACTAAGTGAGTATTTGTGTTTCCTAAAGTGTTTGATTATATGCCTCTACAAATTGATCTTTTGATTGGGTTGAATTTTTTTTTAGTTTTGGTACTTATTCAAGTGTACTGAATTAAACAAAACTGACGAGTTAACTAAGTTTTTTTTTTTTTTTTTTTTTTAAAATTGTCAATAGGAGGATAAGGCAACTAAATGCAAGATCTACCTGAATGAAAGAAACTTGAATTCATGAATGGAGGTTCCACCCGATTCAAGCTCCTTTAGAGTTAATGGTGAGGTAATTTCTCAACTGGTGACAATTTGGAGTCTTTCATTTTTGCTCATGGTTGAAGATAAGATGTTTGATGTAATGTTGCTTAATTCTGGATAGTTATGGATTTGTCTTTGCTACTGGTTAGAATTAAGACCTTTGGGTGGGCCGTTTGTCCAGGGAAAAAAATAATTTTTTTTTATGAAGAAACTTGTAGCTGTCTACCTAATAGTAAAGCAACCCTCCCTAACATGAATTCTTGGGTCTGCCCTGGTCAGAGTCCCTGTAGAATAAACCATGGCTGAATGGATGAGATGGTGCGCAGACAAAGAGGCTGGAATGGGTGATAAAATAGACAATTTAGATCATATCATGCACCATCTTCATCCAGGAATTGCTGTCATCAAAACATTTTTAGTGTATTTTCAGTATAGTGGTTTATCTTTGATATGTGAAGTTTCTTTTTACAATTTAGATCATATCTTATTTCTCAACCATTGTAATCAGGGTCCCCATTCTGATTTTCTTTAGACCAACTTCTGGAAGCACGGCCTGTGTTGCAGTCATTCAAAATAACCAACTTGTAGTTGCAAATGTTGGTGATTCTCCCTGCGTAATATCAAGGAAGGGTCAGGTAAAGTTGTATTTATTTGTTTGTATTTATTTCTTTTTGTTTTATATTAAATTAGCAAATACTGTAACAGAAACATTTTAAGTGCCTGTTCATACTTGTTACACATACATGTCTGCCTGTGGATCATTATGGACCATTCAATTGGCGGGCATGATGTCGTTTAACTGATTAAGTAACCTCCAAGCAGTCAAATTTTTTTAATTATATTTGGTGTGATGGATAGGATAGTATGGTCAAAATGAAGACTGAATTATCAAACGATGAAAAGATGAATGGCTGTATGAGTCTGTATTGATGCTTAGGTAGGTCTCGGACACTATATGTTAGCAAATACGATATGATATATAGTCCATTGCTCAAAGCATTGTGGTTTTGCAGGCATACAATTTGTCAAGATATCACAAGCCTGAGCTTGAAGTCGAGAAGGAAATAATCCTTAAAGCTGGTGGATTCATCCACGCTGGGCGAGTCAGTGGTAGCTTAAACTTGGCGAAAGCTATTGGTACTGAACTAGACTACTTTAAAAACTTGACAATATTCTCAGATCATTAATTGCCCAAACCAAACAATAAAATAAGCAGACTTCTGTTATTTCATTTTTCATTGCAGGAGACATGGAATTTAAACAGAACAAATTCTTGCCTGTAGAAAACAGATCAATACTGCTAATCCCGACATAAACACTGTAAGTAGCATGCATTCTAAATCTACTGTTCTGCAAGCTGAGTATTGAATTGGCAATAAATGCATTCTGCTGGTTTTCAATTCAAATCCTCATTCGTTTTGATTCTTACAGAATAAGCATAAGGCAAACCGAACTATCTCTAGTAGCTTTTGTGATTTAGTTTTGGACTAAAGTTTTTCTCACATGTTGTTTGTTATCTTGTTGACTTGTAGTGTTGGGATTCCACACAAAGAAGCGGCAGCAAGATGCTGTGATGAAGTTCACCCACTTGCTAAGGTGTTAAAAAATTTTGCACTGTGATTTATTTCAGAATGACGTGAGATTTCATTGTGAGTTGTACTTGATTTGGTAGCTTGCATTGTAGTCCTAAACAAAACTCTAGGCACATTTTTCACTTGATATTGTTTCTATTAAAAGAATACTCAGTTTAAAATGTGGTCTCTAGCTGAGAGGCTCTCTTCTAGTACAAAATCCAGTATAAGCTCAATTGACCCATATGCGAATAGGAAGGAGTAAGTAACAAGGATGTCGGCTTGTGTGTCAGTAAGAGAAGTAAATGATGGGAAGTTGTTCGAACATTGGGTCAAATACCTCACTGCTAAAAGTATTTTCAAGTGTTTTTTAATGTTTACATAGCCAACTTCGCGAAAATCTTAAGGATCCAGATTTTCGTCCACTTCTTAGATATTTTCTACTAAACATCAAGTTCTAGCCATCTAGGAGTTTACTTTGAGGCAGGGGACCTCAATTCTATCAGGTTATATTATAAAAACTCTTGACTGATGTCTTCTTTCATGAATCAGTCTATAGGAGCTGTGAATACTATTGTAAGGCGGGCTACCGATGGGAAGCTAGTTGGTTATAATACAGATTGTGAGGCTTCTATTACTGCAATGGAGGATGCATTAAGAGGTACCTTGGTTTGAACCTTCTACACCAGTTTAGAATGTGTCATTTTAATGGATAACATTAGGATGAAAAATATTTGAATCGAGCAGTGATGCACCATCTGAGCTGGCTTATTAACAGTTTGTGAAACATGGAAATCACAGCAAGCAGAGGTGCAAAGGGCGTGATATGCACTGACACTTCCAAGCAACAATTTAAGAGGAAATGAGAAATAACAGACAGCAAGATTAAGAAGAGACAATGGAGCAAACCTTTTATTGATGAAAGAAAAATGAAGATACAGAATGTACAAGCTTTTGAGAGGCTTGACTCTCCTCAACTTGAGCAGCAGCTCTGTTTACAGAATTTTCAGAACCCCTACTATGACTATCCCCACTTCTATTTATACACAATACATGCTTACAACCTAGACCATTTGTTACAACTGATAACTTTTGCCATTCATTCAACCACCACTGACACAGCTAATTGCCAGCTTGACATCCAGCATTGCAACATATCACAGTCTCTTGCCAGCCTGACATCTAACCACAACTGATACAGCTATTTGCCAGCTTGTCATTCAGCCCTGCAACCTAGTTTGCCAGATCATCCACTAACTGCTTCTAACTTTGACAGATCAGCCACTAACTGCTTCTAACCTCTTTACTTCCTTGTTCCTCCTTGTATAGACATGCTTAACTGGTGGCCTATCAATACTCCCTCCCAAAAGAGCCACCTTGTCCGCAAGGTGGAAATCAGGAAATTGAGAATCAATGACTGAAAAATCTTCCCATGTAGCCTCAAAAATGGGCAAACCCTTCCAATGAATGAGAACTTCAACAGAGGTACCACCCCTCTTCTTACGTACTTCGAGCACTGCTGCAGGAGTTATCATAAACCCCAAGTCTTCAGGCAATTGTGGGAGAGGAGATGAGGTAGCAATACCTTGGCCCTTAACTCGGCGCAATTGAGATATGTGAAATACAGGGTGAATAGCAGCACTAGGAGGTAATTCTAATCTGTAAGCTACTGCCCCAATTCTCTGTAAGACAATATAGGGACCATAATACCTGGCTGCCAGCTTTGGAACAGGCTTAGGAACCAATGATTGATGGCGATAGGGTCTTAACTTAAGAAAAACCTTATCACCAACAGTAAATTCATCCTCACGCCTGGACAAATCAGCTTGCCTTTTCATCCTCTGTTGCGCCCGCAGAAGATGCATGCGTAAGTCATCAAGAATTGCATCTCTTTCCATCAGCAATTCTTCCACAGTAGACACAGTGGAACTACCCTTATCAACTTTCAACAATCGAGGAGGGTCTCGCCCATACAAAGCTTTGAATGGAGTGCACCCCAAGGAAGTGTGGAACGACGTATTATACCAATATTCAGCCCAAGCTAACCAACGAATCCACTGCTTTGGTTTGTCTGACACAAAACACCGTAAATACGTTTCCAAACAGCAATTGATCACCTCAGATTGCCCATCTGTCTGGGGATGATAAGTCGTGCTACGCTTTAAAAAAGTTCCCTGAAGACGAAACATCTCCCGCCAAACTTGACTCAGAAAATTTTTATCTCTGTCAGATATTATAGAAGCAGGGAAACCATGTAGTCAGACTATCTCCTGAATGAAAATCTGAGCCACAGTAGCAGCCGTAAAAGGGTGACTTAAGCCAATAAAATGGGCGTATTTGCTGAGTCGATCCACCACCACTAATACCGTATCCACCCCTTTGACCCGCGGCAGTGACTCGATAAAATCCATGGTGATTTCCTCCCATACCTGTCCTGGTAATGGAATGGGTTGTAACAGACCAGCAGGAGATACCGCCATGTTTTTATTCCGCTGACAATTGATGCACTCTCCCACCCATTTGGCAATGTCTGATCTCATGCCAATCCAATAAAATTCCTTAGCCATTCTCTGGTAGGTTTTTGTTTCTCCGGAATGACCTCCTACTAGACTGCTATGGAACTCAGTAAATAGAATAGGAAAAAGAGAAGATTTTTGTGTCAAGACCACTCTACCTTTGTACAATAGAAGTCCTTGATGTACAGTAAACCCCAAATGTGAGATTTGGCGCTCCTCTATGTCACGTTTTATGTGCTGAAAGGTCTCATCTGATTCCACCTCTTGGCGCACTTGCTGCCAATTCATCCAGTGAGGCACCACTAATGTTCCACATTCCAAAACAGGAACCTTTCTGGAGAGAGCATCTGCAGCCATATTTGATTTCCCTGGATTATATTCAATCTCAAAATCATAACTCATCAACTTGGTCACCCACTTTTGATATTCTTCCCCTATCACCCTCTGATCCAGTAAGTATTTCAGACTTTTCTGATCCGTCTTTACCACAAACTTCTTACCCAATAAGTAAGGCCTCCACTTAGCAATGGCAAACACAATCGCCATGAGCTCTTTCTCATATACCGGCTTCTGACGTGCTTGAGGCCCAAGGACTTGACTGAAATATGCAATTGGCCTATGATCTTGAATCAAAACGGCTCCCAAACCATACCCCGAAGCGTCAGTTTCTATCACAAATGTTTTTGAAAAATTTGGCATTGCCAAAACCGGTACCTGCGTCATACATTTTTTTAGAGCCTGAAAAGCTGCTTCCGCCTCAGAATTCCAGCCAAACTTATCTTTCCTTAACTGATCAGTTAATGGCCAAGCTATATCCCCATAACCTTTGACAAATTTTCGATAATACCCGGTCAATCCTAAAAACCCTCGAAGCTCGGTGACGTTTTTTGGTGATGGCCAATCCATCATTGCTGCAATCTTTGCTGGATCGACCGACACTCCTTCTCCGGAAATTACATGCCCCAAGTACGCTATTTCCCTTTGCCCAAACTCACACTTCTTGCGATTAGCGCACAATTCATGCTTTCGTAACAAACCAAACACTGTATCTAAATGCTGAATATCCTCCTCCAACCCAGAATTGTAAACCAAAATATCATCAAAAAAAACTAACACAAATTTTCTTAAATGAGGCCGGAATACCTCATTCATTAAAGCTTGAAACGTTGCCGGCGCATTTTTGAGCCCAAACGGCATTACTAAAAACTCGTAGTGTCCTTCGTGCGTTCTGAAAGCGGTCTTCGACTCATCCCCTTCTCTGATTCTAATCTGATGATATCCTGACTTGAGGTCCAACTTGGAAAAAATGTTGGCACCATGGAGCTCATCCAACAACTCTTCTATGACTGGTATGGGAAATCTATTCGGAACCGTTTCCTTGTTTAATGCTCTATAATCCACACAAAATCGCCAACTTCCATCCTTCTTCTTCACCAACAGCACTGGACTTGAGAATGGACTCTTACTGGGCCGTATGATGCGAGCCGTCTTCATTTCATTCACCAACTTCTCAATTTCATCCTTCTGACATTGAGGATACCTGTATGGTCTCACATTGACAGGAGAAACCCCCTCCCTTAAGCAAATAGCATGCTCATGACCCCTCATCGGTGGTAACCCATCCTTCATTTGGAAAATATCTTGGTACTGTCTGAGTAATTTCTCAATTTCAACAGGCATTACCCCCTGTTTCAATTCAGTGGTCATCAAATTTCCAAACTCAACCCACACCCCTTGTTGCTCCCGTTTGATTTCTCTAAGCATAGCTTTCAAAGAAATTAAGGACTTACCCAAAGTCGGATCTCCTTCCAAAATCACCATTTCATCTCCCACCTTGAATTTCATTACTTGAGTCTGCCAGTTTGTGACCGTCGGACCCAATGATGCCAACCATTTCATACCCAATATCACATCTGAACTTCCCAACCTCAATGGCAAGAAATCATCTACCACAACAACCCCTGGCAAGCTTAGAGACACCTCTTTGCAAACCCCTTCCCCTTTTACTGTATCTCCTGAACCCAACGTAACACCATACTCCCCTGTTGTGGAGATCGACAGGCCCACCTTCGACACCAACTCCACTGAAATGAAATTGTGGGTTGCTCCACAATCGACCAAAACCACCACCGGTGTTTCACGAATCAATCCCCTTATCTCATTGTTTTTGGAGAAGAAAGACCAGCCACCGAGTGAAGTGAAACTTCGACGTTCGGATCTACTTCAACTAACTCCAGCTCGACCTCTTTTTCCTCAAGAAATTCTTCTTCTTCCTCCTCAAAACCTTTTTCCTCTTGGACGACCAACACTTGAAGTTCCTTGCGTTTACACCTATGACCGGGTGAGAACTTCTCATCGCAGCGAAAACACAACCCCCGCTTGATCTTGATCTCTTCATCCGTGAGTCGCCGAAAATCGCCTCCTTGCTGTGTTTTCTCCAGAGATTTCGATTGACCAGAGAAATTGAATCCCTTAGGGTTCTCCATTCGAAAAGGAACATTTGGGCCTCCCCTTTGTGCAAACAAGAAACTCTGTTTTTCTTCTTTTCATTGGGCCAACATCATGGCCCGGCCCAAACTATTCGGTTCCAAAACCCTCAGTTCAGCCCTTATCCGTGGTTTGAGCCCGTTAATGAATTTGCTTAGATACACCTCATCAGGAAGAGCTTCCAGTGGTGCAGACATGCTAATAAATTGTCTCCTATAGTCGGCAACTGTAGTTTCTTGCTTTAATGCTAAAAATTGTTCACACAGAGACCCTTCACTCGTTGTTCTGAATTGATTTAAAATCATTATCTTTAACTCTTCCCACAGCACAACCCGTCTTCTTTTGTGCTCCCATTGAAACCAAAGTAATGCATCTCCCTCAAACCCAATTATAGATGCTTCCAATTTCTCCTCATTAGTATAACGATGAAGGGCAAAGAAACGTTAAGCTTTCGTAATCCAACCATCCGGATTTGACCCATCGAAACTCGGCATTTCAAGTTTTCTATATTTGAGGTCAAACCGATTTCCTGAATGAGTTGTACATCGCTCTAATTCTCTTGATTGTTCAGACGCAGAGGCAGCTCGAGAAGCATCCTCTTGAAGTCTCACAAGATGATTTATTTTCTGAGCCATGGAATGGAATTCCTTTCTCAATGTCCCTATTTCTTCTTGAACCCCCCCAATTTGCTCTTCCACAATATCTACCCTTGCAGACACAGTCCCCTGACTTGCCGACTTCCCTGTCATCCCAAGATTGTTGCTCTGATACCAAATTTGATATGCACTGACACTTCCAAGCAACAATTTAAGAGGAAATGAGAAATAACAGACAGCAAGATTAAGAAGAGACAATGGAGCAAACCTTTTATTGATGAAAGAAAAATGAAGATACAGAATGTACAAGCTTTCGAGAGGCTTGACTCTTCTCAACTTGAGCAGCAGCTCTGTTTACAGAATTTTCAGAATTTTCAGAACCCCTACTATGACTATCCCCACTTCTATTTATACACAATACATGCTTACAACCTAGACCATTTGTTACAACTGATAACGTTTGCCATTCATTCAACCACCACTGACACAGCTAATTGCCAGCTTGACATCCAGCATTGCCACATATCAAAGTCTCTTGCCAGCCTGACATCTAACCACAACTGATACAGCTATTTGCCAGTTTGTCATTCAGTCCTGCAACCTGGTTTGCCAGATCATCCACTAACTGCTTCTAACTTTGACAGATCAGCCACTAACTGCTTCTAACCTCTTTACTTCCTTGTTCCTCCTTGTATAGACATGCTTAACTGGTGGCCTATCAGGGCGTAGCATCAAACACTTCTCCTCTTGCTCGGAAAGTGTTTGTGTTAGTTGGAGCTGGAGGTGCTGGAAGGGCATTGGTCTTTGGTGCTAAAAGTAGAGGTGCACGGGTTGTCATTTTACAACCGTAACTATGGTAAGTTTTATTAATTTCTTCATAAAACAACTATAAATCACTCTTCTTTATTTACTAACTTTTCATGTAAATTATGTGGAAAGAGAGAGCAAAAGCTCTTGCGGATGCAGTTAAATCTATGGTTATTAAATCTATGATAATTTTAGATTTCAAAAAAAATAAAATAAAGTACAAAAAATTCATACATTTGAAATCGTAATGTTTAATAAAACGACAGTGAAAAAGTGTTACCTGATTTTATTTATTTATTCTCCTTTTCACTGTCTTGTAATTAATCTATTCACAATTATTCATTAATCTTGGTAATTGTGGGAGTGAGTCGCAATCTGCGTAGGAGGTTTTTTTTCCTTTGTAATTTATTTTTGCTGCCTGTTTGCTGTGAGCTCCTCACTCGTTTTCTTTATGGATTGGTATATATTAAAAAAACAAAATAATAAATAAATTCATATGGGATAAGAGCACATTTGGTTGGTACAATTTCATGTATATCTTCTAATCTTTGGCTAGATTTATCACTCTAAATGATGCAGGTGGGAAGTGTTTCTCAAATCAAACCCCTTTCACTTGCTTTGTGGTTCCCTGGTAGTCGATAAGCCCTAAGGCATTGGAGTATTTGTTATACAATGATAGATGTCAGCCCTAAGGGAGTCTTTCGGATTTTGCTTGTCTAAGTCTTCCTTCAAGAGTCTTGTAGTTCTGCTTGCATAGGGGAGTCGACATTTTACTGTTATTGCAGATTTTCATTATTTGAGGAACCTTAGGAACTCTATGGAACCCTTGCTACCTCCATTTTTCTACCAGATTTTCAAGTACCTAAGTAATATAGATGTTGAGGATTTGAAAGATCTAAAGTCAGGGTACTCTATCACATTCGTAAGTTATCTCTCTTTTCCCTATATATATATATATATATATATATATATATATATATATGAAACTTGGTTTATGTGCATGGATTTTTGTAGACATGTTTATTAGTTCAAATTTTGAATTTCTTGACAAGCTCGGTGTAGAGTATTGGTGCTTCCACGACAGGGACATTGCTCCTGATGGTAAAACCTTAGAGGTTGGTCTTCCCTCCTACTTTTGTCTTGGTCAGTTGAACAAGTTTTCTTCTCTATAAACCTCTCCCTAAGGCAAATTTATTTTGATTTTTCATAGAAAGTGAATGTGCATTCAATTTTTGTACACAATGCAAAGCTAATTCAGTATGAGTGGGTATTATTTAGCATATTACACAACTTTTTGACCTCATCCTTTTAGTTTTAATCAAAACAGTGACTTTTCTATCATCCCCATTAATGTATATGGATTCCAATGTTAGAATGATATGTAGTCATGATTTTCATTGAGTCTAGTACTACATAAGACTATGATCTGTTGCGGCACTTCTTGCATATCCACCATCATAATTTGAATGATCTATTGTGATAAGGTTTTGGTTTACAATCTGAATCTGCATTTTGCTTGGCTGGTTGGCAGGTATGCACAAGATGCACAAGATCCAATTGTGTGAACATGG
Organism: Berberis vulgaris; assembly: GCA_963556465.1. NCBI lineage: Eukaryota > Viridiplantae > Streptophyta > Magnoliopsida > Ranunculales > Berberidaceae > Berberis > Berberis vulgaris. Next base: position 51,982,929 of record OY747133.1, on the reverse strand, counting down.
TTTATCCAATGTTCTGCCAACCACAACCTTGTGATTCAGATTCAGATTTGGTCCATGGAAACTGCATTTTGCTTGGCTGGCTGCCATGGGCATGAAGTGAGTTAATAGAGCTTACATTTTTTTTGTGGATTTCAAAGTTCTCCTTTTTTTAATTTTTCAATATTTTTACTAGCTTTCTACTTTTGCTTGCAAGGGGTGACATTACTAACTTGGCTGTGAGTTCAAACAACGCTTGGGTGGTATTGTTTTGAAGTATACTACAAAAAAAAGGCCTTTAGGGACGTAGTCAAAATTGTCACTATAGACAACATTTCGTCGCCATAAATATTGGGCGACAAAATATTAGTCGCGCAAAGGTGACTGAGCCTTATTAGTTACAGAGGTATACATTCATCTGCCATCTTTCCCACACTTCTTGTAGTACCATGATTACTAACTTCAGATCTATGCTGCTAGAGAAGCGAATATCTGGAATGTTAGTGGAAGGGATTTAGCTAATTCTGTCGTTGGGCCACCGTCTGAGTATATCCCGTTAATGGTGAGCAAAAGTCACAGTTTTGCTAATTAAAAACAATAATAATAAATAAATAATGGATTCAACCATATTGTTATTCTACATGTGTTCACACATCTGAATATTGCTATAGTACAATTGCAACTTACGAATGATATTTGTTAGCTGTTCTCTTATGCTACTTTCTATTTTAAACGTGCTAATGTTTAATTGAGGTTGTATGCATTCTCAGGGGGATGTGGTTGTATGATATTCTTAGAGGTTGAACTTTTGGCGCATGTTTTTGGTTTTCTGTTTGGGGAAGCCAAGGCATTCACTGGCCTTTATATGTGTATTGTAGAATGACTGAGTTCTTTATAATTGTTTTGAGTATATTAGGGATAGGGTATAGTTATGTACCAAACTACCAATTTTTTATTGTAGCTTTTGTAAAGTTTTTCGTAAGCATACTTTGTATTTGCTTTGCTACATGATGCAGGCCGCTTGATTTTCAGCTTGTTCTTTATTCTAACATGTTTATCTAATTGGCAGGTTTTTGTGACTAAAAATGGACAAGAGTTGACAGGTCAAGTGGCTTACAGGCAAAACAGGAAGGTAGTTCTAAAGATATTTGATGATAATTAACAGTACATAGTCATATTACTGATAGTGTACAAAAATCTCTTAGTGCTATTTGTTTCCTTTCTACCATGATATATTTGGACAACCACTAAATCCATTTTTAAGTTTTTTATTCACACAAGAATTGGTTAGTATTTACAACTTGGGTATCTGCACTGGGTCATATTTCTACCAGCTCCTTTGAACCTGGTTTGTCGTCTGAGTCTGAGATTAAGTTAATTGGTTAGTATTCTTCTATAATGGCACATTTTATTTTTCTTTTTTCTAGGCATTCATATAGGTCTACTGGGTGTTACTCTGGAAATTTAGGATCCAGCTTTCCAACCTCGATAAATGCTGCTGTATTACAAAACTGTTTGTTTGACACCCTATATTTAATCTTGGATGGAAATACATAAGACCATCTAACTTATTCTATAATGCATCTTGCTCTCATTGGCTCCTATGGGGAAATGGTACATAAGTAGTATATTGATCTGGTGTTTATGAGGTTTGACCCATTAAAGAGGCGGTTTATTTAGTTGCATATGGTTTTGTTAAATGCCGGCATACCACCTAGCTTCTCTATACAGTGAGTTGGTATCTCCACTTTACCGTTATCATCTTGCTTCCTGGGTCCTACCATCTTGATTAAACATCTTTTGGTTTTTCTACTCTTCCTTTCTTACTGTTAACTCTTTTGTCAAAATTTTCCATCAATTTTATGTATGAAACTAAGGATATTAATACGAACCCTTTTCATCCACTAATGTCTGCCATTATAAACTTATAATTCAGTGATGGGACTGGCGAAAGTGGTTGAACTGCTGCTGGGACCCAGTGGGAATCCAGGGTCTGGTCTGGTACGAGACTGTTTTGTTTCGCTGATAGAGGCGGTTATACGTCTTAAAGAAGTTCAGGAAGAGGATGAAAATGAGGATGATGGGGATGAAGATGATGAAGAAGATGAAGATACTGATGATGATGAGGTATGACATAACATCCATCATTTTTATTATGTGTTTTGGTGTGCAAAAATCTAAATGTTCACCTCAGTAAGCTATAAGGTTTGTCTATCAATGAGTTCATATGTGCTGCAAACTAAGGGATGGGGCTATGATCTACTTTCTTACCACCTAGGAGATCTATACTAATGAAACTTATCATATGATCCTTACTTGTATAATATTTGCTTTCTCTAGGAACAGTGGATCACTATAGTGTGGAAACTTGGTAATTTCAGGAAAATTAGGAAATGTTGCAAAGGTGGCAAATTGATAGTTAGTACTTAGTAATGCCACCCAACAACAACTTCTATTTTTTCTGAGCATATTGCTTACCTTCATCAAAAGTTACAGCATTCTATTTATATGTTCATTTGTTCAGGATTCTGAAGACGATGATGATGAACATGAAGAAACTGAGGAAGAATTTCTAGAGAGGTATGCCAAAGAAGCTGCAGACTTGGAAAATGGGGTGGATTTGGAGGAAGGAGATATTGATGACCAGGATCAAGAGCTTGAATTAGGTAAGTCAAAATCAGTAGTTTGGTTGCCTATGTCTTTTATCTTTCTTATCTTGAGAGAATGACTTGACAATATACTTGGGATGCCATAGACTGCAGCACATAGACTGCAGCAATAGACTGCAGCATCTGATGGTGGTTTTTTTAAGAGCAATAGACTGCAGCACAGTTTTTTAGCCATTCAGTTCTAATCCTCTGCTTTCTGTAGACCTGTTTACTTATGTTCTGAAATCAGCAGTTTAATCATTATTATTTGATGTTTTCCTGGTGGGACTGCAGGTATGTTAGGTGAAATCGACCCACAAAAAGTTGCATTCTCTTTGATGGAGAAATATAATCAAGTTCTTGTTAATGGACAACCATTGCCAACACAACTTATAACAGGTTTCCTGAATGTCTTCCCTGAGTATGCTTACCTATTCAAGCACTCTTGACAAGTAGACTTCCTAGGTTGAGTTAATTTTTGGTAGTGGTGTTGGTTGAAAGAAATTACTTTTATAACTTGTGTATACTATAATCTTAAGTGTGCCAGTATCAGTTATGTTTTTGATGCATTCTTGCACAACATTTTATTTGGTTGTACCATGCCTGGGTAAGTGTCACCCATTGTTTGATCAGTTAAATCATCTTATCGCGTCATTTCAAGAGTGAATGAAATTTTAGCTGCCAAAGCAAAATGGTTAGGCTTACTTTGAGCCTTTTCAGATCATGAGATAAACGAGGACTGTTCATTTGGTATTTTAATTTTCCAATCTTCAGAGCTGATGATTTGAGCCTTTGATGTTCTCACAGGAACAAAATGAGAGACCATGAAGAATTGCAGGGTTGTAAACTGAGGTCATCTTGGTTTACATATTAGTTGGTCTCTTGTTTATGAACTTTTAGGAAAATGTAGATTGTTCCAATGTGTCAAGTGTTTGTAAGCTTGTTCCTTCCAGTAATACGGGTTTAAAAATTTTAAGCTCGATCAAGGTTCGAGTTAGGCATCGGGATGGGATCATTGCAACATATATGCAATCGAATAACCATCCTGCTATTGGGTTGGATCTCAGCTGCGTCGATCAAACGCAATTTTGACTTGAGCGTGTTTGCGAGACTACTAATAGAACTTGAGTTGACTCCCAACCCACCAGAGTAGCACTTGAATCCAGAATATGTATTGGTCAGTAAACTTATACACAAAAATAGCCCAAAGTCAGAATTGCACTACCACATATTATTATTATTTTGCAACGGTTTCAAACCCTCGCAACAAATTAGATTTCTTTTTTTTGAATTTTGTTTTTACTGGCCACGGCTTAAAACCGTGGTAATTCATACTTGCCACGGTTTAAAGCCGTGGCCATCATTTGCCACGGCTCAAAATCGTGGCCATAACTTGCCACGGCTTAAAACCGTAGCCAGTACATGCCACGGCTTAAAATAGTGGCTAAAATTTTTGCAACGGCTCACAACCGTGGCCATAAATTGCCACGGCTTAAAACCGTGGCCAGTACTTGCCACGGCTTAAAACCGTGGCTAAAATTTTTGCAACGGCTCAGAACCGTGGCTAAATTATCAACCGTCCTCGAGCATAAAACCGTTGCTAAAATGTTTGGCCACGGTTTATAGCCGTCACGGATGATTTCGCGATGCCTCTACAGCCCACGCCTCTTAGCCGTGGCCATTGGTTACCCCCACGGTTCCAAACCGTTGCTGATGGGTATTTTTGGTGTAGTGTAACTATCTGACAGTCTTATACATTATTTTCAGGGACTTTGCTGATTAAGCGAGGCTGGCAAGAGGTGTTGTGATCAAGTTGCTGATTGGTCGAGCTCCTGCTGGAAAATGGAGCGCTCTGTTGAGGTGGACTGATGAAGATGATTGTGGTTCTGTTGAGGTGGTTAAGGTGTTGATACAGGGAGCTGTGGTACTTTATATTTACATTTTTATTTAGGTTTTGAAAAGCTAGAAATGTTTTGTGACTCGATGTAATACAGATAGCTGATCTTTATTATTAATTTGATAGATTTTGTGACTCGATGTAATACATTATCTCATTAATTATATCACTTTGCCTTCATTCATGGAAATGTTTAAGTTTGGCACATTAAAATTTTTATTTTCTAGAAATAAAACTTATAAGATGTAATAAAAAGTCATTTGATAGCAAAAAAAAAAAAAAAAAATTCTATGTATACTTACCATAGCGTTTCTGAAACGCTATGGTAGACTCTATCATAGCATTTTTGAAACGCTATAAAAGGCCAACTTACCATAGCGTTTTTAAAACGCTATAATAGACCCTGGGTCTATTATAGCTTCGGCAGACACAACGTTTTCTAAAACGCTATGGTATCCTACCATAACGTTTTTGAAACACTATTAATGATTATTTTTCTTGTAGATATAGCCGTGAAAAGATTATCGAAGAGTTCATCACAAGGTGTTGAAGAATTCAAAAATGAAATTATATTGATTGCTAAGCGTCAACATAGGAACCTAACCTTGTTAGGCTTTTGGAGCACTGCTTTGAAGGGGAAGAAAAGCTTCTAGTTTATGAATACATGGAAAACAAAAGCTTGGCTTCCTTTCTTTTTGGTGAGTCCTACACTTTTCATGTTTCAGTTTGTCAATCCAAGAACAAAAACTGAATTCAGTGAATTACAACTTGTTTTAGATACATAAGACAACTTCACATTGGTTTGGCGAACACGTTTCAATATTATCGTTGGGATTGCTAGAGGATTCTTTACCTACACCAAGATTCTAGATTCAGAATTATCCATCGGGATCTTAAACAAACTAATGTCCTACTAGATGCGGATATGAATCCTAAAATCTCAGATTTTGGAATGGCAAGAATCTTTGGAGGTGATCAAACTGTGGCAAATACGAGGAGAGTGGTTGGAACATAGTAAGTACCATTTTTCATCCACCGAATGAAACTCCCAAATGGAATCCCGTATCGATTTTCATTTTTATTGTATGCAGTGGTTACATGTCCCCCGAGTATGCAATGGATGGGCATTTCTCTATCAAATCGGACATTTTCAGCTTAGGGGTTCTAATGTTGGAGATCATCAGTGGAATAAAGAATGGCAGATTTTACAGCTTTAACAATCATGTTAACCTTCTTGGACATGTAAGTGTGTACATAAAACGACACTAATGTGTGGCTTTCTCTTCTAGATGATTTTCTAATTATGGATCAAAATTTTTGTAGCATGGAAACTGTGGATAGAAGGAAACGGTTTGGATCTTGTGGACACATCACTAGGAGATTCATACTCAGCTAGTGAAGTACTGCGATGTGTACAAATTGGTTTCTTGTGTGTTCAAGAACGTGCAGATGATAGACCAAATATGGCATCTGTTGTGTTGATGTTGATTAGTGAGAATCCAACATTGCCACATCCAAAGAAACATGGGCTTTGTTTTGTTGAAGCAGCAGCACCGTCAAATGAAGATAGATCAGATAATTCAAACCAGATTACAATCACTATGCTTGAAGCTAGGTGATGCTTTATTTATAATGTCATAATCCCCAACAGTTTTTTCATAAATTTATTTCATTCTTTAATCTTTGTTCGAGTGAAATTTAAGCGGGCTTGTCCTCTTGTGGTTCAGTTATCAGAGCAACTGTGCCAAAGTTGGAATTGGATGCCACATTTGAGCAAAAGAATGACATTGCAAAAGCTGTAGAAGAGGAGCTGGCAAAGGTAATTCTTCTATATGCTTCTCCTGATCAGCTAAATTCCTCAACCGAACTCTCATTTATTATGGGCATTACATGCCATGTCACATTATGGATATGAGATAGTTCAAACTCTCATTGTGGACATGGAGCCAGATGAACATGTGAAGAAAGCAATGAACGAGATAAATGCAGGTTAGTCACTGAACATGCCAGGTTATTTCTTGCCAATTTTTTTTGACAAATTTATTTTTGTAAACTACCTCGATCAAATTATCTACTTTACCAAAGCTACTTTGTACTAAAAAGCTTTCACAAGAACAATCGGGTTAATTGTCCCTCTGGATTTTGCAATTTGGTTCTTTCTAAGAAGGATCAGGGTCAATATTGGTGCTATCCAGAACAGCCTTATAGTTATGTTTCTGTTGCTCAATTCTCTAGGAAATTCAGGGAATGCCCTATAGGGAAGAAGTTAAGTAATGAGCTCGAAGAGCTGTATGATAGGTTCCTAGGCCATAAAGTTGCCTTATCCTTTAGCAAGTACTCTTTAACTAAGTGGGAACTCTTTAAAGTTTGCATGAAAAGATAATTTCTTCTCATGAGGAGGAACTCCTTTATATATGTATTTAAATCAGTGCACGTATGTAACAGCCTAACAATACATGCATATTTCATACAGTTATAATCAACAATGTCTAAGGCCACTGACAGAATTCTCATATCCTTCTCTGTAGCTTATCTTCATTGCATCTGTCACAATGACTGTGTGTTTTACGGACATGAATGAAGGTTGATCTGACTGATTCCAATTACTATTTGGGTTCTCTATTTTACGCACTCCTCATACTTCTCATTGACGGATTTCCAGAGCTGTCCATGACTGTTTCGAGACTTGCAGTTATCTATAAGCAGAGAGACTTCTGCTTTTATCCAGCTTGGGCTTATGTGATTCCAGCCAGTCTCCTGAAGATCCCACTCTCTTTATTGGAGTCCCTCGTTGGCAAAATGTGAGCTTCTAATTACTTGTCATTTCGTCCATGTTATTTTAGTTAAGTTCTTTCTGAGCTTACTAAAAGGATGTTTTACAAATTCCATATTGACACACAATTAAAAAAAAAAAAATGGAAGCATTGGTACTTGTGTTCACCTGAAACTGGGTGAAAAGATACTAAACATCAATCTAACCGGGTATTATGAAAATACTATTGATAGCATGGAGGCCTTGTGAATGCTAAGGTGGCAATGACCATGATGATTACCCTTTGCAGTTTGGTGATGTAGCCTTTGGGCTTGTTTCTCTAGATTAAATAATTTCTCTGTTGATTATCTATCCTTCATTGTCGTGGTCATAGCCCTAGTTTTTATGAAAAATTATATATAAAAGTAATGGGTGTGATCATCAAATGGTGGATCCTTGTGAATGTTTATCTGACTCATACCTATACAAACCATTCTGAAAAGTTGGAAAAATGCAAAATATTAGAAAGCAGCCTGAAGCCTATGGATGCTCTGAGCTAATTTCGTGATAGATAACTAGAATTCTTTGTTCTTGGCTTATTGGATGGTCTCTTTGTATTGACAGCTGTGCTCTGAGCTTCTGTTTTAAATAAAACAGTTGCGTTTCGATGACTAGCCTTTTCGTCATCAGTACGTACTAATCATCTACTCTTTATGTGCAATTTGCAGAAGCTATCTGCAAACACAGTTGTAGGGATACAAACACTGGAGAGTCGTGGTTTAAACTATAGTGGTTACTTCTATTGGATATCGCTTGGTGCTTTGTTTGGGGTTTCAATACTTTTCAATATTGGGTTTACAATGGCCTTGTCCTTCTCAGGGTAGGTTCCTCTTTCTTTGTCAAATGGCTTACATTTTAAAAAGAGATTCTTTTTTCTATATCTAGATTCTTTTTTCTATATCAACTGACCTGTTTATATATGCACCCAGCACCTGGTACATCTCGTGCTATTATCTCGGAGGAAAAGCTATCTTAAGTACAAGGAAAAGAAGATGGTAGCAATGTTAAGAAGGCTCCTAATGCTTCTATAATTGACACAGAACATAAAGAAGGTGAGAATAAGATTGTATATCAACTTTTGAAGTCAATAATAATGACTATTATATCTTACACAACCTATGTTATGACTGCAATTCTATACTGATGATGCTACCATTGGGATGATGTTTAAAAGTACAATGCAGAAGATTTTGAAGGCGACTAAAAGGTATATTAAAAAAAAGAGCGTAGAAGCACCGGTTCTATGCAGGTTGACCATTCGGCAAATGAAAATGTAGCGTTGAGGTGCCTGGAAATTGAATTTTTTTTCCAGGTATGTTAACATAACCGGCGCTTTAAAGCACCATTAAAAGGTTGTAAACCCACAAGTTTGTTAACATAACCGACGCTTTAAAAGCGTCGCAAAATGTCGCTTCATAGTGCCGTTAAAAGCTTATAAATACGGTGTTTTATCCAAATGGGAATTGAAATATCCATTTCTTTAGCGGTGCTTATATAAGCTATTACGGCGCTTTGTAAAGCGCTGTAAATGTTGATTTTAACCAGCGCTTCATAAACAACGTCGTTAATCTTTTGGCGGCACATGCTTTTGCCGGTGCTTTATAAAATGCCGTCAATGATCTAAACCGGCACATTTTGTACCTATACCGGCTCTTTTGAAGCGTCGCTTAAAACAAATATGTTGTAGTGACTACTCGATGTGGGATTAACTTTTCAATTCCCGCCAACATCTCTAACAAGAAGGGCCTATCTCTCAATGAAGAAGACCATTAAGTACCTTAGTTGGTATAATGGCCAATGCATTGGTCATATTCTGATCAGGTCTGGTTAACAACCCTACCCCCTCCCCTACACCGCTGAACTGTTAATTTGAAGAAAGAAATTTTTATTTATTTATTTCAAGACAATAAGGCCAAATTGTTTAACTTAGCTTAGCTCATGAATTAAAATACCTTTATCACTTGGATTGTCTTTCACAGAGAAAAACTATTACCAAAGACCAGTTGAGAAAATTTAGCTTATAACCCCGATTCAACTGTATCCTCATTTAATTGTTCAAGTTATTTTGCAGTTTTTTATTTGGGTCTTTTAGGTATACGCCACAACTGTCAATTGGATATGTGACATATCTTCCCTCCCTAAATAGATGGTTTTTGTCCTTGGTTCGTTGGGCCATTTTTTACAACCATTTTACTCTTGATCAGTCTTGATCAAATTGGTTCATTAGGCCCATTTTTTTGTTATGATGAATCGCTCAACTAATAAGATGAATAGAGGCCAATGCAATGGTTGCGACCCCAAAACAAATTGCACACTGCAATCTGGTCAAGAACGGTTCATTTATGGGGTATGTCTAATGTCCATTCATTTGAAAGTCATCATGTCTAAATTAATGACGTTTAGGAGGCGTTCAGTTCCAAATTCTACAGACCCAGAGCTAGGTGTTGACAAGTGATGATATATAATAAATAAAAGTGACGCGGTTGGTTGTGTCCTAAGTCGTGTTTTAATTTTTATGACACTTGTCATATTGCCGTGTCCATATCCATGCAACATAGATCCGTGCCCCTCCCTTTCCCATATGAAGACAGGTGGTAGTATGTTGATCTCAACTTCTCATTTACCAGTACAAGACTATCATGGCATTTCTTTTCCAGATAAATATTAACAACATACAATGCATTTTGTACCAATAAGTCCCATAATTAGTAAAAATAACAAGGTTTGAACATATTTCTATCCATGCACCAACTACCATCATTCTCTTCCATGTTTGATCTGTTCAGAATTGCTGATCACCTGCCCCCTCCCCTCTCTCTCTGTCTCTTCTGTCTTTTCCATAGAGCAGAAGAGGAAAAAGACGCCCTGTGTGCTACAATGGATGGGGCACAAAATATTACGATTGATGAAGCATTCAAGAAGGTTACCCACAGTTATTAGGATAGGACATCAATTTGCATTCATCCTTACAGGCAGAACTCAACGGGGTTTTGGAGAGTTGATAGAGATTCCTTGGATTAAGCTGTTCCTTCCTTAGGTATGCAGATTACTGTCATCTACCTACTCACCCAATTCTTTAGATTTTTTTTCTACTCACTTAGACTGCCTCCCATCTTCTCTCAGATTCTGGTATGGTGTTTGGTCTCAACATCTTTTTGGTCTATAACTTGCTATATGTTATAGAGTGGACTACCCGCACAAATGCATACTTGTCATTAAAACAAATTATACAGTCTTAAGGACTTGAATATCCGTGAAATTTATCTCTTAACCCCTCACATACGAGAATAATTTCTCTTGGAAATCATAAACAATATCTACCAGTCAAGTTTACAGGATGTCAATGGCTTCCATGCAAATTTTGCATGTGCAATCAAGTGAAAATTTAGGGGAATACCCTTTAAAATTTTCTAATACCCACCCACCAAAACCTTTAAAAGATAATTTCTGGTGTATAATGGAGTCTATCAATTGTGTGTGTGCATATTGTGTGTATGTGCATCATGGTGTATATGTGTATGCATAACCGAAGCAGATTTTTTTTTTTTCATTTCTCTTTTAATTCTCTAATTTAATATATGATATCTGAAGGTGGGCTGTAAATCTCAATGTTTTAAGGGTGGCATAGTTTTGGGAGACACATTTTTGGGGCACCTGCTAACTGTCTCACAGTTATTCTTAATACTCGTAAGTCCTGCTAAGGCATGTATCTCGAGGATCAGTTTCGGACAGACAAGACAACAACACTTTGCTTCCAACTAGGAACAAATATCAGAGTGTATGTCACACATGAAGACTTCTATCTATGGAATACTCTCGGAATGTGAACTTCTTCGGCGTATCTAGGAGCACAAGGCTAATAGGGAAACTTCCCTTCACCGCACAACTCCTAATTAGAGAAGGATCTTCACGAAGATCTTCTTCTCTAAATTACACCATCGATGGCCTGGTCGAACTAGGACTCCAGTACTATAAATAAGACATGAGGTTGGTAAGCTAAGGTATGCTAAAAATTCTCTATTTACAACATTACGCCTTTCTCAGATCCCTGTCTTATTTTAGCATCGAAGTTCCATTGGCCACCACAACGGTGTTCGTGGCTCACGTGTGTTTCTTTTGTAGGTCAGCGGATCAAGGTCAAAGCAGGGAGCGAAAATCGACTACATCAGTTTTGCGTTGTTTGTGGGGACGACAAAGTTCCTAACCTTTCATAAGCATCGTGTTTCTTCAGAATACAAAGAGATGGTGACCACCAGATCACGCAACAATGGAGAACAAGGGGACACGTCAAACGCTCAGACTGGCGTTATACCGCCACTCTCAGTGGTGCCCGTGACACACGGGCAACAAACTCACACCCCCGCGCCAGCAACAACAATGACGGACCCAAAAATAGATTTGTTGTCGTCTCAAATACAACAAATTGCCAAAGCAGTGGGGGCTCTCATACAGTAGAACCCTTCACTCGCTAATGGAGATCAGAAGCAACACAAGCCTCCATCTCCAGAAGACAACAGAGAGCAAACACTGAAGAGTCAAGCCTCTGCTAGTTCTCATTGGACTAGAGGAGGCGGCGCAGCTAACGCGGAATCGACTTTCAAGGCAGACAGGCTCGCCCCACAGGACCCCCTCCGTAGAGGGGCACACGACCCAGACATGCTATGTCATTTCTTTGATCCACTGTTCATGGATCGTATCATGAACGAGGCTCTTCCAAAAAAGTTCATGCCTCCAAAACTCGACTTCTATGACGGGACCACCAACCCATTCGATCACCTACGCTATTACCAGCATGTAATGACACTCAAAGAGGGATCCAAGTCGGTGATGTGCAAAACTTTCCCTACCAGCCTGAAGAAGTCAGCACTAACATAGTTCCACAGCCTCCCGCCAAAGTCGATCGACTCATTTAAGACGCTAGCGAAGGAACTCCTGACGCGTTTTGTCGGAAGTCAGCGTCTCTGGAAAGGCCCACACTACATACTCTCTCTGAAGCAGAGATCCAATGAGACACTCAGAAAGTATGTCACACGCTTCAATGACGAGCTGATACTCATTGACGGCTGCAGTGACGGCTTTTACCGCGAGCCTAAAAGAGGTAAAGCTTTATGACTTCCTTACCTTGAAACCCCCTTTGGATATGATGGAATTCCTGAAGGGCGCCCAAGGTACATCACCTTAGAAGAGATGAGAACTGTGAAGAGGGAAACTGAAGTTGATGTTGACCTATAGGTGGCACCTCGAGGATAGGTTACGGGATCCTATACAAACCCAGCTCAACTTTCAAAAAAAAAAAAGGACAAAAAAAGGAGGGAAGAAGGCGAGATGATGAAGAAATGAGCAAGCGAAAGCGCAACGACAACAGGTCAAACCCTGGCCGGGCCAGGCCAGAAAAAGAATCCAACTACATTGGATCTAGATCCATGACCCCCTAATTCTAGCCTATCAGTCGTCCTGAATTCCATGAAAAATTGGGAAGATCTAAAATGGCCCTCGAAGTAGCGCTGCGTCCCTTCCAAACGTGACAACAACAAGTATTGCTCGTACCACAAGGAGGGTGGCCATGACACCAACGACTACAAGAGTCTAAGGTATGAGACCGTGTACTAAATCCGCAGGGGAAAGCTAAAGGAATTCCTGGGTTCTGAGAAGCGACTAGAATGACCCAGAGACAGAGGGAGGAGAGTCAACGAGATCGAGAAGGAGACCCCAAGCATAATCTATGTCCATCATGGAGTCGGATCGGATGAAGACTAGTCAAACAGATCCCGCAAGTAGACTCTAATGGAGATGCAGACACAGCCCGCAGATGAGGACAGATGCGTATGCTACTCGAGGGTGCAAAACCCCATCCCCACCTTAACTTTTACAGACAAAGACCTCAAAGGCGCCACACACTACACAATGATGCTCTCGTCATATCGATCTCTATTGCAAGGTGGGAAGTGAAAATGACCCTTGTGGATACGAGAAGCTCCCTCAATGTCCTGTTCTACAGCGCGTTCCGCAGTATGGACCTCAAGGAGAAGAGCCTGACACCCTCAGATTACCCGCTGATTGGATTGAGTGAAGAGAAATGCTTCCCGATTGGGAAGATAAGGTTAGCAGTAGTGGCATGGGAACCACAACTGAGGAAAGTCTTGTTCTTGGACTTTATGGTAGTAAACGCACCGTCTACCTACAACCCTATCCTGGGAAGAAGACCATGGATCCACCAGATGGAAGCAGTAGTCTCCACTTTTCACCAGTGCGTTTAGTGCACCGCTAACCACTCGAAATGAACTATACATGGGACCAACCAAAGGCACGAAGTTGCCATTATGCTGTACTGAAACAAATAGAATGTTCCTAGGTCCAACTGGAGTCCACAGCGTAATCTGAACTAAAACCAGACCCAGTGATTGTGGACGAGTCACCCTACTCAGACAGAGACGAGATTCCAACAGTGGCTCAACTAAAAAATGGGGGACGTTCAAGCTGTACAGGCGTAATCCGCCCTTCAACCCAACAAAGTGGAGAGGTCAATGCTGACGGGAGTACAAGCCCCCGACAATCAGTCGGCGCAGAAATAAACTCCCACGCGAGGTTTATTCTTCAGCAACTTCAACGACATCAACGAAGCATAACAATTTGCAGAAGGTACCAACGATCCAGCAAGGGCCATGTGAATTCACTTCAGGGCAAGATCGACCTCTCTTCGCCAACAGTTAGTCTATTTCAGTTGCTTATTTCCTTTCCATAGTCAATGAAGAGTTTTAGTTCTTAGAAGATTATGTGATTTGCAATCATTTGAGAAATAAATAAAAAATTACGCAAACACACTCTATTGATTACTGGAAAGATGTAACAATGATCGCCCTAAGGCTGATACAAAAGACTACAAACTACAAGCATCTGAATCCGATACAACATATATAAAGGCTCGCTTAAATAGTCTAACTCCGGAAGAAGACCACAAAGGTACCCCAAAGTAGACTCAGCGTTCCTCGGAAGAAGATATCATAAGATCAAGGGCAAATGTGAAAAAATTGGGCTGAAAGGACAAGTACAACTAATTGTCAATTGCTCCGCCAAATCACCCAAAAAAATTGCATGCCAATAGCAATGTAGACCTTGCGACGAACTGTAAACATCTCCAACCCGGCATCCGACCTTCCAAAGGAGGTAGAAGAGGACTGACAAAGATGGCCGCAAACGACAAGAAAGTTAAGGCCTCACAATGCTACTAAGCGAGGACTCTTTTCTCATGCGTGATACTCAGGGTGACTCAGAGATATCATCCCCGGAAGGAACAACGCATCTGCCAACACTTCGAACAACCCTAAGCTAGCCACAGGGAGCGTCTCTTGGCATATAGAGAGGCACAAGGTAACACCGAAGTGTTGGCGAATAAACGACAGACTCATCCCTTCGGAGAGAGTCTATACATCTTCTTCGAAATGTGAGAAGAAATTACAAGATCTCAGCGAACCAATTGGGTGCTCACCCAGAGCAAGTGACTATGCATAACAACAAGTCTTATCACGACTCATCGGCGCAAATATCAGAACATTCGAAGACTCCAACGTTGAAGATCTCCTTCAGCCTTTAAAAAACCCAAAACATGTTCCTCAAATAAGAGCATTTGAGGAGGTGCGCTTTGCAGAGGATAATGCCTACAACGATGAAGAAACACCATTATATAGCCATAGTGGTTCACCAAACGGGCGCTTCACATTAACTGTCAGCATTGAATACCGTATGGGAAACAAGGAGACGACGATTCTCAAAGAAACTGCACAGGACCACATTCGTCCAATTAATGATGCTGCACACAACCCCATTAATTGGGGGGAGTAACTGATACTCAACAGTCTTGCGATCTACGCTGTACGTGTGTTACCATGCAATCTACACCATACACGTAGCATCTTGATCATACGACAAACCCTATGGGCTCAATCTACTATTCAAGCAGTATTTTACCACATGTCTGGCACGAGCATTAGAAACCCTAGTCATTTTTGATACACGGATCACACTTGCATATCACCAGGTGATTTAAGGTACTCATGTCTCTTCAAAACTCGTCCTCAAGATGGCAGGCAAGCTTAGTCAACTATGGCTAATGACGATGGCTTCCAGTTCATCCCAACGCCTAGTCCGCCCAGTGCGGATGTTGATGGTTTAGGAAGTGGGAGTCTAATCAGCACTATTACGCTTGGTAACAACAACTGGCCAGGGACCATTGCCCCCTTTGCGAACAACGGTCGCTGAATCAGATCAGGTAAGCCTAGTCGATAATGATCGACAACGACAACTTCTGATCAAAGCCAAGACCTGTAGCCCCCACTGTGCGGGTGTAGAGGGTTTGAAAGGTGGGAGCCTAGTAAGTTCCGACTGATGTCGACGGTTCACCACGAGGCCACTGCTCTTCTACAGATCATGGTCACCGAATTACCAACCCTAGACTTGTAGCTCGCTCCGCGCGAGTGTAGATGGTTCCGAAGGTAGGAGCCTAGTCAGTCCCAAACTGATTCTGACAGCTTGCCATGGGACCACTGCTCTTCTACAAACCAGGGTAGCTGAAAGCCCTTAAATTTGTAGCTCAATGCGCATGGGTGTAGATGATTTGGAAGGTGGGAGCCTAGTCAATCCCGAACTGATTCTGACGGCTTGCGACAGGACCACTGCTCTTCTAAAGAATATGGTCGCCGAATCCCCTTGTCCCAAACTTGTAGGTCGCTCCACGCAAGTGTAGATGGTTTGGAAGGTGGGAGCCTAGTCAATCCCGAACTGATGTCGACGGCTCGCCTTAGGATCATCGCTATTCAACAGACCATAATCGCCGAATTCTCACATCCCAAACCTATAATCCGCTCCGTACGAGTATAGATGGTTCAGAAGGTGGGAGCCTAGTCAGCCACGACTGATGTCAATGGCTCGCCACTCAGCCACCGCTCCTTCTCAATATAGCAGTCACCGAACTAAAATCACAGCTCAGGCAGCATCTACACGCTCACATAGGCTGACATTCCATTATCAGCAACGACCACTCGCGCTGACCTAAAAACCAACTTGCTAACACACGGACGAACGCTACATAGAGTGTCAGCCCGAGCTCGCGAAACCTGACTCAGGACAAGCGCTCTAGCTCCGAGACAATGCATGTGCTTGAATATACCATAGTTCACTCATGCCAGCAACTGAAACCAACAGTCAGATAAGCAAATTAAGTCCTCAGCTATTTACCTTAAGGATGAGCTACAGCCTGAGAGGCGTAGCCCACTGCTAAATCATTCAAAAAACACCACTATTGCATGTAACTAAGCGATAGTGACTCTGAGACCTCACAGAAGAACATGTCAGAATCATCCGCAACATAAATGGTCAAACTCGCAAAAGCAGAAAGACCATTTGGCTTCCTGCTGACCCAACCAGACCTTTGTTGAAGTAAAACGAAGATACATAATAGAAAGGGCGAGATAGGGAGACCGAACACAATATGGGCATAAAGTGTACTCAAAATAAACTTGTTTTCATTAACAGTTGGAACAAAAAAGTATTAGTGCACAAAGTCTAAACCTCATCAGGAGGAGGTATAGAAACAAGAGAACTATGCTTAACAGAGGAAGAAGCAGTAGTTGCATCTGCACGCATCTCACCCTGAAGATCATCTGGATCGCCCTTTTTTTCTGACGACGCAAAGACCACTGCTAAGTCTGCGTATGACATCTTCTTATAATACGCAAGGTCCCATTCTTAATGTTCTTCCTTCATCAGCGCCAGTAGATCCTCTAATCTTCCTTGCACGACCCATCGAAATTCACCATTGCCCTACTCCTTGAGAAACACTTCCTCAAGTGCCTTCGCTTAAGCAAGCTCACGCTCCAACAACTCCATGTTGCATGTCAGCACATCAACCTCCATAGCCAAACTACTCTTAACAGCATTGAGCTCGTTTTGCTCCAATTGACGTTGCTCTTCAGCCTTCCTCGCTACTTGATCATTGAATTCCATATTGGCCTCTAACTACTACCTTTGGGCAGCCTAGTCAATCTCCTTCATGGATGTCTTTTCAGCAAGAGATCGCAACTCAGAATGCGTCTTAGCCGCAGCTTCTTGCGTGAGCCATAGATCATGACGGACCAGATCCAACTCCCGCTTGAATTTCTCCCTTGCGGACACCGCCTCTGCCAAATCAGACTCAAGGGCCTCCAGACGAACCCTCTGAGTCTCAGCAACAACGGCTGACTGTTCTATCCTCCTCTCCTCGATCTGCTTCCTCAGTAACTCAATCTCAAAAAGTGTATCAGAGTACAACTTCTGCATATTTGAGAAGACACACTCCATGGTATACACCCTCTCACGAGCCGCCTCAACCTTCATCCCAGCAACGACCACCTAGCTCAAATGAGACATCTCCAGCATAAGGTGCTTCAAACTCTTATCCAGACGCTCTTCCAGTGTATCCTTTTCGGGCTTCGAAACGTGGTCCATTAGCCAACTGTAGCACCTGCTCATATGCTTCCTTGAAGCATAGTCCATGTCAACTTCCTGGTGCCAAGCCTAATTGCTCATTTTTACTACGTCCAGAGTGAACAAGCTTATCCACGCATCCAGATGGAGCTCTCCCCGGTGCGGGATTACATCGGCGCCACCCTTCATAGTCGTCACTACACCCTGGTTTTCTTTTGCAACTTTCCATTTGTCACCAGCGGCCGACCCTTTATTGCGAGGCAGCTCAGCGAAATCCGAAGGAAGAGAGGGAAGCGAGTTGTCCAACGAACACTTCATCACCTTGATATGCGGCCAGGAACAAAAAGGGGAACAATGCAAACTACAAGAAGGATGGCCGACTTCACCGCGGCCACTGTCGGATGATCTTTCAATGGAGCGGTTAGACTCTAGGACATCAGGCGAATCTTCATCAGAAACCTCCAAAGGAACAGTCTTGGAATGGTCAGCACTAGTAGAAGCCGCCACAACAACCAACATCAACTTGTCGCTCAAGGCTTTTAGCCTGCTCGGTACTCAGATTTGAAGCATCTTCAACCCCTTCTAATCGCAGACGGTCCCTCTCCCAGCCGGATACTTCAACATCTGCCTGGCAGGCTGACTAGGTTCACGCTTCTCTCTCACCGGAGCAGACCGTTTGGGAGCCGGCTCAATCCTAGTGCGGGACCTCTTTGAACTTATAAAGGAGGTGAGTGTCTAAAAAAGCCCCTCCGCGTCAGATGAAGCAGGAGCTTTAATTTTGGAAGACTTCTTCTTTTTGGAAGAGACCCCCCCTTCGGACTTAACCTTCTGCGTTCAATATAGAGTGGAGGCCACGTGCCAGTTGGCCCACAAACCACTGCGGGCGAAGTTAGCATGACATATGACTTCATCCGCACTCCTCTTCGACAGGTCACAGAACGTCTTCATAGCGTCTTGCTCATCTAGGGAAAGAGGAGTAGTAGGGAACCTCATTGCGAAGAAATATATGCAATGATCAGCACACAATCAGCGCAATGAAGTGAACAAATGAAGCTATACGTACGGAGTGGCCTGAATTCCTGTTCGAGCAGACGACCCCTGAACGTGAAATACTTCTAGTCTGAAAGAGCCAATAAGCAGTATTTTTGCCAGAACTTGAAGTCAGCTGGAAACTTCCCAAAATAGGCTAGCAATGTCATTTAACAGACGACATGGTCATTCAACCGAGGAGAAGTTAACAACTGGATCACCGGCCGAATCACGTGGATGCCAGCATCCTTCACTCTGATCAGAATGAAAAGGATAATCTTGTACCCATTGGGTACTAACTGGGCAGGAGGGATTCCAAGGAAATTCAAGAAGCCCCAAATCTCGTCAAGAATAGGAAAACGGACTCCAGTCTAAAGTATTCCACGGTGCAAACAAATGAACCCTTCTGGAGGGAGCATTGGCGTCTGATCTTGCAAAGCATACAATGGTAGGTCCTCCGGGACCCCGAACATCTTTCGAATTTCACCAAGGCTCGACTTAGAAAATGACTTATCTTAAAAAAACTCGAGGCCACTGACCAAAGTTTCATCTTCAAGATGGTGTTGGTGAGCCATGACAAAGATGAACATAGTAGAATCTCTAAAAACAAGAAAATGGAAGAGTCGATTTTCGTAGAAATGAGGATCTAAATAGGGATTAGTTTCACGCCTCTTCTACATCGTACACGTGGTGATGGTCTCGAGAAATAGTAGCCCTAAGCGTCAGTCCAACACTGATCCGGCCCAAGTTGTTCCAAGCCCGCACAATGTAGTATGCCAGACAGACCCGAAACTATTACAACCTGCTAAGCCCACGCATCTCACAGTTATCCTCAATACTCATAAGCCCTGCTAAGGCAAGTATCTCGAAGACCAGCTTTGGATGGGCAAGACAGTAACACTTTGCTTCCAATTAAGAAGTAAATATTAGAGTATATATCACACATGGAGACTTCTGTCTATGGACTACTTTCGGAATGAGAATTATCTCCCACGTATCTAGAACCACAAGGCTAATAAGGAAACTCCCCTTCACAGCACAACTCCTAATTAGAAAAGACCTCCACGAAGATCTTTTTCCCTAAACTACGTCATCGATGGCCTGGTCGAACTAAAACTCCAGCACTATAAATAAGACATGAAGTTGGTAAGGTAAGGTACGCTACAAATTCCCTGTTTACAGCATTAGCCTTCCTTACATCCCTGTTGACTTTAGCATCGGAGTGTCATCGGCCATCACAACGGTGGTCCGTGGCTCACATGTGTTCCTTGTGCAGGTCAGTAGGTTTGCAGGTCATGGTCAAAGCAGGAACCGAAAATCGACTGCATTAATTATATAGCATCAGCACAATCTATGACGACATTTCCTGTCGTTGCTACTCTCTTCACTAAACTTAAAGTTCTTAATTCAGAGGTCGGCCGTCTTGCACTGTCATCCTCCATGGTCGGTGAAGCCTTCAATACACTCAGAAGCATGATAATGATACATTTTAAGAGAGGTGATGTCACGCCCCGATTTTCGAAGGAAACGAAAATCCCAAAATCCACTTAGGATTATCCGTTTCCCCCAAAACTCGGGACGTGAGAATTCAATAACAACAGAAACAAATAGCAGCATGAACTAAACATCTGAGACAAATAAAAATCTAACCCGGAGAAGACTGGCATGGCTAGCTCACTAGCGGAACTCCAGTAATGCAGCTCAAAATCTCTAAACCTGAAAGACTACTCGGCTACATTCCAAAAGGAATGTACCCAAGAAGCAAAAGCTCACTCGGGTCAGCAATAAAGCTGGTGTGAGAAATCTTCATCCCAAAATCAATAAATCTGCACATGACAACATTAAAATAAACCAAACAATAAATAACCACACCATCAGGTAGTTCCCCAATGAGGCAATGGTGTTATCATCCTAATAAATAAATATGCATTATTTATTACTAATAAATAAAATTTATGAGTTATCAATCCTCATAAATGCAACAACTATTCATAATCATATTAGACTATTATTGAAATATTAACAAAACACATTTCTCTACCTTTAGGAAGACATGTAGTTCTCATTCCATAATTGAATGAGCATTTAGTTTCTTCCTTTAAGGTAATCATGCACATACACAAAAATATAAGAAATATCGCTTCTTTTCCACAATCGCACTCTCCTCCTGTGCCGAACACACCTCACCCAAGTGTGCCTCCCTTGCCTTCGAAACCACTCGGAGCGTACATGTTCCAAGTGGGGTGCCACCTCGAGGAACATGTCATCTCACCCGAAGTTCGATCCATGGCAAGCATTCTTCCTAAATCTACACGTACAACCGAACACACATGGAACGGTGCACCGAACACACCTCACCCAAGTGTGCCCCCCCTTGCCATCGAAACCATTCGGAGCGTACATGTTCCAAGTGGGGTGCCACCTCGAGGAACATGTCATCTCACCCGAAGGTCGATCACTGGCAAGTACACTGATATGCAAGCAAGTCTGCATATCCAATAATATCACAAGTATACAAGCAAGTCTGTATACAAAAATTTCTTTTCTTTTCACATTCTTTTTTTTTTTCGGAGTTGTGGAAAAGAGCATAAAAATAAATAAATCCTCAAAACTCTTTTATGGTGACGCTTTGTCAACCATAAATAAATCAATCACAGTATCCACCATTCTTTTGGGAAACAAGTAATATTTGACACATTGCCAGTTCACATATCTCATCTCTTTGCATCATATGAAAACAATATGCACACCAATTCACATAACAATACAAATACTCAAGCTAAAACAAGTGCTCAGTTGAATTCCATCCAATATCTAATATTTATTTAATAAAATATAAATTGGCTGGAATGCGAGTGCAACCCATAGAATCATGTAGTGAAAGGATCTACTTATATCAAATTATGTTCACTAGTTATTCATGCATATATGATATGCTAGATTATAGTATAACACAGAACCATGTAATGAGCAGCAAAATTCAACATATATGATCACCAGTCCACAAAAGCTTACTAAAAAAAAAATGGTTCTTCTAAACTTGTCTTGAGTTGAATTGCAAACCAACTAGTGGTTTAAACCAATAAACTTAAGCTCAATCCCCTGATCCAATCTAAATGATGAGGGGGTTCATCATGTATAACTTAACAGATGTAACTAAACCCAAAAATGACTATATGTTTGTCCCTTTTGATTGTACATATAGGGTACTAAATAAACAGTCAAACTTATATATTCACAACCAATTTCATAACTCTCAAAACCCCAAATTATTTCATCAACACTCACAACCACACCATCCTAATGTGACATCCCAAAGACTCAATGCTTATATCTCAAATAATGAAAAAGTAAGTAAAGCTACAAGCACAACTGCAAATTCTGTCCTAGAGTTGTTACACATCCAAGCAATAAGTGCTAAAGACAGAAATAATACATTGCTTAAACATCATAAACAAATACCAAAAACACATAACCAATTACCAAATAAACAAACAATTGTTTGTGAATATTTCTTCACAAAGATCAAATTGAGAGAGACTACATAAAAAAAAATACTGAAAGGGGTAAAAGAGAACTCACAGTAAAAGAAAAAGAATGAAGAAAACTCACCTTTAGTATGTACACTGATAGACTGCTGACCATGTTTCTAATCTTTAAACGTGTTCTTCCTTTTGTCCCAAAGCTCTCATTCAGATGGTAGCAACATAATGATTCCAACTTTCAATTCGTGAACCAGCGCAAATGCTGCATGACCCAATATCAAACCTGAACAAGAAGGCTGCAATGGTATGCTCCATCTGTATTTACAGAATAGTAGAATACTGACTGAAAGGGATACAAGTTGACCAATGCATCTCTCTTCAACCATTTTGTAAGATCATTAACTGAATCATCGCATGGATGAGGATCAAAAGATAATTCTTGCACAATGCAATGGTTTTTACTTGATACCCCCAAATAAATGTCAGGCCTTGCTAGTCCACACCGTCCAGCAATAGTTTTGTGTCCTCTGGGGTGTGAGATTGACCTAAAGTTCACTCTCAGCCTAGTGATTACTCTACTTGCAATTAGAGTGGGCTCCACTAGCAATCAATGAGACAACACCACCACTATATGGAGAGGAATTTATCAGATATCTTGCTGTTGTGCTTTGTCTTCCTATGAACAAACAATTTCTCTCTCTCTATTTCTTCTATTCTCATTAAAAAAAAAAGACCAAGACAGTGATCATCAAGAAACCAAATCCAAGCCATTGCAAAGACCAAGACACACAGTGATGATGAACGTGCAGACATCTAGAACAAAGATGGATTTACAGACCAAAGATTCCCTCGTTCAAGATCAGTACCATTTCTCCTATCTCATCACCATCCTCGTCTTTTACAATCTCCTCCCTTCCACTAACATCACCACTAGAAACCCCATAACAAACCAATCCTTCAATAAAAACTCTTCACTACTCCTCCATCAAATCAGCAGCTCGTCTTCTCTCCGATGCATCAAATCTCAGCCACTTACAACAACATCGGCCTGCAGCAGAGTTATAACAAGAAAAATAGAAATAGAAGAAGAGGGCTATTCTTGCTTTGCTTTATCCATTATCTCGGCTCTCTTTCTCCACTGACTTCCATCTTCTTCCCATCTTCATCCCCTCGCCAATATCAGCCGCCCTCGAAGAAGGAGATGAGGAAGAAGATATCTTCCTGTTGCACAAAAGAAGAAGGAGGTAGGAAAAGGGTTTTGGTTTTTCTTTTTATATATAGTGGGTGGCTATTCGCCCCCACTAAAATTCTAAGAACACCCGCCCTCTTTCACAAAATAAAAACCCTACTCCTTAGTTTATGAAAGCCCAAAACCAAGCCCAAATACAATTTAGTAGAAACCCATCAACATTAGGGTTTATAAAAGAAATTTTTATATTTATTTAATTAGGCGGGTATTACAATATATACAACTCAAAAGAATCTCGTCCCGAGATTCGGTGGAGGAAGGTAGGTAGAAAATTAATTTTTAAATAAACAAACTACACATCACATGGACAAACAAATAGCTCATACGTATGCCCATAACTTAATGAAGACAATCACACAAAAATATAAATATTTTCAATAAGTACAAAAATTGCGGGGTGCTACAGGTGATGCGAAAACTATCCAACAACTTAGTATAGGCAATAAACTTTCATTGAGTAACACACCTCTAACTAAAGCAACAAGAAGATTCGAGCGTGCTTCTTATAGATTTTGCTAAACAAATGCACGGTTTTGTGCTCCATTGGCATCTATAATAGATTTGGTGGCTATTGGTGTACTGGTTCCATCAGCAATAAAATGGGTGATAATGCAAACGAAGAAGGGTACACTGGTGAAGGAAGTCTACAAAATTAGTATCTTTTTAGTAGTAATACTGTCTGGGCTCATAAGCGTTTGTATTGGACAAAACGTTATTTTCGGACCTTTTCTTATAGGTTTGGCTATACCAGCTGGACCACCCTTAGGGACAACCCTTGCATCAAAATTTGAAACTCTTGCAGTAGATATGCTGTTGCCGCTCTTCATCACCATTAGTGGCTTAAGGGCTATGATTTCAAGTTTAACTGAGGATCACAATTATCTCAATGACATCGTCTTGTTGGCATTAAACCTTTTTATTATGATTTTAAAGGTTGCAGAAAATGTACTTGGGTTCATAATGAGTACCAAAGGAATAGTAGAACTTTCTACATATAATATCTGGAGAGAATCTAAGGGTAACTATATTCTCCTTCATTACTTCGCTACTTGTGATTTCAATGGATTAAACCACATTATTAATCTAAATGAGAATTTGATAGGGGAATAGAAAGCGGATAGATTAAATACCCTAACTAAATGTTTCATGAAACATACAGGTATTAAACAATGAAATTTTTACTACTATGATTATCTTAGTAATGATCACGGTAGCAATAATTCCATTCTTGGTAAGAGCACTCTATGATCCTGCAAAGCAATACAGAGGCCATGATAAAAGAACTATCCAGCACTTGAATCCAGGTTCAGAGTTCAAGGTACTTACCTGCATCAATGAGGATGAAAACGTCCCCACTTTTATCAAGCTCTTACATGCAATTTACCCTGCTACTCATAGCCCAGTCTCCGTTTATATGTTACACACTATCAAGCTTGTTGGCCGTAGTGCACCAGTCTTCATCTCCCATAACTCTGGGAAAAGTGCACATATATACGACTCGTCAAAATCAGAACATATTATTGAAGTATTGGAAATATGTTTTTTTTAAATAAAAGAAAATGGGTGTAAACCTGGGTTTGAACCCTGGATCTCTCTTTAATTTTAGTCTCTAGATCTCTCTCTAATTTTAGTCTCACATCTTCTATACAACTTACTGTGAATTTATAAGGAGATTGTTAGGACTTGAGTTTGGACCCCTTGGGTGTACCACACTTTTGTGAGGAGGGAAGAGATAGACTCTCGCGCCCGCCACCGTCCGGGTCAGGTCGTTTAGAGAACAACCCATTCTTTCTTTTTGCTGAAAAAAATTTATTTTGAAAATAAACTTTTTGATAGCTGTGAATCTAGACGGGATTTTATCCATGTATCTAGACGCATTCTTAAAACCCACGTTTTCCACATGTTTTTAATTGCGCTGTCCACGCAATGAATCTAGACGGAATTTTATCCATGTATCTAGACGCTTTCTTAAAACCCACGTTTTCCACATGTTTTTAATTGCATTCACTAAGCAATGTATCTAGTTGTGATTTCGTATTTGAACGAATCTGTATTCTCACTATAAATACAACACAAAGTTAGAGCTTACATACACAAGAAAGAAAGAAAAAGTACTTCGTTTTGCAACAAGAAGAGAAAAACAAAGCATTTTGCAAAAACAAGAGAGAACAAAACATTTTCGTTTTTTCAATTAGTTTTTTCGTTTAGCATTTCAATCAAAGAATAATTTTCTTGTTGTTGATTTATATACAATGTATTGGTGATTCTGAGCAAAAAAGAGTTTAAGGGTGAATGGTATTCCGTTCATCAACAGTGCAATTGTTTGAACGAGACAGAGAAGATTCTGGGCTGTTTTATCCTGGGGACGGTGAGGCTACTAGACTGCTTGCACATTTTTGGGCAGAGCCGCGAAACGTCTTAAAGAGAGCGACCTAGTCTGCGACTCAACCCAAGAACAAATCGGTACATTCGTTCCTATCTTTTAATTTGAATTTTTACAGCATTTACAACAATTTTAAGACGATTTATTTCTGCCATGACAAATGCCATCTTTCATAATTTTCTATAAGATCGAAAGAATGATCCCTTCAATAATATTTAGTATTTTCCATAATACAACTTACGGAAATAAAGATAGGTCATGTATGGCAGCGTGAGAAAGAGATCACTGAACTGCTGCAGGTTATGTCCTCCCTGCTTTGTCCACTTACTCTTTCAAGTGTTTTCCCCCTCTAGCTGCTTCTTTGTTTACACAAGTTCTGGTTAACTCTTCTAGATTTGTTAAATGTGGCTCACTTAATTGATAAAACTTCTAATCAATGTATTTAACATTTTAGCCCAGCAAAAAAAAATATCAATGGTTTTGATATCGTAAAATGTATTGCATTGAAATTTTGAAATGCAAACAATGGACAACATTGATGCATTATTACATTTCATTTGCCATATCAATATAGATAAATTGGATTGTTAACCATTTGAGAACTGATCCATGAATTATATATAACACCCTGTCCATAGAATTGATAAAGGCTCGCAGGATCCAAAATTAGAGTTTCTTATTACCACATGGTGATTAAGATATAAAGATTTTCTGATTCGAGAGATTAAGAAAAAAAAATTGTAAGGGATTTTGTGCCTGGATCACTGTATCACTTTGCTTTATTATGTATGCATGCTTATCATAAACATTGCACTAACAACTAAAGAATTTGGCTGATCATTTTGCTAGACTCTCTATGTCTTTTTACTAATGACTATCATGTTCACCAATCTATTGAACTTATTGTGAACATCAAATTAAAAGATGTGAGTTTCCAGTATCTTAGTGCATTTGTAATGATAGAAATTGTATGGATTGTGGTATGATTGTGTTTTTCTGTAATTCCATTGAAAAACTTTAGTCTAGACTCTAAACCTATGAAGGACTAACTAGAGGAGATTGTGTATGAGTAGAACACCTCTTTGTAATTTCATACTTTGAATAAATGGCTTTCATCCTTGTGTATGTGGTGCTGAAGACAAGAGAAGCCCACTTGCACCTAAAAGCATACCCAATGAATGTTTTTAGGATTGAAGGACCACCCACACTTGCATTGAGACATCTTCATATCTTCTTCACAAAATATTCAATGTTTTACTATTTGGTTGTTGATACTCTTCACAATTCTTCAACTTTTGGGGAGGAAAGAAAGGTATAAGCTTTTAACATTGAATCAGTAAACCTTGCTACGCCATATAATCGACTTCAGTGAGTGTAAACTCCCCAATCCACTCTTGAAATCTTTAGTCGGATGGTTGCTTAAGCATGTGCTAGAAGCTAGAAAACTTGGGGTAGTTTAGCTTATGTTAGGATTCCTGATCCTAAAAGGTATAAGCTTGCAAATAGGTCACATGAATGTGTATTCATAGGATATGCCATGAACAACAAAGTTTATAGATTCTATAATCTTAAAGATCACGTCATTATAGAATCAAACGACGTTGACTTCTATAAAAATAAATTTCCTGTTATTTCGAGGAATAGTGGGGGTACATCTTCAAATAACGTGCCTTTGATCAGGATAAACGAAACTGATAAAGCCATAGAATCTGAGCCTAGGAGAAGTAAACGGAAATGAACTTCTGAAAACTTTTGCCCCGATTACTATGTCTTTTCAGTCGAGGAGGATTCCTTTAGCTTTCAAGAAGCCTTATCCTCTATAGATGCCAATTTTTTGGGAAGAGGCTATTGATGATGAAACGTACTCTCTTGAGTCTAATAGAACCTGGCATTTAGTTGACTTGCCACCAGGTTGCAAGACAATAGGATGTAAATGGGTATTTGAGAAGAAATTGAAACTCGATAGTAATGTTGAAAAGTTTAAGGCTCGTCTTGTAGCCAAAGGGTATAGACAGAGAGAAAATGTTGACTTCTTTGACACATATTCTCCTGTTACCCGGATTATATTATCAGAAGTTTCCCGCTGTCTTTGAAGGATATAGCGATGCTGATTGGAACACCCTCTCAGATGACTCCAAAGCCACCAGTGGCTATATTTTCAGTATAGCTGGTGGAGTTGTTTCTTGGAAATCGAAGAAACAAACCATTTGGCACAGTCCACGATGGAGTCAGAGATGATAGCACTAGCCACGGCTAGTGAAGAAGCAGGTTGGTTAAGAAACCTGCTAGCAGAGATCCCTTTATGGGAAAGACCGATTCCAACTGTCTTGATCCATTGCGATAGTACCGCGGCTATTGCAAAAATACAGAACCGTTATTATAACGGCAAGAAACGACAAATTCGTCGTAAGCACAGTACAGTTAGAGAGTTTCTATCTACTGGCGCTGTGAGAGTGGATCATGTACGAACTGATGCAAACTTAGTTGATCCTTTGACGAAAGGATTAGCTAGAGAGAAGGTTTTCAAAACCTCGAAAGGAATGGGACTAATGCCCTTAGATTGATGAGTTATTCATGATGGTAACCCAACCTATAGACTGGAGATCCCAAGAAATAGGTTCAATGGGTAATAACAAGTCGTGAATGATATGATGTGAATCATGCTGACAAAATAACAATCTCATTCCTAGATTAAAGCATGAATTCCTGAAGCGATAGTAGGATGAGTTAAAAACTCTTAATGAGGTCTATACTCTATGTGGAGTGGAGTACCTAGCTACAGGAGTACTCTTGATAGACTCACCTAAGTGATTGTGGAAGTTTGGCCGCTTCCTATGGAATTTGTGGGCAAAATTCCTAGAGCCTTCACTATACTGGGATATACGTGCATGGCCGTAAGGCACATGCTTTTTAGACTTCACCCTGGTAAGTTTGTGCATGTAATGTCTGTTAGAGATAGAGTTCAAAACTACAAGTTACTCTAGTATAATCTAAAGCATGAACACTACGCAAGAGTTCAAGTCGAAAGACACTTTTGTTTATGCACAATCTTATATTTTTAAGATTGCTCGATGAAAATTGTTTTAAAAATCCAAGTGGGGGATTGTTGGAAATATGGTTTTTTAAAATAAAAGAAAATGGGTGTGAACCTGAGTTTGAACCCTGGATCTCTCTTTAATTTTAGTCTCCGGATCTCTCTCTAATTTTAGTCCCACATCTTCTATACAACATACTGTGAAAGAGTTTATAAGGAGATTGTTAGGACTTGGGTTTGGACCCCTTGGGGGTACCACACTTTTGTGAGGAGGGAAGAGATAGACTCTCGCGCCCGCCGCCGCCACCGTCCGTCCGGGTCAGGTCGTTTAGAGAGCAACCCATTCTTTCTTTTTGCTGAAAAAAAATTATTTTGAAAATAAACTTTTTGATAGCTGCAGAGAAACTGAATCTAGACGGGATTTTATCCATGTATCTAGACGCTTTCTTAAAACCCACGTTTTCCACCTGTTTTTAATTGCGCTCTCCACGCAATGAATCTAGACGAAATTTTATCCATGTATCTAGACGCTTTCTTAAAACCCACGTTTTCCACATGTTTTTAATTGCATTCACTAAGCAATGTATCTACTTGTGATTTCGTATTTGAACGAATCTGTATTCTCACTATAAATACAACACAAAGTTAGAGCTTATATACACAAGAAAGAAAGAAAAAGTACTTCGTTTTGCAACAAGAAGAGAAAAACAAAGCATTTTGCAAAAACAAAAGAGAACAAAACATTTTCATTTTTTCAATTAGTTTTTTCGTTTAGCATTTCAATCAAAGAAGAATTTTCTTGTTGTTGATTTATATACAATGTATTGGTGATTCCGAGCAAACAAGAGTTTAAGGGTGAATGGTATTCCGTTCATCAACAGTGCAATTGTTTGAACGAGACAGAGAAGATTCTGGGCTGTTTTATCCTGGGGACGGCGAGGCTACTAGACTGCTTGCACATTTTTGGGCAGAGCCGCGAAACGTCTTAAAGAGAGCGCCCTAGTCCGCGACTCAACCCAAGAACAAATCGGTACCTTCGTTCCTATCTCTTAATTTGAATTTTTACATCATTTACAACAATTTTAAGACAATTTATTTTTTCCATGACAAATGCCTTCTTTCATAATTTTCTATAAGATCGAAAGAATGATCCCTTCAATAATATTTAGTATTTTCCATAATACAACTTACGGAAATAAAGATAGGTCATGTATGGCAGCGTGAGAAAGAGATCACTGGACTGCTGCAGGTTATGTCCTCCCTGCTTTGTCCATTTACTCTTTCAAGTGTTTTCCCCCTCTAGCTGCTTCTTTGTTTACACAAGTTCAGGTTAACTCTTCTAGATTTGTTAAATGTGGCTCACTTAATTGATAAAACTTCTAATCAATGTATTTAACATTTTAGCCCAGTAAAAAAAAATATCAATGGTTTTGATATCGTAAAATGTATTGCATTGAGATTTTGAAATGCAAACAGTGGACAACATTGATGCCTTATTACATTTCATTTGCCATATCAATATAGATAAATTGGATTGTTAACCATTTGAGAACTCATCCATGAAGTATATATAACACCATGTCCATAGAATTGATAAAGGCTCGCAGGATCCAAAATTAGAGTTTCTTATTACCACATGGTGATTAAGATATAAAGCTTTTCTGATTCGAGAGATTAAGAAAAAAAAACTGTAAGGGATTTTGAGCCTGGATCACTGTATCACTTTGTTCTAGTATATATGCATGCTTATCATAAACATTGCACTAACAACTAAAGAATTTGGCTGATCATTTTGCTAGACTCTCTATGTCTTTTTACTAATGACTATCCTGTTCACCAATCTATTGAACTTATTGTGAACATCAAGTTAAAAGATGTGAGTTTCCAGTATCTTAGTGCATTTGTAATGATAGAAATTGTATGGATTGTGGTATGATTGTGTTTTTCTGTAATTCCATTGAAAAACTTTAGTCTAGACTCTAAACCTATGAAGGACTAACTAGAGGAGATTGTGTATGAGTAGAACACCTCTTTGTAATTTCATACTTTGAATAAATGGCTTTCATCCTTGTGTATGTGGTGCTGAAGACAAGAGAAGCCCACTTGCACCTAAAAGCATACCCAATGAATGTTTTTAGGATTGAAGGACCACCCACATCTGCATTGAGACATCTTCATATATTCTTCACAAAATATTCAATGTTTTACTATTTGGTTGTGGATACTCTTCACAAATCTTCAACTTTTGGGGAGGAAAGAAAGGTATAAGCTTTAAACATTGAATCAGTAAACCTTGCTGCGCCATATAATCGACTTCAGTGAGTGTAAACTTCCCAATCCACTCTTGAAATCTTTAGTCGGATGGTTGCTTAAGCATGTGCTAGAAGCTAGAAAACTTGGGGTAGTTTAGCTTATGTTAGGATTCCTGATCCTAAATAGTACAAGCTTGCAAATAGGTCACATGAATGTGTATTCATAGGATATGCCATGAACAACAAAGTTTATAGATTCTATAATCTTAAAGATCACGTCATTATAGAATCAAACGACGTTGACTTCTATAAAAATAAATTTCCTGTTATTTCGAGGAATAGTGGGGGTACATCTTCAAATAACGTGCCTTTGATCAGGATAAATGAAACTGATAAAGCCATAGAATCTGAGCCTAGGAGAAGTAATCAGAGACGAACTTCTAAAAACTTTTGCCCCGATTACTATGTCTTTTCATTCGAGTTGGATTCCTTTAGCTTTCAAGAAGCCTCATCCTCTATAGATGCCAATTTTTTGGGAAGAGGCTATTGATGATGAAACGTACTCTCTTGAGTCTAATAGAACCTGGCATTTAGTTGACTTACCACCAGGTTGCAAGACAATAGGATGTAAATGGGTATTTAAGAAGAAATTGAAACCCGATGGTAATGTTGAAAAGTTTAAGGCTCGTCTTGTAGCCAAAGGGTATAGATAGAGAGAAAATGTTGACTTCTTTGACACATATTCTCCTGTTACCCGGATTATATTATCAGTAATCAACAACTACACTACATTAATAATCCTCCCCTTCCACAAGCACTGGATAGATGGCATAATTGATGATGTTGGGAATCCTAATCTAAGAGCATTGAACAAAAATGTGCTTCAGAGTGCACCTTGCTCTGTTGGTATTCTTGTGGATCGGGCAAAAAGCAATCTCACCACTTTCATGCGCATTGGTGTGCCATTCCTGCGAGGAGCAGATGACCGTGAAACACTAATTAACATTAGCCAAACGCATTTCTGAGATACCAAACACTATCACAGTGACTCAATTAGTTGCAGCTGAAGGAAAAGGTGTCAATTTGTGGGATACAATGTTGGATAAAGAAGCATTAAGAGAATTTAAGCTCAGTGCAAAGTCTAACCAACTTATTTTATATAAAGAGATGGTAGTGAGAGATGGAGGGCAAACTGCTTGAGCAATTCATTCAATGGAAAAAAAGTTTGACCTTCTCATTGTTGGAAGACACCACGAATCACAATCCGGTGTTCTAGAAGGACTTACAGAATGGATCGAATGCAGGGGCGCAGCCAGGATTGCAGATAAAGGGGGGCAAACAGTACATAACTATTTACGAAAATACTAAGAAGCTAAGTTTTTACAACCATATTTTGCAATCAGAGTGACATGGCGTGATCGTGAAAAAAATGATGATTAATTCTACCATACAAACAATATACATGGCATGATTAATTCAATTGTAGCTAGCTAATATAGCTTCCCTTTTTTTACTTGAAGAAAACAGAAGCAGGCAAGGTGGTATAAGATGAGAGTTGGTGAGGAATAGACCTATGGCTTTGTTTCTGGCTTTGAGGTAGCAGGACGGTATGGTCCAAGTCCAAGGAGTAGTAGCAGTAGTAGCTTGACTGGACTGGATGGATTCAAGTGAATTTGTCGGACAACAATTTTATTTTTGGAATCCTCCTTCCTTTTCTCCTCCTACTTTATCTGTTTGTATGTCTCTTCTTCTTTGAATCTCACTCCTGATTCAGAGCCTCCGAGGATAACACTTACACAACCAACCCACTCTCTTTTGTCTTCTAATTCTTGTTTGTCTTCTCGGAAGGGAAATATATGTGTGTATAGAGAGAGAGAGAGAGCTTTCTCCTTTTGGGCTAGCTCGATGAAGCAGACAAACAACATCTTAGCTGAATTGACCTACAACCATCTTGTTTTTCCAACTGCCCCAAACCCAAATGATTACTTTTAATTTTGAAAGATCAGAGAGAAAGCAAATCAGATCATATCCCAGCCCCCAAATTAATCTAATGTGTTAACTAGTCTTTTATCACTCTTACCACCATATGCTAGCTGAGTCTGAGGTAAGATAATCCTAATTCTTTCTTTTCTTTATTTTTGTAACAAAACAAAAGAAAACCAATGATGATGACGATGTAAAATTTCCTCGGCCGGTTCCCAACCCAATTAAAAATTTTAATATGAATATGATCACATGGGAAGCAAACCCACCATGTATGGCACCTCTCTTCAGGTTTCTTTGTTGCTCTCTGAGTGGGATTGGGATTGGTGAGGGTGGAGTTTAAAAAAAAAGAAAAAAAATTTGTTAGTTTTAATTTTTAGTGGAGTTAGAAGTCAAGATTTCATAAAGAGGGCAACATAAAATTTTAAAGGGGGGGAGAATGTAAAAAATATGAGTAACTTAGTGAAATTTTGTAGAAAGATAAGGGGGGCAATTGACCCCCTTACCTAACAAGTAGATCCGCCCATGATCGAATTCCTAGAGCTAGGAGAAATCGGAGACATGCTTGCTTCAGCAGATGTTAAGTCACAAATATCAGTCTTGGTAATTCAACAAATGACTATTTAAAGTTAAGATTAATGTTAATGCCGTAGATTGTTGTCTTCTGGTCTCAGGGCTGTGAAGTGACTTTCTTCATACAATGTCTTGAAAGATGCCAACAACCCTGTGTAAAAATTTGATGAAGCTTAGTTTAAACGTGCCCAACACTATCAGCTGAAATGGTGACATGTTTATCGAAATGTAAGCAGTTTAAGTGTAAAACTCCAACTTCTTAATCTATTTGATCAGTTCTGTCATGCCCCGATTTTTCGAGAAATCGAAATCTTTATATCCATGTAGGATTATTCATTTCCCCCCAAATTCGAGACATAAAAATTCAACAACAGAAACATTTATAAGAGTTGAAGTAGACATAATGACTCTAACCAAAAAATTTTTTGAAGATGATTGCCCTACAAAATAAACCTCCAATGGTATTGCCCAAAAACTTTCTAACCTAAGAAAGGCTATTGGTTACGTTCTAATAAGAACGTGTCCAAGAAGCAAAAGCTCACTTGGGTCAGTGATGTAGCCGGTGTGAGTAATCACCACCTCTAATAAATAAAATAAAGTACATGATATAATATGAAATTGAATATAGAATTAAATAACACCTCAAAGACTCGTAGTTACCCAACCAGGCAAAGGTATCATGCAAGAAAATCACAACTCAAAAACATTTAATTCCTTAATGAAACAATCGTGTCATCCTAATAAGTTTTTATCATTCTTAAAGTAAATATTTATTTTATTATACTTATGTTGTAGAGGTTGATAATGACAAGTCCGGCCTGCATAAATTTAGTAAGCTTACTATCTTGCATGAAAAGGGTTAGAAACAATATAAATATAATTTCTAAAACCATATGAATATAATTTCTCAAATATTTGGTATTCATCAACTAAAATAATTGTGTCTATACATTTATTTGCCTCAACCATATTATTCATTTTAAATGAATTGGACACTGAGACTATACCACATTCGCACGACCTTTATGCCGAACATACATGCCTACGTATGTTTCTCTCATATAAATAAGAACTTCTTCGTCATCTATGTACGAACATGCATCACTGGATACTCATAACTATATGAGTAACATAAAAGCCAATCTTGGATTATCAATGCGCATAAGTCACTCATAATTTTATGGATAAATAATCAAACATTTTTAAGACATAAAACCATATCTTTTCCACAGGACCAACCCGAAGGTTAGTTAGTTTCTCTATAGGAGATGGAAAATCACAAACAAGAAGAGGTGTCGTAGTTCTAAGTGATACAACTTAAGGTGGTTAAAGTTTATAGACTCAAGGTTATCAGAATCATTTATTTTGATATTTCAAAATTCTTTCACAATGACACTTCATTCATAAATAAATTCACCCAATCTTTTGAGTAAACATAACTATTTGATGGATAATTTCTCTATCCAAACACTTAGTAGCAATGCTCATAAAACTAAAAGTAGACATTTTTATGACATAAACTTTAAACTGATTCAAATCAAATACATCAGGATTCTAAAACAACAATAAAAAATTAATCTATTCATATATAAATGAGACTCACTAAGTTCTACTAAAATTTTTATATACAATACTAATCATAGGTTGGGATAATATAGGTTTCAAGTTCATTCAAGCATAATCCAAAGAATACCATGAAATAAACTTTGCATATATCTAAGGATTTCTAACTTCTGACCAGTGACGATTTTCCCTGCCTCGAGGACAATCTAACCCTTGGATGAAATCTAAACCAACGTTATATTTCTCATACGTGTGTTGTGAAACTATGAACTTAATTTGAAAGAATTTTGACCAATGAAATGTCTCGTCCACTAGAACAACTAAGAATGCATAGATTTGTGTCTTGTATTACGGGATTTAAATAAAAACTTAGTTTTTGGTTTTCTCTTTAACTCAACCAAATCCAACGAAAGTACAACAAAAAAAATTCATATAATTTCAGACTTATATACGTATTAATTTAAAAAAGAGAATTAAGAAAAACTCACAAGTGTTTTTATTCTTCTTTTCATTTTTTTCCCTCCATTTGTTTTTCTTCTACTATTCTCTTTCCCCTTTTTTTGTCCTTTTAATTGTTATGTGTGAAGAGAGAACTAAGTGTCTGTTTGGTTGCGCGAAAAATATACATGGAAATTGAAACTGTTTTCGTGAATTCGATTTTGTGGCCTCTCCTCGGACTTGGATTCCCATTAGTAGTGGAAAAACAGTCACATGAAGAATTGATTTCTATCAATAAATAAACAACCAAATAATTAAAATCTGCATAACAAGGGATATGGAATTCATTTTCCTTGCTAACCAAACATACCATAAGTTCTGTTTCCTTCTGATCACTTTTCAAAAAAAAAAATTAACTCTTATCACTACCCTAATCAAAGTAAATGGCCGAAGTCCAAAGCCTACCCAAACTAAATCCAAAGATGGATAGAAACCCATCATGATTAGAGTTTTAAGTAAGTATATATTTGCACCCATTATTTTCAATAAAACTATTTAAAGTGTTAGAAAATAAAGTAATTAACAAACAATAAATAATAATTAAAACAAGAACCAAAGTGATAATGATATTCATTTATTTAAATGAAAAACCCAATCATTATTTCAGAAACGATAAATTTAAATTTAATATACAACATACACATGATAATATTTTTTTTTAAACAATGTAAAAATTTATCAAAGTTTAAATACATTGGCAAAATATAAATTTAAGTACCTTTAAAAATGAAGTCGTTACATTATACACACCTTCAATGGAATCTTTTCCCGAGATTCGGAAGTAGGAAAAAATAGTGAATAGCTTCAAACATATATCATAGCCAATGAAATGTAATTTCGAAAGAGAACTCATGTCTTTCATACATGGACAACACTAATCTCAAATATGTCTGA
Source organism: Berberis vulgaris (assembly GCA_963556465.1). Classification (NCBI taxonomy): domain Eukaryota; kingdom Viridiplantae; phylum Streptophyta; class Magnoliopsida; order Ranunculales; family Berberidaceae; genus Berberis; species Berberis vulgaris. The sequence goes on along the minus strand of OY747133.1, from coordinate 51,946,195 downwards.
CTACACCGAACTATTCTTAACAAACATGTAACACACAATTACATACAATACTACACACACTTGCACATGTCTTATTAAGAATATGAATAATGTAACTTATAATAATGAAATATACATTAAACTAAAAAAAATTAATAATAGAAAATTGCGGGTGCTACAAGTCCATTGGCAAGAAACGCATTAGAATGGCTATATCTGCAAACCAGTGCTCGGTACTGGTAATCTTTGTAAAATAATTTTTCAAAAAATAAAGTTTCAACTCAATGATATGTTTAAACATAGCATTAAAAGAAAATGTATAATAATAATATTAGAATATATGCTTCGGTTCCAAACCTTACAAACAACGAGACATGGTTGGGTGTTTGTACAGTCAAAGGACAAAATACATAGTTTTCCACGGTTTGGTATGTGCATCACTAACCCATCTAGTCCATGGGTGTTAGCTTACATAGGCATACCGTGACTTGTTGACCCCTTCCAAAATAACTTCATTTTTTAAGCACATGGAGTTCTTATACAACCTGATAAATCATTAAAGACAAACCTTCTTATGGTAGTATAAGCCCCTTGCCACTAATGCTCAAACACACCATCGTATCTCTTCATTCCATATATTTTTTTTTCAAGGATGATATATCTTTATATTTTGAACCATTATTGTACCTCTAGAGAGTATTTACCATAGACTTCTGTTGTCTAGATTTTTTATCTTCAAATTCAATTCATATATATGCACTTCCTAAATTATTTACTTTACACACTTCTTTCCACGTGCATGGTTTGGGGGGAGAGTGCAGAAGTGGTGAATTGCAGATAACTAAATACTACTAAGAGCATCTTCAAGGGTAAAAGTTAAATTGGGGTATCAACCACATCCCATTTTAACCAAAAGCTAATTTTAGGAATCCCCTATTTCTGCATCACTCCAACTGCATTTCCCACTTTAACTTTTTTATCATTATTTAAATAATTCTTTTCCTAATTTTAGGAATCCCCTATTTAATTTTAAGGATTTGAGAAGAGAGGGATGAAAAAAAAGGAGTTTTTTTTTTTTTTTTTTTAATAACTTTTAGTATTTCGGGTGACATGGATGTCCCCAAATATAGGGAATGGAATAGACCAAGATAAATAGGAGTATGCATAGGGTGTTCAATTGAAACATGTTTTTTCCCACATTAGACCCCAAATTGGCTTTATGGCCAATTTAGGGCCTCCCTTGGAGATGCTCTAAAGTGGGAATTGCAAAGATGGTGTTGTGGAGGGAGAGTAAATCCCATTGGGGTGCTAAGGATAAGACCATACCCAATAATGTGCTAAAAATGTTCGTTGTCATAGTCTTATTCTTAAGGGTATTTTAGGCACCAATAAACTATCAAACAAAATTAAATTTACAATCTCAGTCACAAAATCACAAAATGGAATTGCGTGTGATATATCTATATGCATAGAGTTTTTATATATTCACTTCCTATGGTAAATTTAAGTACAGTACAACAATACCAAATAATAATAAAAAACAATAATAATAATAATAATAATAATAATAATAATAATAATAATAATAATAATAATAATATTATTATTATTAATAATAATAATAATAATAATAATAATAATAATAATAATAATAATAATAACATTTATTCAAATAATGTTTATTTAGAAAAATATGTTATTGTTTAATAAAAAAACTAAAATTAAGAGGAAATGTTTTTTTCAAATTTGTCTTGATTAAATATACGGAAACACTCATATAAGGGAATCATATGACTTTGAAAACCGACCCATTTAATAATTGTGTCAACCATTTATAATTGGTGAAAAAATTAAGGTCCCCAAACCCACCCATAATTTTTCCTTTGATTTTTTTCCCCTTTTTCTTTTAAGATGCTCCCACTTAATTTACCTTTAAAAAAGGTAATCATGTTTATCACATGATCAATAGTTTACTAAATTTCAATTTTTGAGAAAGATATCTAATCACGTTTATCATATGATCAATAGTTTACTAAACCTCGATTTTTTAGAAAGATATGCAAGCAACATTTTATTAATCGTATATAAGAAACATTTAAGAGGCTCTGGTTATTTCAATATTTTGGTCATGTTTTTGAAGTATTTAGATTATCCAAGTAGATACGATTTGTATATTTCTAAGGATAATATAGGTTTCAAGTTCATTCATGCATAATCCAAAGAATGCCATGAAAAAAACTTTGCATATATCTAAGGATTTCTACAATCTGACCAGTGACGATTTTCCATGCCTCAAGGACAATCTAACCCTTGGATGAAATCTAAACCAACGTTATATTTCTCATACGTGTGTTGTGAAACTATGAACTTAATTTGAAAGAATTTTGACCAATGACATGTCTCGATTCACTAGAACAATTAAGAATGCATTTAGTTGTGTCGTGTACTATGAGATTTAAATAAAAACTTAGTTTTGGGTTTTCTCTTTAACACTACCAATTCCCACGAAAGTACAACAAAAAAAAATCATCTAATTTCAGACTTATATATGTATTAATTTAAAATAAAAGAGAATTAAGAAAAACTCACAAGTGTTTTTATTCTTCTTTTCATTTTTTTTCCTCCATTTGTTCTTCTTCTACTATTCTCTTCCCCCTTTTTTTTGTCCTTTTATTTGTTATGTGTTAAGAGAGAACTAAGTGTCTGTTTGGTTGCGCGGAAAATATACATGGAAATTGAAACTGTTTTCGTGAATTTGATTTTGTGGCCTCTCCTCAGACTTGGATTCCCATTAGTAGTAGAAAAACAGCCATATGAAGAATTGATTTCTATCAATAAATAAACAACCAAATAACGAAAATATGCATAACAAGGGATATGGATTTCATTTTCCAAGGAAAATGGCTAACCAAACATACCATAAGTTCTGTTCCTTCTGATCACTTTTCAAAAAAAGAATTAACTCTTATCACTACCCAAATCAAAGTAAATGGCCGAAGTCCAAAGCCTACCCAAACTAAATCCAAAGATGGATAGAAACCCATCATGATTAGAGTTTTAAGTAAATATATTTTGCACCCATTATTTTCAATAAAACTATTTAAAGTGGTAGAAAATAAAGTAATTAACAAACAATAAATAAAAATTAAAACAAGCACCAAAATGATAATGATATTCATTTATTTAAATGAAAAACCCAATCATTATTTCAGAAACGATAAATTTAAATTTAATATACAACATACACATGATAATATTTCTTTTTAAACAATGTAAAAATTTATCAACGTTTAAATACATTGGCAAAATATAAATTTAAGTACCTTTAAAAATGAAGTTGTTACATTATACACACCTTCAATGGAATCTTTTCCCGAGATTCGGAAGTAGGAAAATTAGTGAATAGCTTCAAACATATATCATAGCCAATGAAATGTAATTTCGAAAGAGAACTCATGTCTTTCATACATGGACAACACTAATCTCAAATATGTCTGACTACACCGAACTATTCTTAACAAACGTGTAACACACAGTTACATACAGTACTACACACACTTGCACATGTCTTATCAAGAATATGAATAATGTAACTTATAATAATGAAATGTACATTAAACTAAAAAAAATTAATAATAGAAAATTGTGGGTGCTACAAGTCCATTGCCAAGAAACGCATTAGAATGACTATATCTGCAAACCAGTGCTCAGTACTGGTAATCTTTGTAAAATAGATTTTCAAAAAATAAAGTTGTAACTCAATGATATGTTTAAACGTAGCATTAAAAAAAATGTATAATATTAATATTAGAATATATGCTTCGGTTCCAAACCTTACAAACAACGAGACATGGTTGGGTGTTTGTACAGTCAAAGGACAAAATACATAGTTTTCCACGGTTTGGTATGTGCATCACTAACCCATCTAGTCCATGGGTGTTAGCTTACATAGGCATACCGTGACTTGTTGACCCCTTCCAAAATAACTTCATTTTTTAAGCACATTGAGTTCTTATACAAACTGATAAATCATTAAAGACAAACCTTCTTATGGTAGTATAAGCCCCTTGCCACTAATGCTCAAACACACCATCGTATCTCTTCATTCCATATATATTTTTTTCAAGGATGATATATCTTTATATTTTGAACCATTATTGTAAGTACCTCTAGAGAGTATTTACCATAGACTTCTGTTGTCTAGATTTTTTATCTTCAAATTCAATTCATATATATGCACTTCCTAAATTATTTACTTTACACACTTCTTTCCACGTGCATGGTTTGGGGGGAGAGTGCGGAAGTGGAGAATTGCAGATAACTAAATACTACTAAGAGCATCTTCAAGGGTAAAAGTTAAATTGGGGTATCAACCACATCCCATTTTAACCAAAAGCTAATTTTAGGAATCCCCTATTTCTGCATCACTCCAACTGCATTTCCCACTTTAACTTTTTTATCATTATTTAAATAATTCTTTTCCTAATTTTAGGAATCCCCTATTTAATTTTAAGGATTTGAGAAGAGAGGGATGAAAAAAAAAGGAGTTTTTTTTTTTTTTAATAACTTTTAGTATTTCGGGTGACATGGATGTCCCCAAATATAGGGAATGGAATAGACCAAGATAAAATAGGAGTATGCATAGGGTGTTCAATTGGAACATGTTTTCTCCCACATTAGACCCCAAATTGGCTTTATGGCCAATTTAGGGCCTCCCTTGGAGATGCTCTAAAGTGGGAATTGCAAAGATGGTGTTGTGGAGGGAGAGTAAATCCCATTGGGGTGCTAAGGATAAGACCATACCCAATAATGTGCTAAAAATGTTCGTTGTCATAGTCTTATTCTTAAGGGTATTTTAGGCACCAATAAACTATCAAACAAAATTAAATTTACAATCTCAGTCACCAAATCACAAAATGGAATTGCGTGTGATATATCTATATGCATAGAGTTTTTATATATTCACTTCCTATGGTAAATTTAAGTACATACAACAATACCAAATAATAATAAAAAACAATAATAATAATAATAATAATAATAATAATAATAATAATAATAATAAAATAATAATAATAATAATAACATTTATTCAAATAATGTTTATTTAGAAAAATCTGTTATTGTTTAATAAAAAAACTAAAATTAAGAGGAAATGTTTTTTTCAAATTTGTCTTGATTAAATATACGGAAACACTCATATAAGGGAATCATATGACTTTGAAAACCGACCCATTTAATAATTGTGTCAACCATTTATAATTGGTGAAAAAATTAAGGTCCCCAAACCCACCCATAATTTTTCCTTTGATTTTTTTTCCCCTTTTTCTTTTAAGATGCTCCCACTTAATTTACCTTTAAAAAAGGTAATCATGTTTATCACATGATCAATAGTTTACTAAATTTCGATTTTTGAGAAAGATATCTAATCACGTTTATCATATGATCAATAGTTTACTAAACCTCGATTTTTGAGAAAGATATGCAAGCAACATTTTATTAATCGTATATAAGAAACATTTAAGAGGCTCTGGTTATTTCAATATTTTGGTCATGTTTTTGAAGTATTTAGATTATCCAAGTAGATACGATTTGTATTAAGATTCCATGTGAAAGAAAGAGTTTTAACAATATTTTATGGTTTTGCTTATGAAGCTCACAAGAGCCATAACATGTGGAAGAGGCTTGAGCTAGGGGCAAGCTAGGCATAGAGTAAGGGACTTGTACAAATATTTATTTATTGTCAAGTTGAAGAAAAATTTCCTTCCCATCGCTAGAGAAGAACAGTCCACCCATATAAGTAAACAATTCACAACTTTGAAAACCACCATCACATCACCATCTTTTCCTATAAATTTCCTCTCCTCTCTGCCAATCTATCAGGCTAGCCAAGATCATATATTCATCCTTCCCTGTCTCTGTGTGTCACAGAGGTGTGTTTGATCATGCTTGCTCAAGTTATGCCTGCAGAGGGTACAACAACAACCCTTCAAGGGATCCATCTCTTGAGCAAAGAAAACCACTCCCCCACCATGGCTCTCAAAAGGTGATGGTTCTTTCGTTGTGTTTTGGTTGTTTATTCGATGCAATGTTAATTCAGAAATCGGGATATTTTTATATATATATATATATATATATATATCTATATCTGTGTGTGTGTGTGTTGGGATATTTATATATATATATCAATATATATGTATGTGTGTGTGTGATATCAATGAAGTCATCTGATTTTGGCTTAAGTATTTAACAATAAGTTTTTGCCTTTTGAACAGGTTAGAAGGAAAGGTGGCAATTGTTACTGGTGGGGCCAGAGGCATTGGAGAAGCCACAGTAAGGGTTTTTGCAAGGCAGGGTGCAAAGGTGGTCATTGCTGATGTTGAGGATGCATTAGGAACTGCCCTGGCTAACTCCTTGGCCCCTTGTGTTACATTTGTACATTGTGATGTTAGCATAGAGGAGGACATAGAAAACCTTGTGGACTCTACAGTTTCTCGATATGGCCAGCTTGACATCCTATTCAACAATGCTGGGGTTTTAGGAAACCAATCAAAGTCCAAAAGCATCATGAACTTTGACGCTGATGAATTCGACAATGTGATGCGTGTGAATGTGAGAGGAACCGCCTTAGGCATGAAGCACGCTGCACGTGTAATGGTGCCTAGAAGAACAGGGTGCATCATCTCCACTGCTAGTGTAGCTGGTGTCATGGGAGGGTTAGGACCCCATGCATATACCTCTTCCAAGCATGCCATTGTTGGGCTTACAAAGAACACGGCATGTGAGCTTGGAAAGTATGGGATAAGAGTCAACTGCATTTCTCCTTTCGGGGTTGCCACTTCCATGCTGATTAATGCATGGAGAAAGTGTGATGATGAGGAAACGGAGGAGGACTACATGGACAGAGAGGTACAAGTAGAGAGGATGGAGGAGTTTGTGAGAAACCTTGCAAATCTCAAGGGTCCGACTTTGAGGGCTAAAGATATAGCTGAGGCTACCCTTTATCTTGCCACTGATGAATCAAAGTATGTGAGTGGTCATAATCTTGTGGTGGATGGAGGGGTTACTAGCTCTAGAAATTGCGTCCGTTTGTAGCTCTTCTCATGGTGGAATGCTTACTGAAAAATGTAATTAGGGAATTTGATATTGTCAGCTAGCCACCACAAATTAATACAATTTTCATTCCTATCAAACCATGATTTAGGTGCTGTTTGTTTTGCTTCTAAATGGACGGCTGCTTAGAAGTGGTATGTAAATTTCAAAATTGATTGTTTTTAGGTATTGATTTGAATGTTTTTAAAATTTTTGCCCACTATCACAACTCCCACCTCCCACCACAAACCACCAATATTAACCTCATTCTCCACCTGTTTTCTCTCTTCCAAATATCATTGAGATCCTTATTCACCACTACCAGAAACCACCCTATATCCATATCCATTCCTAAAAAAATCTTCAATAAAGAGGAAGAGAAAGTGAAAGAGGAATAAGATGATGAAGAGGAGGAGGGGAGGCTAGGGAGGGTGGTGGCGGTACTGCTCGCATGATAAAGATGAAGTGGGTAAAAGAGGGAATGATTGGTAGAGGAGAGGGATAGCAACAATCATTACAAATTTATTATGAGGTTACCATTGGAATAAGTTGTCATTAAGCACTCAGTGCTAAGTGATTAGCACCCACCATGGTGTTTACTCTAATTAGAACTTCAACTTCTTATCAGAACTAAAAACAACACTCTTTTTAAAGTGTTTCACTTCTTATTAGACTTCTGAGTCTAGAGTTGAAGGTCTCAAATGCCTCATAGTTTTATTTTATTTTTTTTTCCAAACCACATAGCACGAGAATCCTCCTAGCTAGGCATCGTTCGTCAATAGTAGTAAGAGTAGGACTTGCATCCCCTGCCCTTGTTAAAATAAAATAACTATAAAGGGCAAACTAGCAATCAAAAAAATAAATAAAAAATGTCCTTTTGGTTAAAATGTGGAAACTGCAGAGGCAACCTATATGTATCAGTTGAATATATAGCCTCCAGGAAAAGTGATTGTTTGAAGGAATCAGGATTGGTCAAAGTCATAAGTTGATTTTGATATTTTTTTTACTCAAACTGGACTGTCGTGATGAACAAATGAAAACTCTACAAACAAGCAATAAATTGAATTTTCCTAAATTAACTCCTTTCATGCTTTGATTGAATTTTCCTCCAGACTTTATTCCTATCTCAACAGTTTTTATCAAGATAAGTGAGGTATACAATTGGAATAAGCTATTTGTAATTGAATAATATGTTTTTGTCAGCAGTTATGAACATAAAGATGTGTAAAACTAAGAGGAATAAAGTGAGAAGATGTCACCATCACGGTGAAAACACCACTTCATCTCATTTACCACTTTTGTTCAATCACTAGCCATATTCTACCATGCACACCAAACGTGTTTAACACGTCAATACAGTTGTTATACTTATATATGCCATGTGCTTAGTATATGTTGTCTTGTTGGATCCAAGTTTATGGCCTATTCAGGTTCTAAAGAGCCCAACCAAATTTAAGGTAGTGTTTTACCTTGAGCAAATTTAAACTTTATGTTGGGCTTAGTCTAAGATAAAATCGGCCTAACGGGTAGATTGCACTTGCACTCTATTTGGATATTTGGACAGATATGACCATCAAAAGGCTTCAAGATTGTAAAATATATCATTCTACAATGGTTGATATTATTTCTCATCTTAAGTTTTGTGGAGAAAATGTGATAGATGTTCCTGCAGCAATATCGAGTTTACGTGTCTATTTATAGCAAAAGACAATGCTAAGATATTAATACCAGATCATCTGTTTTCATGGCATTTCTAGTAGCAAATGTCAATTAAAGTTTTAAAGGGGACAGGAGCAGGGGACGTGGAAGGAATCAATACTTTAGAAAATGTGGTACCTCTGGAAGAGGTAGCTGAAATGACTAATCTAGTAGATATAATCCCTCTAGCAGTGGTTGTTACCCTAACAGAGGTAATATTCCAGCAATAGTGGTTATACTCGTAGAAGTCGTCATAATCCTAGCCACAAATGGTTCAAAACTCGTGCTCGAAACAATAATCAAAATCTTGCCTAGCATAGTTTGAGTGCTGCTAAAAATGATGCTTGTGGTAAACATGGACATGGCTCACATGTTTGTCCAGCACCAAATAAAGCAGTTGAGCAATATCGAGCTTCTAATGCTCAATATGAATAACATTGTTTCATCAAACACACTACAGTTAAAGCACATGCAAAAGATAATTACCCCCGAGTATGAGGCAGTTTTGGCAGAGGTAGCCATTAGTTAAAGTAATCACCCCCAGCGGTGGTTACCACCATATTGCTACATGTCTAATAATTATTTTACACACCTTCCGACAAGGTCTAGAACACCTGCTGCTTGTGAATCATTAATATCATAGATGATGTTACATTAGAATATTTGCTGCTACTTGTGAAACATATGCAATATATTCTGTTTTGTTTATTTACTGCATACATTTTATTTGAAGGTATGGTTGACAAACTGCAAATGATGGACAATCATATTCGCTTAATTGTTAGATTTGCTACCCAGAATTTATTAACAAGTCAACACATTTTATCAACACTGGCTTTTACGACACAAAGGGTGTCTATCATAGCTAAACCTATGCAATTTCTTGACGACTTTAGAAAAGCCCATCATTTATTATTGTAGTTTCTAAAGAAACTTGCTTTATGTCAACATATATGCATTACATCTAATGTTGGAAGCCTGAAGCTTACATTAGATCTGTATGTATAAATCCTGAAGCTTACATTCACCTTATATACATTACATCTAATGTTGGAAGCCTAAAGCTTACGTTATAGATTATACACCTCTTAGAGTTGTCATATCACATATCAGAAGCTTCTGAGCAGTAACTTTTCCGTTATACGTCTTTACATTGTTTGGAAGACTTTTACTTATGTAGTCTAGACTCCCCAATTATATGTGGGTACATACATTATTGCATATTAGGAATTAGAATACTTCCATTTTGTCTCATCTGGACCCTAAAAGCACATGTCAGCTATAAATATGCCTACTCAAATTTGTATCCCTGAAGGACAAAGTTTGAATAAGGCAGCCAGTGAATCTGTTGTATGCAAGAAGCGCAGCAGGCATATAGGTTCCAAAGATTTCACTCCTCAAAAAAGGAGAATTAGTAAAAATTCATGCCCTAATGCTTATAAAAAAGCAATGTTTTGAAACTTCTGCAGAAGTTGTAAAGACTCCAGAAGAAGTTATACATAAAGCTCCAGAAAAGCATAACATGACGCTCCTGAAAAGGTCATACAACTCCAGAAAAGCATAACATGACGCTCCTGAAGAGGTCATGAAGCTCTAGAAGTAGCAACGCTCCTGAATAGGCTATGACACTCCAGAAGAAGTCATAAAACTTTGGAAGCAACATTAAATCACGCTCCAGATGAGGTCATTCCGCTTTCTCCATTACACTAGAAGTGGTTATTCATATCCCTAAAGTGATTTCAAAGCCCTGAAAGAGGCTCAGGTACTTGATAATAATGAGATTTCAATATATTAAGGAGAAATGTGTAATCAAATGAAATGGTCATCGATGACATATTCACATATATGGTAGCTACCGAAATATCAAAGGGCAATGATACTGAAATTACACCACATATTTATAAATGTCGACAAATAAATGATTAGCCAAATGAAAATATATTGTCCAAGGTGCATTAGGTCCACCAAATTGAAATATATTATCTGAGTGGAATTGGGTTCCGTTGAAAATGTGGTGTGTTTGGACCTATAGTACAAACACCTAAATATGCATATTGTAAATGAATGTTTGTAAGAAAACATATGAGAAAATGAGATATTCTGATATAAGGCAAAACTTGTGGCACAAGGTTTCCTACAGAAACCTGACATCTGATATAAGGCAAAACTTGTGGCACAAGGGTCCCTGCAGAAATCTGACGTTTGATATTTTCTAGTTAGGAATATAACTACATTCCAATGTCTTATAGTTTCTGAAAAATTGATATGCAAATTTTGAGTGTCCCAACTAATTATTTATATGGGAATTTAGACATAGATATGCATAAATCCCTTAAGGATTCACTTTGCCTGAAGCAAAGTCATGAAATAATTACTCGATACATCTAGGACATGCTTTATACGATTTGAACCATTCCAAAAGAATGTGGTGTAATTGTCTTAGTAAATATCTGTGTACTATCGTTTATGCAAATTTGACGACAAACCTTTATTAAGAAATCGTCATACTAACAGTTTATGACAATAATATAACTCTTATTAGATTTTGAAAATACTGCTAAAATAACGACAATATTTGCAATTAAAGACCTTGAAAGAACAATTTTTCTCTCGGCTAGCAGATCGAGTAAAGTACTAGTAGAATATTAGTTTTCCAATCGAGTTATATTTGTAACATTTTTAACATGGTCATCCGATCTTAAGGACTTGTAAAGAATACTCGGTCCTGAAATACCACATGTGAGTATCATTGGTAAATTGTTTGACAACATGTACATAACTCGATATAGTCTTTTTCTGTGCATCTACTAGCATGGTATAATTTGCACATACTTATAGACATTGCATGACATGCTGTCTTCGTGGGATCATTTATATGAGTTTATTCCTGTGATTTATCTAACCATTCCCATCTAGTTGGATTTGCAGATTTAAGTTCTCTGTTTGACTCTTATAAGGATAGATCACAGGCTTCTACCTACATGAGCCTCAGAAGAACCATGTGATTGAAGTCGAATAGATTCCAACCTTGCAGATCTCTTCAAAAATACATTGTCTACATCAATGTTCCAGAAATTGGTTTACAAAGTTAATATGTGTAAACAGTTGTGCTTACATAAGGGGGAGTATCCGGAAGTATACCACCCGAGGAGCTTCCAAAAAAAAATCTACAAGCGCATCTAGAAATATATTCTTGAAAGTATCCTGAAGTATACTATATTTGGGCAGACTGTACTCTTTTTCCTTCGACGCGATTTTATCCCATTGGGTTTTTTCGTCATGGTTTTAATAAGACAGATACATCCAGAAGTATGCCCCCATGAGAAAGCATCCAGAAGTATGCTACGAGATCATAGAGAAATATGTTTGATTTATATGCATTGCACTCTTTTTCCTTCGACATGGTTTTTCCCATTGGTTTTTCTTGTCAGGGTTTTAATAAGGCAACATTATGCGCATAGAGCATCTTTAAGTATGCATAAGTAGTGGCTGTACTCTTTTTCCTTCGACATGGTTTTATCAAATTGGATTTCTTGATAAGGTTTTAACGTGGCAGCACCGAGGCAACAATGATAGTAATACAACCTTCATTACATAATGGATATACTCATGTACTCCAGAAGAGACGTGAATTTGAATGTTGCTTTGTTGTGATTATCAGGGGGAGCGTTCCATAAGTGGGACCTAATTTTGCTGAAGACTTTGGAAAATTTGCACGCTGTACTCTTTTCCATTCGCTGCGGTTTTGTCCCATTGGATTTTCTCAGCAAGGTTTTAATGAGGCAGCATTTCGCGCATCCAATAAGACTTAAGTCTTTCGACAACATACGGTGAACTTCCAAGGGGGAGTGTTATGGAATTGTGTGATGTCCACCTCATGTTGAGGTGGCATCATATGAAAGCATGAGATGTCATGAGGTCTCAAGTGATTGCACTATATTATATGCCTATAAATAGGCTCGTGTACAAAGATTTTATCTAAGAGACAATGCGAGAGAACAACAGTAAATAATGATAGATGAGAAATTTCGATCCAATTGAGTATGTATCATAGGGATATTTCGAAAGATTTACAATAGTTTTGTTGCAATTCCATCTCCTATAACATTTCTTGCCAAGCTATCCCATGACAAAGGAAACCTGATGTAACTTACAGAGATTGTATTTTCTTAAAGATTTTGTGTTTTATTAGCTTTGGTTACGGGTAAGGCTCCACATCACCTGATTTATGCATTTTTTTTAGTATTCAATCAAAGCTCTTCTATGATAAAATAATAATAATGATACATAAATTAAAAAAAATAAAAAATAAAAACCTTGAGGATACGTCGGCAGCTATCCTTTACCCTGGATTGCTTCACAACCTAATTCAAGACAAGAAATCCTTAGTCAATCAATTAATGTGGACTAAACTTTTCTACCAATATACTACATATGCCTATTGACCTTTTTGCTTTCCAAGTCCTACTATTACACACAACTCGAGATCATTGCAAAGGCCAAACATATTAGGAGCGTCGGTGTACTGTTTTATTGATTTAAAATTCTAAATTAATCTTAATGGATTAAATCCAAAAGATTTTGTCCCTAGAAGGAAAGGAGAAAATTCCTAAAGGTAAGTACAAAAATCTACTATTGCAAAAAGTTATGTTTATTGTCTCTTAATTAGGTAGAAGTCAGTCCTAGTAGTGGGTTGTAGGGTTTGTGAATCATACTTGTTTTGAATAAAATACAAGTTGCTTAGTTGGTAAACAAGAAACATCTAAATATATAAAAACTTATTTAGTTCCAAGAAGAGAAAAGAAGGGTGGGTAACAGAAAGACAAAGCTGTACCCTTTCACTCAACTTGTATATGAAAAATGAATGAGATATGGTTGTTGAATGGATTTTGCACATATAAAAGAAACCAAACCATCTTGAAAAAGGATTTGAGATCTGAATTAACAAGTCTGAAGTTGCTAGCCTAAGCTTAAGACTGCCAGGAAAGTTGGACCAAAGAGTCCGATAGTCTACTTTAATTGACTTAGAAATCTTTGATGATTTTGTTTTGGAGAGAGGAGATGAGAGAGTTGCATACTTTGGTATACAATAAAAGATTTGCTAATCTGTCTATCCAGCCTAGGTATACCCTTCAAATCCGAAAAAATATGCAAATCAAGTTGATATCCATGTAGATCATGACTAGTATTATAGATCTGAAATAATATTTGTTTTGCTCGCTTCAAGCAAAGCAAACTGGGTACAACTGTTGGCCTTCCTTCCTTCCTACCAGGATCTCAACAACTGATCCATTCCATGATGCCAGCTTCCACTGATTTTGCCAGTTGGTTTAGACTTTAGAGCACTTTTAACTGCCTAAGAAATGCTGGGATCCTCAAATGGAATTCTAGGACTGCTATTACAGATTTGCTGTACTTGCCAATCTTTTGTTCTTTAGCAGACAGGAGATTAAACCACCAAGATATATGATATAGAGGCTAAAATTGATTCAATAAAATTAACTTTGTCAATTAGTTTATTACAAATAGATTCATCAATAAACAATTTCCTCAATTTCTGTAAGAGAAATAGATTCACAATAATATGATCAAAATCTGAATAATCCGGAATGGGATTCTCCTGTCACGAAAATTCAATTTACAAGAAGGTGAACATATCACACATGTAATTCCTGCTAATCTCTAGCATCCCTAGACATATGTAGTCTTGTCACTTATCATAAACCTTTAGTTGAATCCCTCAACTCCATGCCCTGAAGATTGTGGGAAAACAACAATAGATTGGATTGAAGAATATGTCTCTCCCAGAAATACATACTACTCGAAGTCTCACAAAGAGGTTGTAGTGAAAGAGAAGTAGATGAAATAGAAGGTGTTTCTTCCATGAAAGAGGGATTAGAAAACAAAAGCCGCCGCCACAAACTTTTGGCCGCTAGCCAATCCGGCTGCCGGCTCTGCTATCGACTGATCTCGCCTATTGCTTGGTCGTTGTATGCCTTGCTAGGTCAGGGTATAGTGTGGCATGACGGCTCCTTTAGCCGTCAATACTTCCCCTCCCCCAATGGGGGTTAGGGATCATGCGAAAGAGGCTTCTAAGCCTACTTCCGCCCAAATACTGGGAAAAATACTGGTTGATTAGGTTAAGGAAACACATGTTGAGGGAATTAGATTTCAGAAAGAAGGAGAGTCTGCCATTGGGCTTACGGCATCTGGAAAAACTTGCGGGGAAGCGTTCATGGAAAATCACGTGATAGTTTTAAAGTTCTCTAGCTACAGGCCAACATTGGAAGATATTCGAGATTCGATACATCGAACCTGGGGGACTCTAGGTGATTTCTCGCTAGGTTTGCTAGATCAATGTCACGTTATTGTTCGGCTTCAATCTGAGGCGGAAGCAAAGAAAGTCTTATCAATGGACTCTTTTTTTATTCGGGGAGTTCGATTCAAAGCTTTCCGCTGGCATGATGGTTTCAGTTTGAAAGCAGATCCGATATCGGTTCCACTATGGGTAGAGTTGCCTAACTTGCCTTTGCATTTATTTCACCCCCCCCCCCTTGAAAGCAATTGCGAACTCTTTTGGTGTCTTTTTGCGCATGGATGATCATACTCGATGTCTATCACGCTGGGGTTATGCCTGTGTTTGCGTGGAGATGACTTTGGCGAAAAAGTTACCGAGTAGAATTTGGATAGACAGAGCTAACAATAGGGGCTTTTGGCAGAAGATTGAATACCTGGGTTTCAAATATTGTGATTATTGCTCATTACTAGGGCATAAGGAGGATTTTTGCAGAAAAAAAGTTAGGTCATAAGGGTAATGTGAGAACACCCAACTTGGTGAAAGAAGAGAAGACTGAGAAACAAAAGGTGGAGCCAAATTCATCAAGCAACAATATGTCTCAGTGGTCAACAAAAATAAAGTTTCAAAGCCAGAAGTTGGCACTAGTGGCGTAAAGAATAATCAGGGTGAGGAAATCAAGGAGGGAGTTGGTGTTGAGAGGCTGGTGACCAAAGATTCAGGGAATGTTATGTTGTCAAACAAATTCGAGTCGCTTACGGAGAACATAGTTGAAGATGAAAGTAATCTAATGAATAATCAATCGGTTTGTAAGGAAAAGGATCCAGCTAGTGACATGGTAGTGCCAGAAACAACGGAGGAAGGACGTTTTGAGGCTGGGTACACAGCTGTTGAGATTGAAAATGTGATTGGGAAACAAGGAGATACAATTAAACTTGACAATTTAGTAAGCCCACGGTCGTCGAGTGCTCGTCTGGATGATGGAAAGAAAATTACTACCAACGGTCACGTCAAGATCCTTAAAAGGGATGTTATGCGAGATGTTGATGGGGAAACAATGGGTGAAGATTTAACCATGCATGCTGAATCAGGGAAGAACGGTGCCAAGTTAGGCAATGATGAACACGACCACTCTGTTTCGGCCATGCCAGAGCTAGTTTCGTCGCAGCAAGAGGTTGCTTCGTCCCAGCCAGAATGTGTTTCGCCAATAACAGGGCTTGCTTCGCCCTAGTCAGAGCAAGTCGTGCTCGAAGCAGAGCATGTATGCTCTGTTTCTGCAAAACACGAAGCGTCACCAATAGAGTAGGTTGAATTGGTGAAAAAATCATTATAGGCTGTAGGTGATGATCCAGGGAAGTTGATCCCAAAGGAAAATGCGAATGATGGACAAGCTTTTCTTCAAGAATGCGATAATGCTTCAGGTAGCAACTCAAGGCCGCAGAGAGCGCACGAATCTGTTAATCATTTGGAACCTAGGGACGTGGGAGATCATTCGGAACTGGTGGTTTTAGGTAATACTGAGGATGTGAGCTTGTTATTAGATAAAGCTATCAATTTGGTCAAAGAGGGATGTGCTCTGAAGAAAAAGAAGAAAACAAGGAACATTAATACTTTTGAAAGCGCCACAGAAGATAGTGACGAAACAAAGTCAGTTTCGGAGCTGGGGTCGGAGTCTGTAGCTATCAATGATTTAGCATTGGGGCCCCAGTCGGATGAAGAACTTAAGAAACAAAAAGTCAAATTGGCGGTGCCTCTAGACACGCGTCGTAAGACAAAGAAGGGTGTTTCTTCTTCCCGCGTTTAAGATGATGGAAAACTTTATGTTTTGGAATGCTCGTGGGGTTGGGAATAAAGCCACGAGAAGACGGTTAAAGAACATGGTTGCAGAAAACAATGTCAGAATTCTTATGATAGCAGAGCCTATGATTGATGCTAGCAGATAAATGGAGATTGGTAACAAACTTAAGCTTGTGGGATTCGCTTCTAATCACATGGTCGGAGGAAAGATATGGATCTTTCGGGATGCCGCTTTAGCCTTCTCGATTGTGGATATGTCGGATCAAATCATTCATTGTCAGGTAACATATTCTGCTTCAAGAGTCTTTTTAATTTCTTTTGTTTATGCTAAATGCTCCGTTGAAGAGGGAGAAGGGAACTTTGGTCAAATATGGTTAATTTTGCTTCTAATCATGATATACCATGGATGATTGGCGGTGATTTTAATACTTATTTACATTCGCAAGAGAAAATTGGGGGAGCTGAGCCATCTTTGGCTAGCATGTCTAATTTCTCAGACTGTATTGAACAATGTGGTTTGATTGACTTTGGGTTCACGGGACCTAGGCTCACCTGGTGCAATAATAGGCGAGGCAGATATCGTATTTGGGCCAGACTTGATAGAATTTTTGTTAATTCGGCGTGGTTGACAGTTTTGATCAGTCCAAAATTGGAACACCTCAGTAGAACTTTTTCAGATCACTCTCCACTGTTGGCATCCATGCCAAATCAGCCAAGAACAAGTTTTTCTCTTATTCGCTTCCTTAATATGTGGATGACACACCCTGGGTTTCTTGATCTGGTTAAAGGCATTTGGTTGGTTGACATGGGTAGTATGAGACCTATTGACAGAGTGGATGTTAAGCTTAAAATGGTGAAAAGAGCTCTTATACAGTGGAATAAGATGGTTTTTGGCAATGTGTTTAGCAGAATGAGATCGCTAGAGGATGAAATGCAACAGTGGGAAACTATTCTTTTGGCTGGTTTTGAAAATATTGGCACTAATGGTCTAAATGTTGATGCAAATTGGGACGTTAATGCTTTTTGTAATCTGAGTCGTTGCCAGGCAGAGTATAAATTAGCTCTTAAACAATAAGAGCTTTACTGGATTCAGAAATCAAGTGAAAAAGAGTTCAAAGAGGGGGTTGCTTGCACAAAATATTTTTTTTGCTTCCACTAAGTCTAAACAAAAGAGAAGGGTTATTTCCCAGATCACCTTACCATGTGGAAGGACTATTTCGGATCTAGGTGAGATCCTGGACAAAACAAATGAGTTTTTCTTTAATCTCTTGTCCTCTCAATGAAACTGTGTGGTGGATACAAAATTGTTAGAGTGTATTCTGATCGATGTTGATTAATTCCAGCAAATGTGATGCTTTGGTCAAAAGGCCTTCCATGGAGGAAGTTAGAGATGTGGTTTTTGATACCCCCAAAAATAGTGCGCATGGACTGGATGGATTTACTACTAGTTTTTTTCAGTCTTGCTGGGATTTTTTGGGTATTGATATATGGGAGGCTGCAATACAGTTTTTTGAAGAGGAGGCTTTGCCGGCTTCCTTTACTGCAAATTTCATGGCGCTGATCCCAAAAAAGGAGAATTCAGGTTCTTTTTCTGAATTTCGCCCAATTAGTCTGTTCAATGTGATTTATAAAATTTTCAGTAAAATTCTTTGCAATAGATTGGCAGTGTGCTTGCCACAAATGATTTCTCAATAGCAGGGGCTTTTGTAAAAGGAAGGTTCATTGGTGAAAATATTGGGTTAGCGCAGGAATTGTTAAGGGATATTCATATAAAGGTTTTTGGAGGCAATGTTGTGTTGAAGATTGATATGGAGAAAGCTTATGATCGCCTTGAATGGAATTTTCTGTTTGCGGTGCTCAAAAGATTTGGCTTCAATAGTAGATTCTGTCATATTAACTCTAATTGTATAGCTTCTTGTGGTTTTTCAATTTTGCTACAGGGAGCCTACAAAGGCTTTTCAGATCTACTAGAGGTTTAAGACAATGCGACCCACTTTCACCACTATTATTTGTTATTGCCTCTGAAGTGTTGAGTAGGGGATTACAGATAGCTTTCAATAAAGGAAAATTTTGGTATTATTATACGCCTAGGGCCTGCAAGCCTATTTCACATCTTTTATATGCGGACGATACTCTCTTTTTTTTAAATGGAAGAAAATCATCATTTCTGGGATGCATGGCATTTTTGAAAAGTTATTGTAATGCTTCAGGACAAAAAATAAATGAAGGAAAACGTTCTTTTTTACTGGAGGATAAGGTAGTTGTGGAAAGAATTGTGGCTATGAAAAGGTGCATGGGATTCCAGTTTAAAGGTGTTCCTTTGACATATTTGGGAGGGCCAATTTTTCAAGGGAAAGTTAGAATCTCCTATTTCGAAGATTTGATTGCTAAAATACAACATCGTATTCAGGGATGGAAAACAAAATTGTTATCTCCGAGGGGAAGACTAATCTTGATTAAACATGTCCTTAGTTCGATCCCAATTTACATTCTAAGTGCCATGTGTGTACCCTGGAAAGTTTTATCAAGAATTAATGGTTTGTTAGCGAATTTCTTTTGGGGGGGAGAGTGAAGGCAAATTAAACGAAAAAATGGGTGTCATGGGACAATGTTTGTTTCCCACGGGAGGAAGAAGGTTTGGGAGTTAGAAACTTGACAGTTGTGATGAAGGCTTTTCGAGTTAAGGCTCTTTGGAGCCTTATCAATTCGGATTCTTTATGGGCTACTTTCATGAGGAACAAATATTGGTTGCATGGAGTTGCTTTGAGTGGTCAAGTTGTAAAATGTGGGTCTTCACCTTTTTTCAAAGAGGTCATGATTGGTAAATCTTTAATTTTGAGTAACTCGTTTTGGCCCATTAATTGGCAAGGGCGATATCAGTTTCTTTGAGGAAAACTGGAATACTATGGCTTCTTTCAGAAAGTCGGAGGACTTAGTTAGTCGTGGTATTTGGCCCACGGTAAGAGAAGTGATTTTGGACAATTTTGATTTGATCAACTCAAGTTGCAGGCAATTAGTCTCTTTGCGGATAGCTTGCGTGGTGAGAAATATGGCGACGATAAGTGTGTATGGAAACCGAACTCGGATGGTAATTTTTTACTTCAGTCGGCGTATGAATTGTTACAAAATCATGGGAAGGTAAATGAACTAAGTAAAATGATATGGCATGACATTATTGCTTCCAAAATATCAGTTTTTGTGTGGAAATTACTAAGAAGAGGGGTGCCAGTGGATGGGGAGTTGTATAGATGCGAAATTTTTTAGCCTAGCCTCTAGATGTAGATCTTGTGCTAATCCAAGGATGGAATCTTTGAATCACCTATTTCTGGACGGAAATCTGGCAGTAAGGGTGTGGAGTCATTTTGAATAGATTTTTGACGTGCATATAAGGAAGCCAGCAGAAATCTCTACGGTTTTATTGATTTGGTTCAAAAGAGCCAAGATGAATTCGCAAACAGGTGTGTTATTCTTTCTTACTCCTATGTTCATATTATGGGAAATTCGGAAACAAAGATGTAAGTGTGGTCTATGAATATGCTTTTCCAAATTCTGCTTTTGTGATTTTGAACATTAGGCATAATTTGCGATCGGCAAATAATTTTATCACCCCGAAACAAATTAGTCGCAATAAGGCACCATTATGGGGTTTGGGGTTACATGAGATCCCAGTTAGAAGGAAGATGGTTAGAATTGTTTATTGGATCCCCCCTCCTGAAGAATATGTTGCTCTTAATGTTGATGGTTCCTCCCGTAGAAACAAGGCATCAGGAGGTGTGATTATTAGAAACCATAGGGGTCTTTGTGTAGTGGGAAAGCAATTGTTTTTCGGTGAAGGAACCAATAATAAAGCGAAGGCTTTGGCTCTCGCGGAGGGTTTGCGCCTTTGCTTCTCTTTGGGTTTTAGAAAGGTGATGGTTCAATCGGATTCAGAGCTTGTCTGTGGTTGGTTTAGGGAGACCTTTAAAATTCCTTGGCACTTGGAGAACATCTTTAAGGAAATTAAGGTGATGGTGGAAAAAATGATGATAGATTGCAAACAGATCTATAGAGAGACCAACGCGGTGGCGGATGCGCTAGCCGATAGAGCACAAAAAGATTATAGGAATGTCACATTCGGAGCGAATGACTTACCTAGGCGATTGGCAGGTTTGGTTTTGCTTGACAGCTGCCACACGACATATCTTCGTCATGGTGATGAGTAGAGACAAAATTTTATATGCAGATTTATGTCAATTTGAAGTGCCAGAGAAGGGGAAAATGTTTTTCTTGACAGGGCTGTTGCGAGTTGGGGCGCTGTTTCGGTGGAGTTCGGTCTTTGTTTCTGGATAGAGTGCGCTGTCTTGCAGTTCAGGTCGTGGAGTGGTCAGTCTTGGCTTGGCGTTTTGTTGGTTGGAGATGGGATGGCAAGAGGCGGTCTTTGGTTGGGACTTGAATGCTTCGGCCTGATAGCAACTCGGTTTGGTGGTTGGTTATTGAATGGTCGAATTCGGCAAAGGATTGGGTTTGCGATGGTTTGGAATGGTTTTTTGATTTGTTGCTTACAAGATTGTGCATGCTAGTGTCCAATTGGGCTTTCTTGCAAGGTGACTTTCTTATAAGTTGGCAAGTTTTTGGTTTTTGCAAGTTGCAATATTCTGCAAGGTTGTGTTATGAGTGTAAGGTGCAGGTTGGCTTTCAAGTTGCAAGTTTCAAATGGTTTTGGGCAGAAACTTCAAATGGTTATTTTGTTAAGGTCTTTGGATGCTTACCTATTTGTTTGTTTATGAGGTCTTGGTAATTCAAGCCTAGTCCTATTTCTTAAGGTCTTAACTTTGGTGTTAGGCCTTATTAGGACTTATCCTTGGTGAAATAGATCTATTTCTCCTTGGTGAACCAAGTCTTTCTTAAGGTCAAGTAGTATGGAATGTCTCCTGCATGGATTGTTTTTTGATTATCTGTTTTTATGTCCAATTGTTTTTGTTTCTCAGGTAAAATCGTCATGAACCCCCGACAGATGTAAAATAATTTTCTTCAAGTAATAAAGGTCTGGCATCCCATAGTCGCCCCTCCCCACTGGAGGTTTATTTAAAAAAAATTAAATAAAAAATAAAAAAATAAAAAATAGAAGGTGTTACTTAGCCAGTGTAAGAAGAAATGACATTGCTATGCCCATTATAATGTTGATAGAAGACTAAATAGAACTCATTTTTTTTTAAAGAATATTTGCTATTTTTGAGAAAATGTTTAAATGATTTTATGTAATTGTAATATCAAAATACAACTTTTCAAAAAAAAAATTTAAATAAGTCGCAATTTTTTATTAAGCATTGTAACTTCTGTAAATTGATTTAAACTACAAATTTCAAACCTAGGTAAGAATTATCATGTTGCACTAAGTAGGGTTTTTTGCTTCAAGACAGGGTTTTTAAGTTTATAAAAGTATCTTAATCGGTTTCCAACTTTTTAAGAAGTTTTTATAACTTTTGAATATGTCTTTAGTAAACAAGAAAACAAATCTTTATCTGGAGTTATGAAATTGACAATACAAAATAATGTGTCAGGATATTGTGCTTGTTAGGTGGATTCAGATAATGTAGAAGATTTAGATAAACAACATTGTCTTCACTCTTGCTTAATAACCAGTGAGTTCAATATCTACTTTGTAGTCTACAATTGCTCAACTGCTAAGCTTGTAATATATAAGAGTTTATGGTACGGTTATTACAAAAGAAGCCAATAAACAGAGATTTTTTTTATCCCTTAACCCCTCCCACCTCACATGCGCCAACATGGTTCAAACCTTGTATTTGTGATACCATCTATCACATGTCTACCCTGGCCAAGGGCTATTGATGATGATTTGATTGTGACACAAACTAAGTATAATTATTTGTTTATAGTGTGAATGTCATTTACTTCGCGAAGAACAAGCTCATTAGGCATAATCAAATTGTTGATCGGTTCCACATTTTGTGAGAGATAATTTAAGAAAATCGACTGGCCAAAGGTGTAGCAGCTGAGTTGGTAGAGGTGTGACGAATGGAAGCACACGTCACAGGTTTGAACCTGGCTGACGGCGTGGGGAGGGGAGGGTTAAGGGTAAAAAAATAAATAGACTCCAGATGCAAATAACTTATATGGTCAAGGTCCAACAATGCTTGGACTTGACCAACATTTTGTATGGAATGAGCCTTTTGACGCATTGACCTTTTAGAGTGTGCAAGGAAAATGCAATTATCGTATGTAAGCTAATTGATAAGTCAACTATGATTTGTGATATCTTCATGAACATGTAATAATATTCACAATACGAAGTGGAGATTTGAAGCTTGAAAGCCATAGAGTCAGGCACAGAGCTAGGGGGTCAAGTGGGGGCACTTGCCCTCACTGACTTATGGTTTTATTGAATTTTTTTTCGATTTGCCGATCCTGCGAATCTAACGACATCCTCCAGCCCCAACCCTTCCTTTTCCCTTTGTTCTCTGCGATGCCGACGATACCGCCCCATCCCTTTCTTCTTTTCTGCTTCCTCTATTTGTTTACTGCGAGACTGACAATCGCCCCACCTCCTCGTCTCCTTCCCTCTCTGTTTAATTTATTTCCCTTTTCCACCATCGCCACTAGCCATCAGCAACCCCAACCTCTTTTGTCTGCTTTGAGAAGAAGTTTTTTTAAGTATTTTCTCAAGATGAATTAGCATATCGAGGTCTAGTTTTATATTGTATTCATAAAATTATTTTGAAATACATGACAAATTTGGCCCATTAGTTTTTCCTCCAGATACATGTTTGTATCTCGAGGTTCATCCGTGGGTTAATGTTTGAAGGACATTTTGATAATCATCGTGCGACTTTTGACAACTAACGCATATTGACTGCTAGTCTTGGGGGAGACTGCAGTAGTAAATAATGTTGGGAGTATCCTCTAATTAGCTAGTTTTTATAAGAAATATCGCAAAAAACCCAATTTTTTTTTTATTTTTTGTAAACATATATACCAATTTTTTACAATCGAAATTAAGTTTTGCCCCTTAACATTATACACCAATTTGATTTGTTCCCCATATATTATGCTCCTACAAAGTAGCTTGTTGGATCCATTTTCTCCCCATAGATTAGATAGAGTTTTGTTTAGCAATTGGTGTTTTGTATATATTGTTCAAAGTTTTACAAAAATTAACTATGATTCATCACTCCGCCCCCTTCAATAAGAATTCTGGCTGCTTTATTGACTAGATAATATGAAAGAGGAAAACCATGAGAGTTACACAAGATAACAGTAGTAAAAATGTCCCCCCCCCCCCCCCCCCCCCCAAATAAAGAGGAAGAACATGAAAGCTACAGAACAAATTAACGATAGCCAAAGTCACTGGAAGGGGTCTTAACAACCAATGCATTTATCTTTTTGTGCATTTGTACACCTAACATCTCCTTCAAAATCTCTCTTTTTCATCCATAGCAAACCTCATTTCAATGTTTCAACCAAATAATAGCTGAATCATGAGAAGAGCCAGCCAACCCCAAATCACTCGATATAAGTAGATGGTGACTGAGAAAAGTGTTACGGTGTCGCGCACGTGCACTTGCGCCCACCCCTAGGTCAACTATACATAGCAACGATATTGTCCCTAACTTAAACACCACTATATCAGGCCTTCCATCTGGGTCTAGGTGGTGTGTGGTTTTCTTGAAAAGTCCTCATTGCTATTAATAATTAGACCTCTCCCTTATATTCTTTCATGACAACTGCACCTTAGTCAACCATTAGGGTGGACCAAGCCTTGAAAAAAAAGAGCTAGGGCTGCCTTGATGTTTTATAAAAGCAGTTAAAGAAAAGGAAAAAAATAAATGGATCGCGTGTGTGTGATTTGACATGTGGCTGCGTTGCGTCACTCCATTGAGAGAGAAGAAAGAAGGGAAGGAGGAGTTGATCGTTGGGGTTTGATTGAAGACTCACAAGTGTGTTTTGGATCTATTTCCTACCGGATTTTAATGTCGTTAGTTTCGGTGTATTCTTTCATTGATTGGGAAGTTGATTGAAGCTCTTCTGAGGTAACTCTTGTATTGTTCCTTGTATTCCTCAAGCCTAGGGCAAAATGCTTGAGAAGAAATTGTATATTTTTTTATTGATTAGTGGATTGATTTGATTTGCCCCGTGCTTTTTTACCCTTCATCTTGAAAGGTTTTCCACGTATATCTTGGTGTCATTTATTTTGCATTGATTATTTGCTTGCATTAAATATTTGTTTAGCGATATTACTTGGTTCTTCCATTGGTAGAATTTCTTTGTCGTTGTTTGCTTTGTTTTCCCCAACAAAGTGGTATCAGAGCAATTATTTGGAGATTGTTATTATGGAATTGACATGGAGAATAACAACACAAGGATGATTAGCCTTAATGGCTCTAATTATGTGATATGGAAAGCAAAGATGAAAGATATTTTATATTGCAAGGATTTGTATGCCTTGATTGAAGGGGATAATGCCAAACCAAAGGATATGTCTGAAGTTGAGCGGAAGAAATTAAATATAAAAGTCATTAGCCATATTAGACAATGGCTAGATGATACAATATTTCACCATGTGTCCGCTGAGACGTCTGCCCATTATTTTTTTACTAAACTCCAGAATTTGTATGAAAGAAAAACTGTTGCGAACAAGGCCTTCTTGATTAGAAAGTTGGTGAATCAAAAATTCAAGGAAGGTAATTTTATTGTTTAGCTCTTGAATGAGGTACAAAGTATAGTGAATCAGTTGTCAACCATGAATATATTGTTAGATGATCGTTACCAGATAGTTGGAAAACGTTGGTGGTGTCTGTTAGTAATTTGACACGGAATGGACAACTTACCATGGAGTTGGTTACTAATAGCTTACTCAATGAAGAGACTAGAAGGAAGTCTGCAGGTACTGATCAATCCCAAACACTTGTAACTGAAAACAGAGAAGAAATAAAAATAAGAAATATCATGGTTATGATAAAAACCGTGATAAGTCAAGAGGGAGATCAAAGTCAAGTGATACAAGGTTTAAGTGTCATTATTGTGGTATACCAGGTCACATGAGAAGAAACTGTTTTCGTTATGTAAAGGATTTGAAATAGGGAAAAATGATAGTAAAGATGCTACAACTGCTGTTTCAGATGAACAACCCGTGGTTCTTTTGTGTGACAAAGGTTAATGTTTGCATATTGCAAATGAAGGGAGTCGATGGATTTTTGACACCAGTGCATCTTATCACACTACTCCAAGGAAATACTACTTCACTACTTACAGGGTAGGAGACTTTGGCAGTGTGAAGATGGGTAATACCAGTTTCTCCAAGATTGTGGGAGTGAGTAATATAGGTATCAAAACTAATATATGATACACTTTGACTTTGAAAGATGTACGCCATGTTCCCGATTTTCGCCTAAATCTGATTTCTAAACTTGCTTTAGACAAACAAGGATATATGAATTACTTTGGTAATGGTGTTTGGAAGCTTACCAAGGTTCACTTGTTGTGGCAAAAGGCAAGGCATGTTGCACCTTATATAAGACTCAGGTGAAACTGTGTAAGGGTGGTTTGAATGCAAGTGAAAGTGATACTTCTCTAAACTTGTGGCACAAGCGACTTGCACACATGAGTGAAAAAGGTATGCAACTCTTAGCAAATAAGAAATTGATTCCTTCCTTAAAAGGTACCCCTCCTTACACTTGTAATCATGGTTTATTTGGTAAACATCATAGAGTTTCATTTCATAGATCATCAAAAAGAAAAATTGGTTTGTTAGATTTGGTTTACACTGATGTTTGTTGTCCCATTGAAGTAGATTATCTTGGTGGTAGTAGATATTTCTTGACATTTATTGATGATGCATCAAGAAAGGTGTGAATTTATTTCATCAGATCTAGAAACCAGGTTTTCCAGTGCTTCCAGTAGTTCCATGCCAAGGTTGAAAGAGAAACAGGTAGACTTTTGAAGTGTTTTCGCAATGATAATGAGGGCGAGTACACATCAAAAGAATTTAAAACTTATTGTTACGAGCATAGTATACGACATGAGATGACATTCCTCGCACTCCACAACATAATGGAGTAGCAGAGAGAATGAATCAGACTATTGTAGAAAAGATCTGATGCATGCTTCACATGGCTAGGTTGTCGAAGGTGTTTTGGGCTGAAACTGCTCGTACTGCTTATTACCTCATCAACAGGTCTCCTTCAATTCCTTTGGATGGTGATATTCCAGAAAGAGTATGGAGAGGTAAATATATTTCATATTCTCATATGAAGGTGTTTGGGTGTAAAACGTTTGTTCATGTACCCAAGGAACAAAGATCAAAGCTTGATGAAAAGGCATTTCCATGTATATTTATTGGCTATGGAGATGAACAGTTTGGCTACAGATTGTGGGACCCTAAAAATAAGAAGATTGTTAGAAGCATAGATGTGGTCTTTTATGAAGATCATACCATTGCAGATTTTGAGAAAGTTGAGAAGCCCAAGCAGACAGAGAGTGAGGTACCAAATCTTACCCCACTTCCTTTTTCTTCGTCGCATGTTGAAAATGGGGGAGAGATGCCAGATGATATAGTAGGTGACCATATGCCAGAAAATGAAGTTGTTGGTAATGATCATATACAAACAGATGAATTTGAGCAAGAAGAGCAACCCCTTCAGCAAGAAATAGTAGAACCTCAGGTAAAAAGGTCTGCCATAGAGCGCCAACCATCAAAGAAGTACCCCGATTCTGAGTATGCTTTGCTGACAGAAGA
This sequence comes from Berberis vulgaris, assembly GCA_963556465.1. Lineage (NCBI taxonomy): Eukaryota > Viridiplantae > Streptophyta > Magnoliopsida > Ranunculales > Berberidaceae > Berberis > Berberis vulgaris. Next base: position 51,918,599 of record OY747133.1, on the reverse strand, counting down.
AGACGAGGGAGAAAATTTGCAAGAAGTACTGGTTCATAAAGATAAAAATAGTTGGATGAAGGCTATGAAAGAAGAGATGAGTTCTTTGCATAAAAATGGTACTTATGAGTTAGTTGAGATTCCAAAAGGTAGAAAACCTTTGAAGAACAAATGCGTGTACAAGTTGAAAAAGGATGGTGATGGAAAAAATGTTAAGCACAAAGCTCAGTTAGTAGTGAAAGGCTTTGCGCAAAAGAAGGGGATAGACTTTGATGAGATATTCTCACCAGTTGTGAAGATGGCCTCTATTAGAGTTGTGTTGAGTCTTGCAGCTAGCCTGGATCTTGAGATTGAGTAGTTAGATGTTAAAACTGCGTTCCTTCACAAAGAATTGCATGAAGAAATTTACATGTCACAATCAGAGGGTTTTGAAGTGAGAGGGAAAGAACATATGGTTTGCAAATTGAAAAAAATCTTTATGGGCTGAAACAAGCTTCAAGACAGTGGTATAAGAAGTTTGACTCATTTATGGTGGGTCATGGGTACAAGAGAACACTTATAGATCATTGTGTTTATGTCAGATATTTTTCGCCTGGTAGGTTAATTATTCTCTTGATTTATGTTGATGATATGCTAATTGTTGGAAAAGATGTGCCCTTTCTTATACTATACTAAACGCTCATCTACTATGTCAACTTACCTCTTCAATAACTTCTCTTTCATCTCGCATCTCATGGTGTAAGTAGGTAACTTCATGCCCTTCTAGAACCTGGCAATGTCTCTGCACATGTTCTTAAAGTATTAATTCCTAACCAATTTAAATGGGGGAGCATTTGCATACAAACACCAAGTAATTGAGTGACAAACCTCATCTGTATTAATCTCACCCTTCAATATAGCACTCACCATTGCTTGTTCAAATTTATTTGATCCACTTTGAATGAAAGTTACCATCATAGGTTTTTTGGTTGAAACAAAGGATCACCTTGTTCCATGTCATCATTCTCATCAACATCTCCAACCAATTTAGACTCTTGTTTTTCCTTCGAGTCTCCAATCATCTTAATGAAAATGTTCACATATCTTTGTTAAACTTGGAGCATGGGCACTATCTTGCTTTGTCCTTGCAACATAGTGTTTCATCCTTGTTATGTCTGGCAAGTATACCTCCACATCGCTTTGCCACAATGTTTACATTTTGACTTCAAACTACTCACACCAACTGTATCACAATGTTGCCATGTAGGGTCATCATCGTAGTTATCTTTAGCATTTTATGTGCAGCATAAACACAGAGTTGCAGAAAGAAGTGAGTTCAAAAACACCCATTGTATCACAATGGTATCCTAGTTGGATGGTTAAGGCTATGGTGGTTTAACCCCCACGTTTTTGGTTCTATACCCACCGGTGGCACACTTGCCTTTCAAAAAAAAAAAAATCCCAAATCCAATAAAAGAAATTAAAGTACTATCAGTATCAACAGGATGATAGAAGTACTAGGTGGTTCAGAATAGATGACAACAATTTTATCTAATCATTAATATCTTGGTTTTTAGATTACTTTGGATATTTTGAGAAATGTTTAGAGAGTTGATGTTGCCAACTTCTCAACATCCCCCTCAACACCAACTCACCGTGATTCCAAGGTGGTGCCTTATCATTATTCTTATTGTTCCATGTCATGTCCAATGTTTTTGTTTCTTCTATCAGTAATGCGAGCTTTGATGTCATGTCCATCTTCTTCGCTGCAATTTTATTTTTCCTATTATAGCTTGACAATTTATCCTTCAAGTGGATTTAGGGGATATCCTGGAGTAGTTTCCATCCACACCAGCGATGTTCAGCTCCTTGGTACAGCCTTTGTCTCCAACACTTGTGTTTGGCTTCATCTTGTTACCGCTTTTTCCATCTACTACACCCATGGTAGAGTCAACAACCTCTTATTGTACCTCTTCAATTTCTTCTTTCTCAACTTCAAAAACTCCATACGTCTCGAAAGTGGCTCCGCGCCAATTGGTGTCTCCACTACCTCATCCTGACATTCCTTGTTTTCCTCCACATATTTAGAATCAACCTCCCAATCAGAACTAACTTCCCAGTCACTTTCATAAGCGTTCTCTTCTTCAATCATCAGTAAAGCTACAGGGTCTTCTAAATCCTCTCATTTTGCGTCGTTGTCTTCATATATTGTGAAGTCTATCTATTCTTCAACAAAATTTTCCAACTATGTTGTCGCACAAATGCTGCAAAATCCTATTCATCTTTACTATCTTGGTGATTCATTTTCATTATCTTGGTGATTGTCAGATTTCACCAAGTTACCTTCGGCAATCTTCTTCCTCGCCCAATAGTCTTTTGCAATGTGACCTCTTTTACCATAGGCGAAGCATTCTTCTATGATATTTTCTCTGCAATAGGATGCTATGTGACCTGTTTTCCACATCTGTAACATGTTCTTATTTCTTTATCTCCATTATTATTTGGGCGCCCTCCCTTGAGGTTATCTTCTTGAAAGTCTATGAACCTTTCACCTTTAATTTTACCAGAGTAGATGACTTCCTCATTGTCATCCTTGACTGAAATTTTTTCCATTTGCTTCGCTAATGTCTCTTGAATTATCAAGAGATTTTCCAACTCCAACAGTGAGGGTTGTGTAGGCCACCCTTGAACTATCGCAATAAACCCAATGTATTCTGGTCACAGCCCCCGAATAATAAGTCTCCTCATCTAGGCTTCACTAATTGTTGACTCCGCATCTGACTATGAAATCTCATGACCTATATTTTAACTTTCATAAAGAAGTCAGAAATAGACATGTTACCTTGTGCAATAGTGCCAATCTCGTTCTGCAGCAATTGCAGTCGAGCATAGTTAGCTCTTAAGAATAATGCAACAAATGCGTCCCGTGCTTCTTCCGAAGTCTTCGCATCATGAATATGCTCTATTACATCCTTTTGAATCAAAGCCTTGATTGCAAACATTGCATTTCCGACCCCTACCTTCATTTATGAAACTTCTCAGCTTTTGTCGTATATTCTGGCGGAATAACATCATCTCCCCCAACAATCTACCACAAGTCTTGTCCCAAGAAATACGACTCCAAACACGGCTTATAATAAGTATAATTATTGTTGTTCAGCTTCTCAATTCCATTTTGTATGCCTGCCATATCTGCCATAATTTCAGCAGCACCACAATATAACTTCACGCTAACTCAGTTCTCCTTGCACTTCACGACTGTACGATCCTTTGTCGTTATCTAAGTCGCCATCAATCACCAAGAACAACACTGATACCAAATTGTTAGAAATTTCTGACCCAAATATCAATTACAAACACTTAATTTATTAATTAGAACAACAACACTCATAACTCACAACTCACAAATTACACATACAACTTCTCACATTCTCACACACTCACAACTCATACAATGACCCAAGCAAAGACTTCACTTCACTCACTTGGATGCCTTAAACACGAAGAACTTGTGACTATTTATAGATTGAGCTAGAAAAGCTCTAGAGAAAGGATAGTTCTAGATATTTTCTAAAGAAAACTCTAGAGATAATTAGAGCCACTTGTTGACTTTCTCTAGAATTCTCTAGGACAATATATAAAAATCTTGATATTTAGATTACTTTGGATATTTTGAGATGTTTAGAGAGTCGGTGTTGCCAACTTCTCAACATCGACTTGATAGAATAATTAGGAGATGAAGAGGACATTAAACAAAAAGAAAGTTCCAAGATAATGAAACAACAATAAGAAGAAGAAAAAAACAACAACAACAACAACCAACAATCTAAACACTTAACGTGAGACATCAAAGACCACCAAGGTCCTTGCATCCACAGAGAATCAAGTAACACCCAATGCTAGAAAGAATAAAATCCCTACGCGTAACCTCATAATGCCTGAGAATCAAATGAGTGAGAAATCAACAAAAATGGCATTTACATCAGTGATATAGTAAAAGTTTACTAAGTTAATTTGACAAAGACATCGTAGGAAAGAATGAAGCTGTTAAAAAGAATCACTGGTAAGAAATGAGTTAAATTTGTGTTTCCATTCTTTGTTTTTCATGTACTTCTTGTTTGTTTCTCCCTTGAGTTTCTCGCACACCTATGTAAGCTGAATTTCTTTCAATGCAAGTGTTTTATTCAATAAAAAAAATTGATTCAAACAGAATACTTACATATTAGATATATTAATTTGTTTAAAAAAAACCTATTCACAAACAATAAGCATTGAATAACTAGAATTAACTGTTTATCGAAAGAATACAATCAGAGGATCACATGGAAATAAATATTAAATAACTAGACATGACTAAATTTATTGGGAATACTTAACAATAATCTTAGAGCATTGACAATAGTTTGCGAATATAGTAGATTGATCAAAAACGTCATTACACTCATTAGCTAAAACCGGAAGTTGATCAAATTTGAAGACCTCAAAGAAAATTCAAAAAATTTTGAATAAAAAATCATAAAGTATTCATTCGCAAACTATGTCCCTCCATCCAGATGGTCAAATTCCCTCGTATTCAAAATAATTTGGCAATCCATGAGTTTGGAGAATTTCTATCAAACCCATATTTGGAAATCAATTTTGAAATTGCAATAGCAAGCTGAGCACGGATGATAGAAGCTTTATACCAATAAAGTTAACAACATTCATAATATTATTCAAGGCAATAACTAAAAAGTGTATTCCAAAGTGATGAATAGAGATGATCCAAGAGAAAGGGTATCCATGATTGAGTATTGGAGTTTTCAACATAATAAAACAAAGAAAGCAACCCTTAGTTGTGTGGATTTTAAAATCAAACAGAAAGAAAAACAAGCATCCTAAAAGTTAACATGAGAATCACATGCTTTGGGGGGACTAAAGAGTGTGATTCTCATGTTAATGAGACTTTCATTCTCACAATTGATCATAAAATATAATTGTCGATAACGAGTGCAACCTCAATTTAGCCTTAAATATATGAGTCCCCTCATAGATTCCTATGGAATAAGATTCCATGCAACCAAACACACCCTAATTATCCTCTTTGACATCATCACCTCTCATCTCTTTTTCCAATGCCACCACCTGCTCTTTGACACAACCTTTCTAGTTGATTTGATTAAGCATAATAAAATGAAGAGATGAAAAGAAACGAAGAGGGTGCAGTAGGCTATTGGTTATTGTTATTAGAAAGATAGGGTGAGATGACTATTTTATTGGTAGTGTCCTTTAGCAGGTAAAAAATGGGATGATGGTGTCAAATAGGAGATTTGGTGGTGTCAAAAGTCACCACCTATTTTTGTTCATTTTTTCCTATACAAGCCACAAGGCCCCACAAAATAATGGAGAGAAATGCTAGCCACCTTCTCCAGTTACTTTCTCCATTCTTTGAGTGACATGTATCCCCAAATATCCAAATCTAATAAATAAAGGAGAGAGAGTTGTTGATTCATCTATTTAATCAGATCTTACTATCTAAATATAAAAAAAAAAATTTCACTTTTGCCCTCTTTTATTAATCATGGAAACTACTAGATAGAATAAAATACAAATCCAATAAATTCATCCTCCTCCACATTTTGGCGCAAACAAAAAAAATAAAAGAAAATCTTTACCTTTTCGCTAGTTTGTGGAGAAGATGCACACCAACCCCGCGAGGATGTAGAGATTTTATCTGTGTGCTTGGAGTTATATTTTTTCCTTTTTAGTAGTTTCCATGATTAATAAAATAGGACAAAAGGGGAATTTATTTTATATTATGGATATTTGGGGACACATGTCACTCATAAAAGAGAAAGGTAATTGGAGAAGGTAAATGGATAAAGTAGCTAGCATTTGTATTTTTTTAAAATATACAAAAGAGTAATAATAAATAAATAAAATAGGAAGGGGTTGGGAAAGATAATATACTGTAACACACGTAAAATTTTCTAAGGCTAATTTATTTAATTTCTGATTTTTGGATTAATTACAATAGAATTAAATTTTTTTGAATTTAATTTCAAATTTTCAGGCATTATTTCCATGAGGTTAAAGGGTGGGTGCCCTCAAATTGCCTGTGGGGCAAATAGCCACCCAAATATAAAAAGAATGATTCCCTCTATTCTTCCTCCATTTTCGTTTTCCTCCCGTGTGTTTCTTCTGCTGTTCCGATGATGAGCTCGGTCGCAAGCCGAGCTTTGCAACGGATTTCACACCCCGAAAGCCCATTCTTCAAAACTTCATTCACTTTCAGTCAGGAGCGGAAGGAGGAGTTGAGTTGTTGTGTCTCTCTGCGTTTGGTGGCGATGCTAAGAAGATGTGTTGTTCATTATCACCAAAAGGTCACTTCGTTACCCTCTTCTTCATCTGTGTTTCCTTTGAAATCCACTAAACACAATGAACCCTCCAATCTCTCCTCTGTTATGGAGCAAACCCTTTTCATGAATTTACTCAGAGATCGTTGTAAATCTGGAACAATCAGATTTGATGAAGCAATGGGGTAATTTAATCGATTGATTCAAACAAAACCCATACCTTCAGTTGTCCATTTTAATCAGATCTTAGGCGCCATTGTCAAGAACAAGCACTACTCCTCTGCGTTTTCTCTGTTCAAAATGAGGGATTCAATAAGAATAGAATCAAATATTGCTACCTTTACCATATTAATCGACTGTTATTGTTGTTTTGGTCGGGTTGATTTAGGTTTTGAATTAGATTTGCAGAGATTCATAAAGTGGGATTGATCCCATAATGCCAAGATTTGATGGGGTCTTCCATCGAGAGAGGAGGAAGAGATGGCGTACTTTCTACGGCGCGGGTTGATTTGCGCCTGCGATTGTGGGTTTGTGTGGTGTGCATATCAAATCAGTGAGTTTTTCTTCGTAATCTTTTCATATATTTTTTGTTAGATAAATCAATGTATTTGGGATAGATTTTTTATACGGAGATAACTTTGAAAATTCATGTTTGGGATGAAGTGGAGTTTGACAAATCATTATTGGTTGAAATGGGGTATTTTATTTTGATGGGGTCTAGTTTGTTAGATTGGATTGGCTTGCATTATGGCTTAAACATTGACTTCATTGAACCCTTTTGGTTGAATTTACTTCTTTTGTTGTTTTGGTCCGGGGTTGAATTTACAACATGTTAGTTTTTGCCTAAATTGAAACACAATATTGATGGTGTTTTGAGTGATTATTTTGTGTTTTCACTAGTATGTTGCTTTTTGGGATGATTAACTAGAACAGTTGATGGTTGTTTGTCTTGGTTTGATCATCTAAATGAATCCATTTGTGCATGCTTGATAGTTGTACGTTTTTAGTTCCTATTTTGCTATAGAGGTCTCTATTGAGCATTGTCATATCATGATCGATTGTGTTTTTGGTTTGTGGTTGAAAGTAATTTAGCGTTTGTGGAAATGGATTCATATTTTTGAAAAATTGTGAATCACTGATATGAAATTGATGGTGTTTTGAGTGATTAGTAAAATGCATTTTATTCTTGGGATGATAAATCCTGAAATTTAAGGTTTGTATGTTCTAGTGCAGTCATCCAAATGGATAGCTGAGTTTAGGGGTTGTTCTAGTTGATACAAGTAGTTGTATGAATCATTTTAAAGGTTGTTTATAGCGTTAAATTGCTAAATTCTTGTCGCCCTAATAGGGTTGTATGTATGGTTGTTTGCAGGGCTATGATTATTGACAGTATACACTTGTATTATTCCATGTAAAAACTGTTTCACGGTTACTAAAGCTAGAACTTGATATGAACATAGAAAGTTGAAGGTCTTGGAATGGAAATGTCTCCAACTTGAAAATATTTGTTTTCCCCAAAATAAAGGATCAACATTATTGTGAATTTATTTATAAGTGACAAAATGTCATCGTACAAGAATTTTGAGAAATCACAATAAACTATATGGAAAATTTTAGTTCATTTTATAAACTTTAATTACATTGAATTGTATCCCTTAGAACTATCACACCACTTGTTGTTTTGTGATTTCTCTCTCCTATAAAGAAGCTAAGTAACCTTCGGGTTTGGTCTTGCGGAGTAAGTCACTCCTTTCTGATGCGCTATTTTAGTAGCACACAATTTAATACACTACTTTGTGATTATAGTATAGAATAAGTAGGGATCGTTCTAGACTGGGGGATTAGAGAGTTTGTCAATTAACACTAATAATAACTAAAAGACAACTAACAACCTAATTAATTAAATAATGGGGGATTGAATTTTCTAAATTAAACTATGAAAATAACTACGAAATTTACTATAAAGATAATGAAACTAAAGAGATGGCAAAGATGAGAAATTAGCTAAGGGTTTATCTCCATACACCGAACATATGCTCATAAATCAATCTACAATAATCACTTGTTAACTCGTGAGAGACAATGCTCAAGATTAACCGTGATAAGCATTGTATTAACCTTATTATTTTCTCAAGTTCGTTGAATTAAACTAAGCGTCGCTTTCAAACTATTCTTATCATGCTATCTAAACAGGAATCGCAAGTTAGACAACAATCTAAGATCATTAAGTTTTGTGAAAAATATGAACACTGACTAGGCAATTACAAGTATGATCATCATCTTGTTCTTACCTAGGTTTTTACTTAACCTTACCAACGTTCCTTGGTATTTACTATTTGTGAGTACAAGATTATAACAATTAGGTGAAACTCTCCTATACTCCAGCTCCAGATCCTAGCATGCTTACTAAGTTTGTCACCTTAACAAACATACAAAGAAAAGTTCTCTATAAAACAGTTAAGCAAAACATAATCACTTATAGCAAGGAAGATTAAATTCAATTAATTTATAAAACACATGTTCGAGGCTTCGAATCCACCCCTAACTAAGAGAAGTTTTGCTAGACATATTAATCATGTTCGAATAGCAATACATAATTAAATATCAAACTAAAAATAAGAGAAAAAGTTAAGAGAAGAAACAAAACACAGTCGCCTGATCCGTGGTGATAGAAAGTGGAAGTTGGGGTGCAAATAGCGGACTAAATTATTTCTCTCCTCCCTCCTCACTTCACGATCTGCTCACTTCGCGGTCTGCTTCTTCAGCTCCTTGTGCGACTGCTCTAGTGAGAAGAGGTTGCGAGGGATGAGGCGAGATGGTGGTGGAGTTTTGTGTCTGTGTTGGTTGGATGGTGTAAGGGAGATGTCGGCGAAATAAGGGCTGGCGATGATCAGGGAGGAGGTTGAGAGAGAGATGAAGATGGTGATGATGGGTGTTGGCGAGGAGGTTGTGCTGGATGATGAACTGAGATAGAGAAGGGGGTTTTCGCTGTGGATTTTGTGTAGGGAAAAGAGGAAGACGACTGAGGGATTGCTACGATGATGGGTTAGGGCTTGTTGTGGATGCTATGGATGGGGAGGCTATTGCTGGACGGATCATTCTCAAGGCAAGGTATCGTCCCCTTTTTATACTTGTTTTCTACTTTGTGTGGTTTCCTTGTTGGTGTGGATTCATTGTTTCCTTGTTTGTGTGGATTCCTTGTGCAATTATTATTTCTAAATTGCTAATTTGCTTTTATTTTAAAATCTTGTAATTGAAAACCTACACAAACACGAAAATAGCAATTAGTATCATAATTATCAAGTAATAGCTAAAAATATATATAGAAATATGGTATTAAAAATAGCCTAATTATGCCCCTATCAAATTCCTCCACACTTATCTTTTGCTAGTCCTCGAGCATATTCAAGAAAGACTCAAATGACTCAATCTATACTTTCCAACATTTGTCATAGAGATTTTCAACGGATCATGACATGTTAAGATTATTTGTAAATACAAGATTAAATCCACATCATTCGAAAATTAATACGCGTTCATAGCAATGATATAAAAATTCACAATTAAATCAATCCAAGTGACTGTGAAACTCAAGTGCGTGCCAAAAAGAATTAACCCAAAAATCTCACTGGGTGCACTATTTTCTTTTTCACTTATTATTTGATAAAATCACTCTTCCTATTCTAGTTATATGTGAGAGGATTGATGTAAAAGGGAAACAAATAGCTCACATATGATATAACAAGAAAGAAAGACATTTTCTGACTTTTTTTTTTTTTAGATATATGATCTCATGGAAGGAATGCTACTACTTGAATGCAAGAACTAGGGACATCATATGCTCATACCTCATTCGAATCTCCGCATCGTGACATTGCAAGACACACTCAATCAAAAAGTCATAATTCAGGTTGTAATGGGGCCAAGGGTAAAGGGAAGAGAAAGAACGGATATGAAATTTTCAGGCTTGAAGAAGTGGTGAAAACATGCAATAAGATTAGAGACATTAGCAAAGAATCATATGGTTCAAGACATAAGTGGAAAAATGAAGAGGTGGTCCACTAATAATGAAGAGTTTCAACAATTATTTTGTATCTACTGAATGAAAAGAATTGAACTATCTGTATGGCACTGAAATACTGAATGGATATAGATAAGGACTTGTATCCCTTTTGTAACTTTTTCTACAAATTTTTTTTTTTTTTTTTTGCAACTCTTTCTTCTTGAACTGTCTACCACAAGGGTCTTCCCCCACACTTGTTTTTCAACATACCTTGAACCACAATAAAGTATCTGCAAATCAAATTATGTTCCACTCTTCTTATTAGGTTAGGGATAGAAAATGAGGGTAATGAAACAAAAAGCTTAATAACAGGCTCAATGGGGTTAACCTAAAGGAAATATATTATGGATTAGGCTTATTTGGCAATGGTGGAAACTAGATGTCTTTATCATGTCAAGCATGTTATACAATTCAATATGATGTTTGAACGAAGTCAATACAAGTTCTAGTGTTTAATTCTTAATTATGAAAGCAATCCAAGTAGCAACCAAAGCAAACAAAATTGAGATCATGCAACGAATTATTATTGACAAAAGAAATCAAAGATGACCTAACTAAAAACTCTCAAAATCAAAGAACAATAGGCTCAAAACTCACCTATGGGTTATAATGAGTTAAATTCAACTAAACATGCTATGAGTACCAATTACTAAGTTGATTACATGTGAATTTATATATGATAGCCATGAATAAGCATTAATTAAATAATAATATTAGATCTTAAATCATGTTTATAAATCACCTTAAAGTCATGCAATTAAAAACCAAATCTCATCATTGTGTTGGAAAATATCCTAAGACTTAAAACAACTAGAAATTATTTTTTTATGACATTAATACCAACAAAGAAAATAAAAAGCAACATATATATTTTTTTAATGGACTGACACTTTCTATTTTTTTTTTTTTTAAAAAATAGAAACAACGTTTGTTCCCCCACACTTAACCCTACCATTGTCCTCAATGTTAATATATTATAGTACATGTAATGAAAGATTTAAACGTGGAAAAACAAACTACTAACAAACAAAAGCAAAAATAATGAAAAGAAAATAAAGGGATAGAGAAAGCAAATCTAATTGGGTTGCCTCCCAATAAGCGCTTGTTTTAACGTCGTGCAACCTGATGGTATCTCCAATCAATCCTCAGAATAAGTGGGAACATGGAGTGATACGTCCTTCACGTCATGCTCCACAAATGACTCATAATAGGGCTTAAGTCGATGCCCATTCACCTTGAACTCATTTCCAGTTGTGACACTTTTCACCTGTATAGCACCATGGGGAAAAACATTAGTAACAATAAAAGGACCAACCCATTTAGAACGTAACTTACCGGGAAAAAGTTTAAGGCGTGACTGAAAAAGTAAGACTTTCTGGCCGACAACAATAAGTCTTTCCACAGATCATGCGATCATGAAAAGCTTTAGTTTTTTCCTTATAAATCCTGACACTCTCATATGCGTCATTCCGAATCTCTTCAAGCTCGTTCAGCTGCAATTTTCTATGAAGGCCAGCATCATCAATGTTCATATTGAAAGTCTTAATAGCCCAATGCACCCTATGTTCTAGCTCAACCGGTAAATGACACGATTTTCCATATACAATCCGAAAGGGAGACATCCCTATAGGTGTCTTATATGTTGTTCGATATGCCCATAAAGCATCATCAAGTCGCATGCTCCAATCTTTGCGGGTGGGCTTTACTGTCTTTTCAAGTATTCCCTTGATTTCACGATTTGAAACTTCGGCTTGTCCACTTGTTTGGGGATGATAAGGTGTCGAAAGCTTATGTGTGACATTGTATTTCTTAAGCAAAACTTCAATTATACGGTTGCAAAAATGGGAACCTCCATCTTTTATAACCACTCGCGGCATTCCAAATCTTACAAAAATGTTAGGATGAATAAATTGTGCAACAACTTTGGAATCGTCAATACGGGTGGCTTTTGCTTCCACCCACTTTGAAACATAATCCACAGCAAACAATATATAAATGAAACCATTAGAAGAAGGAAATGGACCCATGAAATCAATACCCCATACATCGAAGATTTCCACATTATATATAGGATGTTGTGGCATTTGATTTCTAGGGCCTAAATTACCTGTTCTTTGACACCGGTCACAAGTCATGCAAAATAATCTGGCATCCTTAAATAAAGTGGGCCAATAAAATCCACATTCTAAAACCTTACGAGCTATTCTTTGAGTTCCAAAGTGTCCCCCATAAGCATATGAATGACAATATGTCAATATTGAATTAAATTTAGAATCGGGTACGCACCTTCTAATCAGTTGATCGGTACAATGCTTCCACAGATAGGGATCATCCCATACAAACTGTTTCGCCACTTTCTTGAGCTTATCCTTCTGAACTCGAGTTAAGGTGTTTAGAATCTATTTGGATACAAGGTAATTTACAATATCAGCATACCATGGTTCACTTACCTCGACCAAAAATAGTTGCTCGTCAGGAAAAGTCTCAAGAATTGGCAGGGGTTCCTCATTGCGCACCAAACGGCTCATGTGATAAGCTACCACGTTTTCACTCCCTTTTTTTTTCCCTGATCTCCACATCAAACTCTTGAAGAAGAAGTATCCACCGTATAAGTCTCGGTTTTGCTTCTTTTTTCGTAAGCAAGTATTTTAAAGCTGCGTGATCAGAGAAAATTATAACTTTAGTTCCAATTAAATAAGATTGAAATTTCTCTAAAGCAAATATAATAGCTAAAAGTTCTTTTTCAATTATGGAATAATTCAATTGAGCGTCATTCAAGGTTCGGGAGGCATAGTAGATGACGTGAAGACGTTTTTCCCTCCGTTGGCCTAAAACTGCTCCTAAGGCAGAATCTGATGCGTCACACATAAGCTCAAATGGAAGACTCCAATCCGGTGGTGCAATGATAGGCGATGATGTCAACAACTCCTTAAGCTTGTCAAACGCTGTCTGACAATCATTATTGAACTCAAATGGCACATCTTTTTGTAGGAGTCGACATAGTGGTCCAGAAATCTTAGAAAAATCTTTGATAAATCGCCGATACAATCCTGCATGTCCAAGAAAAGAACGAACCTCTCTCACCGAAGTAGAAGAGGGTAAGTAACGTACAAGATCTATTTTAACTTTATCAACCTCAATACCCCTAGCTGAAATCACATGACCTACAACAATACCTTGGTTAACCATAAAGTGACATTTTCCCCAATTTAATACAAGGTTAACCTCAATGCATCGCTACAGAATCAATGCAAGATTATCTAGACAATGGTCAAAAGAATCACCGAAAACACTAAAATCATCCATAAAAATCTCAATGATTTTTTCAATAAAGTCTGAAAATATACTTACCATACATTTCTGGAAGGTAGCCGGGGCATTACACAAACCGAATGACATTCTTCTATATGCGAAAGTGCCAAATGGACATGTAAATGTTGTCTTTTCTTGATCCTCTGGAGCGATGACAATCTAATTATATCCTGAATAACCATCAAGAAAACAATAAAAAGCACGACCGACCAACCTTTCAAGCAATTGATCAATAAAGGGAAGAGAAAAATGATATTTCCTGGTAGTTTTATTCAGCTTTCTATAGTCAATACAAGCTCGCCACCTTGTTTTTATTTGCGTGGGAACCAACTCATTTTTCTCGTTCTTTACCATAGTTATGCCAGACTTCTTTGGCACTACTTGCACTGGTGAAACCCATTTGCTATCTGAAATAGGGTAAATCACGCCACAGTCAAGGAGTTTAATGATTTCTTTCTTAACAACTTCCATCATAGGAGGGTTTAGGTGCCACTGAGCTTCTCTAGTAGGTTTTGCACCTTCCTCAAGAAGTATACGGTGCATACAAGTGGTAGGGCTAATACCCTTTATGTCTGCCAATGTCCACCCAATTGCAGTCTTGTATTCCTTCAAAACTTGAATAAGCTTTTCCTCTTCTAAATTTGTGAGTGATGATGATATGATTACAGGCAATGTCTCATCATCTCACAAATACGCGTACTTCAAGTGATCCGGTAATGGTTTAAGCTCAAGTGTAGGTGCCTGAATCACAGAAGGTAAAAGTTTATTAGTAGATGAGGGAATAATAATTGGGGGAGGTAACTCACTAACAATTCGTGGCATTGACTCCAAGGTTGCCACAGTCTCAATGATATCCTCCCTCATGTTATCGGTCAAGATCTTCATATTGTCACAAAGGACTCCATTTCTCTCATATCCGTCGCCAGTAGTAATGGTGATTTCAAGTTCATCCTCGTTCATGACGTCAAGAAATTCCTGGGACAAAATAACTGCCACGTCAATAGAAAAACAAGAATGATTATCAACATGATACCTCATGGCTTCAAAGATAATGAAGCCAATCACATCACCATCAAATTCCATGGTCAGTTTCCCCGCATGCACATCAATATTTCTTTTGCAGTTTTCATGAAGGGGCGCCCTAAAATAAGAGGAAAAGGTGTTGACAATGCCGAATCTTCCATTTCAAGCACATAGAAATCTGCTGGGAAGATCAAATGATTAACCTGCACCAACACATCTTCCAACAAACCTCGAGGATATGCCTTAGAACGGTCATCCAATTGAATAATTACACCATCATTTTTTTGTTCCCCAAGATTCATAAAACGATAAACGGAATATGGCATAACATTAATTGAAACACCTAAGTCTAACATTGCATTTTCAATTTTAGTAATACCGATAACACAAGGGATAGTGAAACTACCTGGATCCTTACACTTCGGTGGAAATTTCCTTTGAAGAACTGCGGAGTCATTCTCACTTACCTTCACTACCTCTTCGTCTTGAAGTCGTCTATTTGTTGTGCAAAGCTCCTTCAAAAATTTTGCATACTTAGGCACTTGCTTAATAGCATCAAGAAGCGGAATATTGACTTGGACTTTTCGGAAGGTTTCTAAAATTTCCTTATCTTGTTCATCTTTCCTAGATTTGGCAAACCTACCTAGAAAATGCACAAAAGGTGGAGCAAGATTAGCAGAAACTGAATTTGGAATGCTCACCTTCTTACCTTGGAGCTTTGGCGTTTCAAGGATGGCTGGATCATCCTTCTATAACTCAGCTTTCTTATTTCGACTTTGTTTAGGGACTATTGGCTCATTCTCAATTTGCCTACCGCCCATCAATGTAATTGCTTTTGCGGTTTCAAACCCGCCTTTCGAATTTGGAATGGTAGAACTAGGAAGTTTTCCTTGCTCGCGAATTTGTCCAATAAACTCAGCTATATATTTGTCCCATTTGTAGTTTCAAATCTGCTAAATCTTTTGATTGGTTCTGCTGAGAAATAGTCAACGATTTCAAAATTTCATCATAATTAAGGGGCATACCTGAATTGTGCTGAGGTGGTTCTGGTTGCCTTTGGATGAAATCAGGGGGTGGCCGATTTGAAGTTTGTTGTTGAGGTTGTTATGAATTTCTCCATCCAAAACTGGGGTGATTTCTCCAACCTTCATTGTAGGTGTTCGAATAAGAATTATTCCTATAGTGATTTTGCCCCTGAAAACCTATTGCATTGACATTTTCCCAACTGCCATACTCAATCAGTTGAGGACATTGATCAGATGGTTGTCCTGACTTAGTACACACGCCGCATACTTGTGCAACTCCTAGCACATTCAGCTTCCCTAGGGCCTGAGTCACAAGTGAGGTAAGATTAGCCATTTGAGCTTCCAAACTAGAATTAGTACTTACCTCATTGACTTGGCGTGAAGGCTTTCCAATTCCTTCATACTGTTGGGCATTTAAAGCTCGGTTTGCAATCAAAGTCTTTGCTGTTGCTGGAGTTTTATCAACCAAAGCTCCTCCTGCCGCTGCATCTAACATTTGTCGCTCAAGAGGAAGCAATCCCTCATAAAAGTATTGAATCAGGAGTTCCTCCTTCATCTGATGCTGCGGACATGATGATATGAGAGTTTTGAAGCGCTCATAGTAAGCCGGATATGATTCTCCTGGACCTTGTTGTATACCACTTATTTTCTTCATCAACAAGATAATTTTGGAAGTTGGGAAGAATTTCTCTAGAAACACCTTCTTCATGTTATCCTTAGCTCTATCAGCCAGAGAAAAAGAAAATGCTCTCAACTTTAGAATGTTCTTATCCACATTTATTGGCATCATACTGAAGCATACAACTTCAAATTCTTTTAAATGTTTATTTGGATCCTCTATAGAAAGACCATGATACTTCATAATATGATGAAGCATGCTGGATTTCAGCTCGAATGACTCAGTCTTGCCCTGTGCGGCTATTGGATACCGAATGCAAAAGGGTGCGGCATTGTCCAAGGTGGATGCCAAAAGTTCAATAATAGATCTATCGTCTCCCATGTCGAACTCTTCAGATTCAGATTCAGAGCTAGATGTTTGTGGCTCTTTTGTTTCTCTCCTTCGTCTTCTAAATGTTTTTCAGGCTCTGAATCGTATTCTAATAAGTTTTCGCTGGATCTCCTATTGCGCATGAACTGGTACCTGAGATAAAGATAGAAAGAAGAAAAAAATCAATAAAAAGAAAAGAATAAAATAAATAAAAACTAATGAAGTAATTAACAATTTTTCTAATCCCCGGCAACGGCGCCAAAAATTGATGCGTTATTTTAGTAGCACACAACTTAATACTCTGCTTTGTGATTGTAGTATAGAATAAGTAGGAAGCGTTCTAGACCGGGGATTAGAGGGTTTGTCAATTAACACTAATAATAACTAAAAGACAACTAACAACCTAATTAATTAAATAATGGGGGATTGAATTTCTAAATTAAACTATGAAAATAACTACAAAAATTACTATAAAGACAATAAAACTAAAGGAATGGCAAAGATGAGAAATTAGCTAATGGTTTATCTCCACACACCGAACATATGCTAATAAATCAATCTACAATAACCACTTGCAAAGTCGTGAGAGACAATGCTCAAGATTAACCGTGATAAGCACTACATTAACCTTACTATTTTCCCAATTTTGTTGAATTAAACTAAGCGTTGCTTTCAAACTATTCTTATCATGCTATCTAAACATGAATCGCAAGTTAAACAACAATCTAAGATCATTAAGTTTTGTGAAAAATATGAACACTTACTAGGCATTTACAAGTATGATCAACATCTTGTTCTTACCTAGGTTTATACTTAATTTTACCAACGTTACTTGGTATTTACTACTTGTGAGTACAAGATTATAACAATTAGGTGAAACCTTCCTATATTCTAGCCCTAGATCATAGCATGCTTACTAAGTTGGCCACATTAACAAACATACAAAGAAAAGTTCTCTATAAAGCAATTAAGCAAAACACAATCACTACTAGCAAGGAAGATTAAATTCAATTAATTTATAAAAACACATGTTCGGGGCTTCGAATCCACCTCTAACTAAGAGAAGTTTATCTAGACATATTAATCATGTTCGAATAACAATACATAATTAAATATCAAACTAAAATTAACAGAAAGAGTTAAGAGATGAAACAAAACACTATCGCCTGATCCGTGGTGGTAGAGTGTGGAAGTTGGGGTGCAAATAGTGGAATGAATTATTTCTCTCTTCCCTCCTCACTTTGCGATCTGCTCACTTCGCGGTCTGCTTCTTCAGCTCCTTGTGCGACTGCTTTAGTGAGAAGAGGTTGCAAGGGATGAGGCGAAATGGTGGTGGAGTTTTGTGTCTGTGTTGGTTAGATGGTGTAAGGGAGATGGCGGCGAAATAAGGGCTGGCGATGATTAGGGAGGAGGTCAAAAGAGAGATGAAGATGGTGATGATGGGTGTTGGCGAGGAGGTTGTGCTGGATGATGAACTGAGACAGAGAAGGGGGTTTTCGCTGTGGATTTTGTGTAGGGAAAAAAGAAGACTATTGAGGGACTGCTGCGATGATGGGTTAGGGCTTGTTGTGGATGCTATGGATGGGGAGGCTATTGCTGGATGGATCATTCTCAAGGCAAGGTATCGTCCCCTTTTTATACTCGTTTTCTACTTTCTGTGGCATGACCCTGCACCAATGCATAAAATATACAACCAACCAGGCTCAAGGGGTTATCGAAAGCGATCAGCCAGCAGCAAAAAACTATCATTATGCAGCCCTGAAGTAGCTGAATTATTGCCATTATGCACGGGTACAGTGTCATGCCTTTAGCATGACACCCTAGTCCTTTGGTCGTGCCTTCGACACTCCCCAAATAGGTCACTAAGTTACCAAATATAAAAACAATTATTGCTTACTAAAACATTGATTAATTATATTTTTTTCATTCTCATCGATCAACTATTATAATTAATTTATACGCATCATCATTATAATATACTACTTTCATCTTCTCTTTCTTGAGGCTTTGCTCCTTGTCAATTTGATTATCCTAATAACCGTAGAATTTTGCCAATATGTAAGATTAGGTTGAGCTGGCCTTATAAGAAAAAAATGTGGGCATTTTTGAAAAACCATTCTTAAGATGGGCATTTAGCAATTTGGCGAATGGGGATGAGAGGGTCATTTTTGGGTTTTGGTTAATGGGAAGGGGCAATGTCGAAATTTTGCGAGGGAGGGACAATTTCGTAATTTGGCGAATGGAATGGGAGGACGTGTTCGGGATTTGGTGAATGGGAAGGGGTAACTTTGAAGTTTTACGAATGGGTAGGGGCAAAATTGTAGTTTGCAAATGGAGAGGCATTTTCATAATTTAGGAAATGGGGGTGAGAAGGGCATTGTCGTAATTTTGTGAATGGGGATAAAAAAAATGAGACATGCCCTTAATTTGTACCACTTTGCAATATGTAAATATTAGAACTTGGAAGGTTTTTTTAGGATTTCTAAAAACTTGGAGGGCTATTTGGGAATTAGTAAAAACCACGCAGATACAGATTGGCTGTTAATTGGAGGGCCTTTGCAAGATTTCATAAACATTTGGAGGGCTTTTTGGGAATTTCACTGGACAACGGGCACATACAAATTGACTTTTGAATTGGAGGGCCTTTCCGAAATTTCAAAAAAAAATTAGAGGGCTTTTTGGACTTTTTGTAGGGTTTGTTGGGCCTTTCACTATTTGAGGGCGTTTTCGACAATTCGAGAGTAGGCACATACAACCTGACAACTCTTGAATTGCCATTAGAGATAAGATGCAAGTTTATATATCTTTCTTGTCATCATTATTTCTTTTGGTAGTCACATGTATATGAGTTTACTATGAGTTTAAAAATGGTGACAAATGCACGCTACTAAATTGGTTGGTCTCAAGTGAAATTGTTGCTATTGGATGTTAGGATACAAATGACATTAATGCGCGCGTAGGTGCATTTTGTATGACTTGGATATAATGACTCGAGAGTATGGGTTGATGAGGCTATAGACACTTCAGCATCACTGTGGGAAAAGAACGGAGCATTATAAACAACAGAGGATGTTCAAGGAAGTTCAGTCGCATGACCAGTGGACCACGATATCATGGTTGATGATAATACATATTTTTTCATTTCTGTTATTGATCATCCTTTTGTTATATGGAATTCTTTTGTGATTTTCCTTTTATTGATTGGGGAAGAAATTTAAATGAGCTTTTCTCTCTATGTTTGTTTTTATTGATTGCATCTGATGGAATAGGAAATCATGTCATTGAAGTTTTGGTATTGTATTAAACCAATTCGGAATGTATGATTGGAGTCTATAGTATATTTCTCTTCACACTCAATATATTTGTTTTGGTAATTTGTGTATTTTTATTTTTCCTTTAATGGTAAACTAAGGTGTCGATGCGCTCTACGTGCACGGATATTCAGTACTTTTATTTTATTTTATTACAACAATTCAATAATAAACAAAAATTATTATTGAATTTCTAAACAAAATAATTATATATAATTGTAAGCGCCTATAAATAATTTATAAATAAATAAGGAACTTCAAATAATTTATGTTAGGAGGTAATCAACGTTTGAAAAGGGCTCATTTTGATTGTAAAAATGTAAATATGAAGGGCAAAATGGGAAATCCAAAAGTTATATCTAAGGGCCTTTTTGTAATTTATGGATAATTGGAGGGCTTCAAATAAATTATCTTTATGTATAATTAATGAATGTTTACATGGGCTGGTTTTGAATGTAAATAATTTAAATATGAAGGGTAAAATGGTAAAAATATTTAATAGTGTTTTTATTTGAATGACATAAATACCCTGTCACTTGTTACCCACTGTTCATTTGGGGGAACTGGCGTTATACTGTTGAGATTTGGAGTCCAAGGAGTTAGTGAATATCACTAGAATTTAATGCGGTCATTGTGAAAGAAAATTGGTGATAACTTTTGTTGCCTCGGTGAAAACCCACCCACCACTCTGAACAAAATAAATAATCAAAGGACTATTTTCGATGATGTTCTTGAGGCTCGTCCTACTCCTATATAAGCTCGAAACAAGTTTTTTAGGCGCTTTGTTGTGGGTATTAAGAAGCTTGTTTCAATACCTTTTTTATGAGTCAGACTTCATTTGGAGCATTTATTCAAAGGTATCTACTTTTTCTTTTGATAATACATACTTGCTATTAATTAAATGTTATAATTACAAAAAGATGATCCTGTATTATTTGCTAGGTCATGAGCCTCACTGTTGAGGTCCCTGGGAATAAAGCTACAATACCACTTAGAGTGGATAGAAAGCAAAGTTTCAATATTACATATAATGGGTCTCCACATCCAACAGAGACCAGTCTGTCCGTCATCTGAGTTGGCTTGAAGAATGGAGGGGAGAGTACCTGAGTCTCCTAGCAAAAACCCATTCCTCCAGTGTCTTGGTTGAATCAAAAGAAGGGCAGCTTCAGCAGCAAGACACTGAGCCATAGTACTACCATAGACTCTTCCCTGAATCTTTTGAGCCATGCACATACCCTACCCTGAGCATCAACAGAAAAAACTCCTATGACACCCTTTTGAGAATAAGCATGGAAGCTAGCATCATAAGACATAATAATCATCTTAGGATTCAACAATAGAGTTATAAGATAAGGTTTCCAGACAGAGAGTTGAGGTGGAGATTCTGGGCAGCTTGGAGCTGAAGGTGAATAGTATGAAGTCCGGAGGATTGACATTCTGAAAGAGATCCTTGGACGGCATTATATGCCCCATGAGTAATTCTACCTGTCGAGGAAATGGGCGAGGGAGGGTGGCGAGCACGTGCAGAGGTGACGTGGTAAAAAAAAAAAAAAGCGAGCGAGCGGGAAATCGAAAATTTTCGGGGAGAAGGAGGGAATGGGGAGAGCTCTCCCCATTTTCATTCTCAAGCTCAGACCTCCCTCTCCCTCTCCCATTTTCATTCTCAACCTCAAGCTCAAGCTCAGACCTCCCTCTCCCTCTCCCCATTTTCCATCTCGACACCCTCTCCCCCAACGAAGCTCTCCCTCTCCATCATCGACTCAAACGAAGCCATAGAAGAAGAAGGAGAAGAGAAGAAGTCCCTGTCGTAGGCCAGAGAAGAAGAAGGAGAAAAGAAGAAGCTCACCCTCGTCCCAAGGTAAGTCTCCCCTTCATTTCTAGATCTAGGGTTTCTTATTTTAGATCTAGGGTTTCTTTTCGATTTTTTTTCAAGAAATGCTGTAATTTTCAGAAATGTGTATGTGTTCCTCTTTCACCCAACACTCTCCATCTCTCCTGCTCTCAACCTGCGCACCCCCAATCAACACCACCCCATTAGCACCACCACCACCACCAACAATTAGTGATTCATAATGGGGTTGGGATGAATCAATCGAAAATGGGTTCAGATTGGGGTTAAAGGTTTTGGAAAGTTTTGATTTTTTTTCCAGGTTTGGGGGGGTGAAAAAGATGTGGGGGGATGCTGGGAGCTTTGATGATTTTGACATTTTCGAGGTTTGGGTTTTGGATTTTTTTTATTGGTAATTTTGTTGGTGTAGTTGTGTAGGGTGTATTGTGATGTTTTTGGTAGAATTGGGAGCTAAACGATCTTGTTTGAGCTTGTTTTGGCGTTAAAGTTGTGATTTTTGGATAAAAATGTGATCTTTGTGAATTTGTGTGTATTGGAGTTTTAGTACTCAGTCAGTGATATTTGTTTGTAGGTTTGGGTTTTGATTGAAGATAGTATGTTGTGTTGTTGGAGCTATGGAGATTTTGATTTGCTATGTTTTTCTGTGAAACTTGAACTGAAAATATTGTTGATTGACTTCGTAATTTCATAAACTGTGAATCTGTATTGGAAACACAAGATGGGAGTTTGTAACTGTAAATTGGTCTTTCAATTAAGTTGACTTGATTTTCTCCATCAGATGACTTACTCTTACATTAAGGAGGTTTGCTGATTGTAATTACAAACATGCGGCAATGGAAAGGAAATGTTCTTGATTTGAGTTTCTCCTCTGCTAGAAATTTGAACTTTGCCAACATAAATAGGTGTTTCAGAACCAATTCAGTGAAATCTATTTGAAAATTCCTTTTCTGCCAAGTAGCATTTTATTGCATTTAGAAAAGCAGACATGTTGTAAAATTTCAGCATCTTATTTTCTAGTTTAATGGGATTGGTGATCATGTTACTTGATAATGGTTGCTGATTTGTATAAGCTAGTATTAACCCAAAGATGGAATTCATCCCCTTCTTGTTTTGAGCAATATTCTTAGTTACGGAATGATTAATAAAAATGGCCTTCTGATGAATCTTCCTCTTGGTGAGTTGGAAAGACGCTGCAGACACAATGGGCTTTCACTTGTAGGTGGAAGACAGATAATGGTTTCGAGATTGCTTAACCTGGAAGAGGCAGAAAGACAGAGGAGCGAGATACGAGATGATGACATTAAATATGGACAGAGCCAATCAAATGCAGGAAGATATTCAAAGAATGTTAGTAGCTGGAGTGTCAATGATGGCGGTCATAGGGATACCAATCCAGGAATGGAACCAGTAGGATCTTCTGGTTGGAATCAATATGGGGATGTAGTGATGTGGTCACAAAGCAAAGCGGCAGCTGGATCTATGGCTCAAACCTTTTCAATTCCACAGCCTGAACCAAAAGCTTTCACAAAAAAAAGAACAATCTGATCCTATTTTGCCAGCCTCCAAGTGGGCTCGAGAGGATGACAGCAGTGATGATGAAGATGAGCGAAATGCTCAGGGTCTAGGGCTAGGTTATTCATCTTCTGGGAGTGATGGCCCAGGTCAGGCAGATGAAGTAAAGGTTGCAAATGATGTGAGCGTTTCGTCACATTCTGATAATGGCATGAATGAAGAACAGAGGTATTTTTATTTTCCAGCACTTACTGCTTATTTTAATCCTGTGATAGTTGTAGCCATGGGATTGATACTTGATTGTGCTTCTCTGCAGACAAAAGCTAAGGCGTATGGAGGTTGCTCTTATTGAATACCGCGAGTCTCTTGAAGAGCGGGGAATAAGAAGTTTGGATGAAATTGAAAGGAAAGTGAAAGGAAAGTGGCAGTTTGGATGAATTTGGACTATCAGATTCTAAAGAAGATGGTTCTGGAAATAGTAAGTCTTTAAATCAGAAGTCGTAGACTTAAATTATAAAAAAGAGCTAATAACTTAAAATTTTATAGTCTGAAAATAAAAACCAAAAGAATATGAAATTGGATCATGCAGTTTTCATTTCATCTCGTGTTTAGGGAAGTCTAGTAAAATAAAATAAAATTTCATAGGGTTCAAGTACTCACCTTGATTTATAGGACACCTTACAACATCTTAGACTAGAAAATAATAAAATCATTGGAAACCTTAATCTAGCTGTTATTAGTATCCCTTATGTGAAATGTGTTTTCAGAACTTCAACCAATATATGAATCTGCCTGAGATCCACTTGCTGATATTTTAATGTCATGCGAGTCATGTTATATTTGTTAGAATTCCTATCTTCATCAACATTACAAGTGTTTTATTTGTTGCTTTGTGGAATCCTTATCAAGCAAATCAACAAGGTTCATATTTTATCTTTTTTATTTTTTATTTTATTTTTTATATTTGGACCATTATGTTAATCACACATGCTCAAGAACTAACTGAGGCCTTTGAAACTGCAGAGAGGTCATCTTTGGAAAGGAAGGATAGACGTGTCGATTCGCGTGATTCTTCAAAGAAACG
This sequence comes from Berberis vulgaris, assembly GCA_963556465.1. Classification (NCBI taxonomy): domain Eukaryota; kingdom Viridiplantae; phylum Streptophyta; class Magnoliopsida; order Ranunculales; family Berberidaceae; genus Berberis; species Berberis vulgaris. The sequence goes on along the minus strand of OY747133.1, from coordinate 51,894,139 downwards.
AACCCGTAGCCAAAGTAGAAGTCGGAGCCCCCAGCGCAAGTCGTCATCTAGAGACAGGGACAGGGAGAATGACAGGGATCGTGAAAAACACCACAGAACTAATGATCATGATAGGGTGAGGGAACGTGAGAAAAGTGGAAGCAGAGAGAGGGATGATAATGATAGGGACAAGGGAAGAGAAAGGGATAGGAGGAGAAAAGGGAAATGAGAGGATGCTGAAGAGGATAGAAATCATGGTTTTCATGCAAGAGGGGAAAAACTGGGCAATTGTAGACCATGGCAGGGTTGCACTTACAGTGTTAGGGTTATATGATGAACAAAGACCGTTGTCAGTCAAGATTAAAGAGATGGGAAGTTTATGCAAGGTTTCTATCATGAAGATTTTTGGTATGTTAATGAAAGATTTGTGAACTTAGTAAAAAAGAAAAATTGTAAAGAGAAGTTTCATTAAGATTTTTCCGTGTGTTATTTTGTTCTTTAGTTGAAAGACTGACAATCAAAGAAGCCATGGATTATAGCCTGTCTCATGTTTGGTTAAGACTAGTCTGTAGTGTAGAGAGGGTCATTTTTTTTTTCCTTCATTTCCCTTTTACATAGGAAGTAACCTGCAGAGTTTATCGTGTTAGTATAATTTTTGCAGATTTCGTTGTCTCGGTATAATTGCCTTTTTTCTGTTTTTCTCCTCCATTTAAGAAATGGAACAGTCTGCATGGACATGAGGCAGGAACTGAGCACCAACACCCTCCATCACCAACCCCAGTAGACTCCCAGAATATCTATATAACAAGGCAGGAATATATTCTCCCCATACTTTAAACATGATCAAAATAGCATTTTAAGGATTTACTCATGAAAACTTTCTAGCGAATCACGCACCTTCAACCAAACACGCCTTAATGTTTGGTTGCACAAGACGCGGACATGAGGTGTGCTTTGAAATTGTTCTCCACTGCATGGTAGCCGGAGCAAACAGAGATTTCACTGGAAGGGAAAACTGGTCAGTCATGATTTACGTCAATGCAACGGAGCACAATGCAAGTCAGCTCTTGAACTTGTCGGCTAAGTTCTCGTCCGACTCACTTGAATAGACCAATCTTGACGTTTCGTCACTCATGGAAAATGAAATTCAGTTCCTGCTTTTGGTTTGCATGCTTGCCAAAACGTTTCCATGGGTAACAAGCTCAAACCCAGGCATTTGACCCAACAAACAGCTAACATGTCGGTACTAAACTTGGACATGACAAACTAAAACCTCATGGCTCCCCGACGAGTTTCATTTGGTTGGTTATGATATATTGGCAATTCCATAAACATACTTAACATTATAAGTAGCATGTAATTATTGAAGAGACCAGAAATTGAGAAATAGTGACAATAACTTGACATATATAAGAAAAACCTTTACAACCATCCGTCCATTATCACTTTATTCGCCACCAACTCATGGCAGTTCAAAAAAAATCATATAACAGTACAAAATTCTCTTACTAGAACTTACAGCAAACATGCTAATAGAACTCTTTTTTTTGCCAGTTCTTCAAACTCTGTCAGCTATAGGATGATAACATCCACTGAAGCATTTGTTGTTTGCGAGTCTTCTGTCATCAATACTACTACTTTGCATTCTATTCTTTCCTGAGGCAACCTTAACAAAGTGGAAAAAAAGAAGCTCAAATCAAATGTATAAATCATGAAAATAAGGAATAATCCATTTCTGAAAGCGAAAATGAATTTAATATACAATATCTTACATTGAACTTATCTGGATATAGTGGCAGAAAATTCAGGATCATTGTTGCCACGTGATTGCTTGCGCTTGCAGGAGTTTTGCATAGACGATCTTCACAAGTTAAGGAGGCAACATCTTCATCTTCTCCAATATCTATATCATCGGTTGTTCTGTTGGGTGGCACAATTGATCTACATCATCACGACCTAACATGGCGCCCTCACCAGTTGCCTTACTATAAATTTGTCATAATGATGAGAAACTCTCCCATGAAGCAAGGTTGCATCAGGGTGTGCCTGAAAAAAACCACTTGAAAGTGAAGAAATGAATGAACAACATACACATTGAAATGGATGCCAAAATAACTTTGTAGGTCGATGTTGGCATAAGAGAGCTCACCAAAAGTGAGGTTAATGACAATAATATTATTTCCTATCTATATCCAAACAATCATTATATTATTCCATCTCGGCCTGATTCAAATGATTCTTCAAAGCTATGTTAAACTAGTAAAATGCTTCTGGTACTACAACAGTTTTCAATCTACTTGACTTAGTTCCTAGTTGGTCAACTACTGCAAAAATCGTCTGTTAAAGTCTTGCTGCCATCACACAACAAGAACCCACATCAAATGCCTTTGTCTATGAACACCCCAAAAAAGCTAGAAGCAATTGATGAAAGTAATGATGTTGCAGAGAGAGGTTGCACAACAAAAAAGAGCCAGAGAAAGCAGAAATCTACAGCCCAAACAAAGAGTTTTGAAGGCATTGTATGAATACCGTGCAATGCTAGCTGAAAACCTTATGGAATTACAAGGTACTTGGTGCACAAATAATATTTTGGCACTCCTGCTACTAACATTCTTTGAATATCTACCTGCATTTGATTGGCTCTGTCCATATTTAATGTCATCATCCCGTATCTCGCTCCTCTGTCTTTCTGCCTCTTCCAGGTTAAGCAATCTCGAAACCATTATCTGTCTTCCACCTACAAGTGAAAGCCCATTGTGTCTGCAGCGTCTTTCCAACTCACCAAGAGGAAGATTCATCAGAAGGCCATTTTTATTAATCATTCCGTAACTAAGAATATTGCTCAAAACAAGAAGGGGATGAATTCCATCTTTGGGTTAATACTAGCTTATACAAATCAGCAACCATTATCAAGTAACATGATCACCAATCCCATTAAACTAGAAAATAAGATGCTGAAATTTTACAACATGTCTGCTTTTCTAAATGCAATAAAATGCTACTTGGCAGAAAAGGAATTTTCAAATAGATTTCACTGAATTGGTTATGAAACTATTAGAATAATATATCCTACTGTTAGGAAAATATATTCCATTGTTAGGAAAATATATCCTATTGTTAGGAAAATATATTTCATTCTATTTTAGCATATTTGTTAGAGTTGTATGGGGTAAGAAGTTGTATGGGGTTAGGAGACTTTCCTATGGCTGGGGATTTGTTTCCTTTGTTTGGTAGGTCTCCTATTGTATGGTGGTTTCCTATTGTATTTTGACTACAGTATTTATATTGCTGGAGGATGAATGAAAGGGAAGACGACTTGGCCTTAATCTTGTCATGGTATCAGAGCATTGGTCTTCGGAGGTCGTGGGTTCGAGTCTTGTCCAGCGCAATCGCTGCGAGAATTTTCTGTATTTTTCTCGCGCTTGCGCTGAGGGGGAGTGTTGGAATATTAAACCCACTCCAATTATCCATGGGCCTAAAATTGCCCATGTGCTTATACACGGTAGTACCGTGTGAATTTACAGTGTAGTTGTACGATTGGTACCCATTGATATAGTTGTAGTCTCACAACCCCGCTCTTGCTTCCGCTTGATATATGATTGGATTCGCCTTCTCTACAAGTTCGATAGACTCTGAGGTAAAATCTATGTTATCAAACTATGATGATGCAAAATGATTGTGGGATGATTTGCATGAAAGATTTTGTCTTGTCAATGGTCCAAGAATAAAACAACTAAAATCTGACATAAATCGCTGTGAGCAGTCCAAGACTATGCCCTTCGCGGTTTATTTCAGCAAATTGACTATGTTGTGGGATGAACTTGATAATCACGAACCCTTAATCTCTTGCAAGTGTGGCAGGTGTACTTGTGGTGTAGGTAAACAACATGCGGAAAGGCGTGAGGGAGATCGATTACATCAATTTCTGCTTGGTTTGGTTTCTGAATATTATGCCTCCCTGCGCTCTACTCTCTTGTCTCAAGACCCCCTGCCATCACTAAATAGAGCTTTCCAAACAATAGCTCGAGAGGAAAGAGTTAGGGGGATAACACGTATTAAAGATGAGGCATTTGAAGTTGCGGGCTTTGCGGTACGTATGGACAATCGTTCCAAACCACGCCTTACTCGAGTCGAGAAGGCTGCCCTGGTCTGCTCACACTGCCACAAGACGGGTCATAACGACACCACCTGCTTTGAGCTGCACGGCACTCGAGACTGGTTCATTGAGAAGTATTGGTCTAAATGTGCGACGAAGGGGGTTGTTGTGCGTGACAGACAGGCCACTGCTGCACCACTTGCTGCTGGACGTGGCCGTGGAAATGTCAAGGCCAACAAGGCCACGTCTGACCAGGTCGTGAACGCACCGCCAGGTTCTTCGTTGGCTGCACCTCTTCCAGGTTTTTCTGCCAAACAATGGCAGGCTCTCATGGCTGCTTTCGGCACTCCTCACCCTCCCCCTAATCGGTTGAATGGTAAGTGGATTATTGACACTGGGTGCTCCAATCATGTTACGGGAGATTTGTCGTATTTGTCGGATCTAAGAAATGTGACTCCCTGTTCTGTTGACCTCCCGGATGGTCAGAACGTTGTTGCCTTGAAGGAAGGACTTGTCAAGCTTACTGACAAAATTATTCTTAATCATGTTCTTTATGTTCCAAAATTAAATTGTAATTTAATTTTAACTTCACAATTGAGTGATGATATAAACTGTGAATTCATAACTAACTCCGACTTGTGTGCTATCCAGGACCGTCACACGAGGGAGGTGATTGGAACGGGTGACAGAAGGGATGGACTATACTACTTACGGGAGGAGACAAAGGTGAAAGCAGTTTCAGTTGATCCTTCAACTTCTTTGGAGCTATGGCATCGCAGATTGGGGCTTCCTTCCGAGAAAGTGGTGAAGTTGCTTCTTTTTTTTAGCAATTCTAGTGGTAACTTGAATAAAACATGTGAAGTTTGTCATCGTGCTAAGCATTCTAGGTATAGTTTTCAGTTAAGTGACAATAAATCTACTCGCATTTTCGAGTTAGTCCATTGTGATTTATGGGGGCCATATGATACACCCTCGTCTTGTGGGGCTCACTATTTTTTGACACTAGTGGATGACTTTTCCCGCGCTGTGTGGATCTATCTGTTAGTTGATAAAACGGAAGTTTTTAAAATGTTTATGTCCTTTATAGCTATGATTGATAGACAATTTTCTCAGAAATTGAAGATTGTTCGTAGTGATAATGGTACTGAATTTAATTGCCTAAAGGACTATTTTTTGGTCAAAGGAATTCTGTTTCAAACTTCTTGTGTGGGGACTCCTCAACAAAATGGCCAGGCAGAAAGGAAATATAAACACATTTTGAATGTTGCTCGTTCACTACGATTTCAGGGTGGTCTACCGATTTATTTTTGGGGGGAATGTGCCCTTGCCGCTGCTCATATAATCAATCAGACACCTTCTAGTATTCTTGGCAATAAAACTCCATATGAAGTCTTTTTTGGTAGTCCGCCTTCCTTTAGTGAATTGCGTGTTTTCGGTTCTCTGTGCTTCGCTCATAATCAGAAGGCGAAGGGTGATAAGTTTGCAAGTAGGAGTCGTAAATGTGTCTTTGTGGGATATCCGTTTGGCAAGAAGGGTTGGTATTTGTTTGATTTGGACAAGCAAGATTTTTTTGTGTCAAGGGATGTAAAGTTTTATGAGAATGTATTCCCATATCTTGATGTTGAGGTTACTAATTTTGCTCCTCGCAATGACATTCATGGTGATCTGGATGAAGGGGTGGCTGTGGATTTTACGGAGTTTTTAGAACAGGGTGAGGAGGTGCAGCAGGTACGACCTACCACGCCCAGGTGTGCTCCAGACCAGCAGCCGCAGGCCACCACACAGTCCACACCCAGAATTGCGTCTGACCAGCAGCCACGAGCCACACCACAGCCCTCCGCCACGCCGTTGCAGCCCATGCTCACTACATTGCCGCCAACGGCTTTGCCTACGCCTTTTCAAACGGATGATTCCGGGGAGGCAGTGTCGGGAGATGCTCCGCCAAGCGAGCATTTAGGTCGTGGTTTTCGGGAAAAGTATTATTCGATTAAGCTACGTGACTTTGTTACACACACTACAGTGAAGAAAAATAGTTCATCCTCCGCTTCACCTGCTTCTACATCTTCACCTCCCTCAGGTACGCCTTATCCTATAGCACATTATGTTAGTTATGACAGTTTTTCTGTGAAACACCGAAACTTTATTGCAGCTATTACAGCTGGAAAAGAGCCACAATCTTTTAAGGAGGCTGTAAAAGATGCAGGGTGGCGCGCCGCTATGCAAGAAGAGATGCGGGCCTTGGAAGACAATGGGACATGGACTATGGAACCGTTACCTTCAGGGAAGAAGGCTCTTGGTAGTCAATGGTTGTATAAGATAAAGTACAAATCTGATGCTAGTATTGAGCGATTGAAGGCTCGTTTAGTTGTTTTCGGTAATCATCAAACCGAAGGGATTGATTATGACGAGACATTTACTCCGGTGGCAAAGATGACGACTGTTCGTGCATTCCTTGCGATTGCGGCTTCTAAAAATTGGGAGTTGCATCAGATGGATGTACACAATGCTTTCCTGCATGGGGATCTAGATGAGGAGGTCTATATGAAACTCCCTCCTGGCTTTACATCTGATGAACCTGGTTTGGTATGTCGGTTGCGTAAATCTCTATATGGATTGAAACAGGCTCCTAGATGTTGGTTTGCTAAGCTCGTGTCAGCTTTAAAAGGGTATGGTTTTTTACAGTCCTATTCTGATTATTCCCTTTTTACTTATAAGAAGGGGTCTGTTCAAATTAATGTGCTCGTGTATGTTGATGATTTAATACTCTCTGGGAATGATTCTGCTGCTTTGACTTTGTTTAAAGGCTACTTTGGCTCATGTTTTTATATGAAGGACCTAGGGGTTCTTAAATACTTCCTTGGTATTGAGGTTGCCCTCAGCTCTGCAGGGTTGTTTCTTTGTCAACGTAAATATGCACTTGATATTATTTCAGAGGTGGGTCTCTTGGGTTCGAAGCCTGCTCTGTCTCCGATCGAACAAAACCATCAACAGGCGCGTGCCACGGGCTCTCTTCTCTCTGATCCTGAGTCTTATCGGCGTCTGGTAGGGCGTTTGGTCTATTTGGCGGTCACACGTCATGATTTGACGTACTCGGTTCATGTGCTATCTCAGTTTATGCAGCAACCGCAACAGGAGCATTGGGATGCGGCATTGCGCGTTGTCCGCTATTTGAAAGGTACTCCGGGTTACGGTATTCTACTGCGCTCGGATAGTGACTTGTCTTTGCAAGGTTGGTGTGATTCTGATTGGGCTGCTTGCCCTATTAATACTCGGCGGTCCTTGTCGGGGTGGTTGGTGTTTTTGGGCCATTCTCCGATTGCTTGGAAAACTAAAAAGCAACATACGGTTTCGCGTTCTTCGGCTGAGGTGGAATATCGTTCTATGGCAGCAATAACTTGTGAGTTGAAAGGTTTATTATTGAGTTTGGGGGTACTTCATCCCAAGGTCGTTCCCCTCTTTTGTGATAGTCAGTCTGCCATACACATTGCGCAGAATCCTGTATTTCATGAACGTACGAAGCATATTGAGGTTAATTGTCACTTCGTTCGTGATGCCATTCAGGATGGTCTTATTGCTCCTTCTTATGTGCCGACGACTGATCAGTTGGCCGACATATTCACAAAGGATTTGGGCAAATCGCAGTTCGATTATCTCCTTGGCAAGTTGGGCATTTTTAACCCTCATGCTCCAACTTGACGGGAGGTATTAGGAAAATATATCCTATTGTTAGGAAAATATATTCCATTGTTAGGAAAAATATATCCTATTGTTAGGAAAATATATTTCATTCTATTTTAGCATATTTGTTAGAGTTGTATGGGGTAAGAAGTTGTATGAGGTTAGGAGACTTTCCTATGGCTGGGGATTTGTTTCCTTTGTTTGGTAGGTCTCCTATTGTATGGTGGTTTCCTATTGTATTTTGACTACAATATTTATATTGCTAGAGGATGAATGAAAGGGAAGACAACTTGGCCTTAATCTTGTCAGAAACACCTATTTATGTTGGAAAGGTTCAAATTTCTAGCAGAGGAGAAACTCAAATCAAGAACAATTCCTTTCCATTGTCGCATGTTTGTAATTACAATCAGCAAACCTCCTTAATGTAAGAGTAAGTCATCTGATGGAGAAAATCAAGTAAACTTAATTGAAAGTTCAATTTACAGTTACAAACTCCCATCTTGTGTTTCCAATACAGATTCACAGTTTATGAAATTACGAAGTCAATCAACAATATTTTCAGTTCAATTTTCACAGAAAAACATAGCAAATCAAGATGTCCATAGCTCCAACAACACAACATACTATCCTCAATCAAAACCCAAACCTACAAACAAATATCACTGACTGAGTACTAAAACTCCAATACACACAAATTCACAAAGATCACATTTTTATCCAAAAATCACAACTTTAACGCCAAAACAAGCTCAAACAAGATCGTTTAACTCCCAATTCTACCAAAAACATCACAATACACACTACACAACTACACCAACAAAATTACCAATAAAAAAAATCCTGAACCTAAACCTCGAAAATGTCAAAAATGTCAAAATCATCAAAGCTCCCAGCATCCCCCCACATCTCTTTCACCCCCCAAACCTGGAAAAAAAATCAAAACTTTCCAAAACCTTTAACCCCAATCTGAACCCATTTTCGATTGATTCATCCCAACCCCATTATGAATCACTAATTGTTGGTGGTGGTGGTGGTGCTAATGGGGTGGTGTTGATTGGGGGTGCGCATGTTAAGAGCAGGAGAGATGGAGAGTGTTGGGTGGAAGAGGAACACATACACATTTCTGAAAATTACAGCATTTCTTGAAAAAAAATCGAAAAGAAACCCTAGATCTAGAAATGAAGGGGAGACTTACCTTGGGACGAGGGTGAGCTTCTTCTCTTCTCCTTCTTCTTCTCTGGCCTACGGCAGGGACTTCTTCTCTTCTCCTTCTTCTTCTCCGGCTTCGTTTGAGTCGATGATGGAGAGGGAGAGCTTCATTGGGGGAGAGGGTGTCGAGATGGAAAATGGGGAGAGGGAGAGGGAGGTCTGAGCTTGAGAATGAAAATGGGGAGAGCTCTCCCCATTCCCTCATTCTTCTCCCCGAAAATTTTTGATTTCCCGCTCGCTCTTTTTTTTTATTTTTTTACCATGTCACCTCTGCACGTGCTCGCCACCCTCCCTCGCCCATTTCCTCGACAGGTAGAATTACACATGGGGGTATGTTTGGGGATGAGGGTCTGTCGGGTAATTAAGGATGTGGTTAAGGGATACTGCAACTAAAGTACAAGTGTCAATGGGAAGGGGGGCAAAAATCATTGCTTCTGCCATTCTACCCAATTATGCCGAACAGAGTTAAAAAATTGTTGGGTAGAGAATTTGATTATTTGAAAAATAATGCCATTGCAGAGATACTATATGGTAAAGACGACCACCGTGAATTGGGACAACATTTCCTCTTTAAGGATAGTATGAGCTGAAGCTATGTCCCACATGAAAGTGATGGGTATTGGTGTCTAATAAACTACTCTATTAATTGTTGTTTGTTGGCCTTCTATTCCACTTTAGGGAGTTTTGGATAATTTGATTTCATTGTTTTGTAGTTCGGTGAGGTTCGCATCGATATGGTTATGCAAGTTTTGGGTATCCAAAAGTACGAGAGACATGGATGTGATAAGAGTCAAGGTTGGGGTTGGGGTTGAAGTTGAAGTTGTGATCATCCCTTGTTTTCATTTGACTTCTCTCCCCCTTCTCACTCTTTCAATTTGTCTTTCATTTGCCTATCTTCGGTTAATAATTAAAGTAGCTTTTTATTGTTTCACCAATTTTCTATTAGGTTCTAAGCTCTTCCGTTTTGTGCTTCATTAGTTTTTCTTAAATGTAATATACACTGGTTATTGTAGTTTTGGTTGGAATATATGCTCTAACGTAAATTTTCTACTACTATGTGATGTTGAATACTTTTGTGGTGTTATGTGCAAATGTCGTTGATGATGGATGGTGAAAAGTTGCATATATTAATATTTGAGCTATATGACTCAAACTTAAAGTTAATTTTTTGCCTTCAATTTTTTAAACGTGGAATTTTTTCATGTATTTTTGTTAGAAGGTTGAACCTTTATTTTGTTGTGCAGTTGAAAATTTGAATATATAATATATATGTTGCTCATTTTGTTCAATGTTATTGTGAGAATATATATGTTAGATTTTATGGACTACAATACTATAACACATCAATGTGCAATAAATACAAACAATACATATAAATAAGAAAAAAAATATACATATAACAAATAAATTAATAGCATTTTTTCAATGTGTTTTTTTACTTTACATAGCAATACAAAACATTGTTATCACAATTAATGACGTTTGGTGTATGCTATCGGAGCTCTAGTTTGATGTCGTTTAGGCATAAGCTAAACACTATTAATGGTATTTGCATAATTGCTATAGTATATCCAGATCATAGCGTTTGAAAACGTTATTAAACTATAGCATACATAAACGCTATTGAAAAAAAATAATGTGGGTATATATAGCGCTTGTGAAATGCTAGAAAAAAAACCTTTTCATAACATTTTCTAAATGTTGTCTAATGTGTTTTTTTTGTAGTGAAGAATATTGCCATTGTAGAGATTACTACGCAATGTAGAAAGACTTTTTGCTTCATGTCGAATCCAGCTATGCCATCTTCAGATGCTCTTATGAAGGCATCACATAATGTGTTATCTTCAGTGATGGTATGAGGAACACCTTTGACAATATCAAAACCTTCATCTTCTTCAACTTCAATAGGTGTTGGTGTATTTGAGCGAGTCACACTTTTTGACCTCGATTCTTCTTGACTCCATCTACTTCCTCCCATTTGGGTTGGGAAAGTTTGAGAATGGGGGATATGAAACTAAAAATTTTGTGTCTGAAAATGGGTTTAAAATGTTGGGGTTAAAAATATTGGTTTTGGAATGCTCGTGATTGAAATGAGGAGTTTGAATGGTTGTGATTGAGATGACATTTGAGATAAGAAATTTTGAGTAAGATATTGTGATTGAATATTTGGGGTTTGGGGAATTTCATGAAATTGAGACCCACCTTGTGAAAAAGAATTTGCAGCCCGGACCACAATCGTGCTTGACTAAATAAAGGTGGATTATGACCGAAATCATCGAGCTCATCATTATCTCCCAAGATTAAATTGGGGATACTTATACAATGATCCATAATTGTTTTTAAAAAATATAAGAATTTGAAATATCTAGAAATTGAAAGTATAAATACAAGAAATAAACTAAACAAAAATGAAATTTGTGATTGCACTACACCACACATCCTCATTGATAGCATTTACTAATAGCATTTTTTACAATTGTGCTATAAAAAGTCAAGTTTTAATGACTTTAAAAGTTAAAAACGATGTGTAAAATTTGGTTCCCCTAATCCTTTTTATCTGAATGTCCGAACAATGATTATGCTTGTAGATATAAATAATACAAAATAATTTAGTGATTTGATGTTGAGGATTGCTCCATTACTAATGGAGAAGCTAATACTAACTAATATATCATAGAAGATATCATTGTATCATGAAGAAAGTTTCGTGCAATTGGTTAGTGAATCACCCTGTCTTCATTGCCAGTGAAAAAATGGTATTAGATGCAAATCATGTCCTAGAAAACTAACTTAACTTTCCAGCTACTTAGGAGAGTGCAAAACCTTTTTGAGTTGAGAGAAGAGTTTCCTTTCTTGTACACAACCAATAAATTGCTCAGTATGTCGATCTACATGTCCCGGTAGATTGATAATGCATGAAAGTTGGAATTGTAAATTTGTGGAGTTGTTAGTATGTATTATAGAGTTGTGGTTGATATATAGGGTAGATTTATAATGCATAAAAGTTGGAATTGTTAATTTGTGGAGTTGTTTGTATGTATTATAGAGCTAAGGTTGACATATAGAGATGGTGAATCTTTAAACATATAGTAAAAAGATTGTAATAATTTGTGATTACCTGATATTTTGGTATATGCCTAAGTTTAATAATCAATTTTGGCTTATGATGCTTATACTTAGACCTAAATAATCATTTTCATGATTTGCAAGATACTACTTATCTGTGATTGTGAATATTGCATATGGTGTTTTTATCTTGCTAGAGTTCTGATATCCCTTTATGTTTATTTGACAGAACGAAGAAGAATGAAGAAGAAGAAAGTCACTAGAAAAAGGACTACAAAAAGGAATCTATGTGCTTTGAAGAAATGCCATTTTCATGTTGTTTACATGTTATGCTATAATGAAATATATTTAGTTTGCCATTGTATTTATGTTTCTACTGCTATAAATGAAAATTTTCTTACATGGTTGGAATTTTATTTACTGTTGTACTTTTCATAGCAAGTAGACATTGCAAATGATACCAACATAGCTAAAAAACAAATGGGCAAAAAAAGTGGCGTAGATTTTAATAGCACTTTTAAAGTGCCATGAGTAATTAATTTTATAGCACTATAAAAAAGTTGTATAAAACTATGTAACAACATTTTTAGACGCCATGAAAAAATGTTACAATAACGTTTAACACTATACAATAACATTTTCTAAGCACTATAGAAGGTGTTACAACAACGTTTAAAAACGCTATTAAAAGAGTACTTTTAATAGCGTTCCAAACACACTATCATAGAGCAAGACTTTTAATAGCGTCGGCTGACACAACGTGTCTAACAATGCTATCTTATCCAGTTATAGTGGTTTTGGCATGTTATAAATGAAGATTTGTGGTGCAGTGTTGTAATAGAAATTTTGAAAGTATAAATAGAACAAATAACAATAAACAAAAATGAAAATTGAATTGAATATCGAATATGAGAATATGGAAAAAAATTGATCTAAAAATGTGGATTGTTATTGTGGTGAAATTGAGTTTTAAAAGGGATTTATATAGGCTGAAATATGGCCATTAAAAAATAACCATTATGGTGAAAAGTAGTTGTTCTGATTCATCAATGCACTCATCACATGGCCAAATTGATCATGCAAAATCTAGTCGTTGTGATCAACTTTTAGAAAAGGGTGACATGTACGCAAAAAAATGAGAAAATTAAATGTGCGGCTTACCATAAGTTGCACGACCTATGATAGGTCGCACAATTCAATTTCACCCTTGCGTGCAGGCAATCCAAAAGCCTCGCTACAGAGAGGCCTGTGTGTGGCTTGCTTGGGCAAGGGACTGCCTGAGCAATGCTATTGGGGTTGTTTTGGCCTTGACCGAGGAGATGGAATTGCCCGAGTATCAGTAGAGAGGGTTGTTTAGACCTCAAGCCTGGTTATTGTGGATGTTCTATAGAGAGTGGGTAATCGACAAAAACAATAATAAAGAAGACATCATGATGCCTTAACGGTTGAATTGCAAACATGCACCCAACATTTATATTTGAGAATTTTTTTATATGAAATTAGAAATTGAGGGTATGTTTGGTTGCATGGAAAATAGACATGAAAATTGAAACCGTTTCTGTGAATCCAATTCTGATGCCTCCCCCTCGGACTTGGATTCCCATGAGTAGTTGGAAAACAATCTTATGAATAATCGATTTCCTATCAGTAACTAAACAACCAAATAACGAAAATCTGCATAAAAAAGGAAATGGAATCCATTTTCCATGAAAAATGGCCAACCAAACAGACCCTAAAAGAAAATAAAATTTTGATAATTTAAGAGTTTCCTATCGGACCTTGGGTCTTATTGGGTTCGAACCTATGTATTTGGAGTTTAAATCCATGCTCCTAGTTGTCCAAGTGTTCAACTTAAGTTTGAACGAAGGTTAGAACCATATTGCCCAAGTGTTTTTTTTTTTTATTCAAAACTTTCTTTTTCAATTTGTGAGTATGGTAATTTGTTTCAATCTTTTTTTTAACAAGACTTTGCAACTTATGAATACGTGTCTTTAGTAAATCAAACAACATTTTTATTATTGGTTGAAGAGAAAAGAAAATCTTGTAGGACATTTTCCTGAGAGAAAACATGTAAACAAGAAAAAACAAAAAATTCAACCTTCTTCGTAGTCCTTATTTAAAGAATGTTTATTAAGCCTTAGAATAAAAACTTATGCATCTCCCTTTGCATGATTCTAAAATGCTTGGATCTAGTGCACTTTTAGATTGTCGTGTCTAGGCGCATGTTGTTACATGATTATGGCTATTGCGAAAACCTCTACTAGTCGAGACCTTCAGGTCCCTGGTGTAGTGCAATGGATAATTCAATACGAAACAAGGTATTTAATATCACCCAAAGCCGAGTACCAATCCTAGACCTACCAAGGTCGAGTAATCAACATTGATATGCTAAGGCCGAGTAGCTCTTCGGATTTACAAAGCATAACTAACTTGCTCCTGATCTGCCAAGTCTTTGTAACTAGCCTCGACTTGTTAATTCCAATTTGCTCCAAGCTGATTTACAATCACTAGTAAGTCAACTTAACTTAGGATGACTTGCTAACTTCAAGTCGACAATCGAGGTTGACTTAGTAATCAGGTTTTCCTGAAACCAACTTGCAACTCTAGGTAAACTTGAAGTACCAAAAATGCCCATCTCAATTCCCCAAGCATTTGGATTGGATAGTCGCGTGCCAAGGGTCAAATTTCTCCCATTATTTGACAGAGGCATTGCTGGGAAGAGAGGGAGGGAGGGTACTCTAATCATGTTTGTGACTTTTTTTTTAAACCCTCACTTAAAAGTGGATGCTCTTACTATGTGGTGCCTCAAATCTAATTTTTGGTGCCTTTATCCATACCTTTGTCAAATCACTAAATTACTTAAAAGTGGATGCTCTTACTATGCGGTGCCTCAAAATTTTCATATTTTTGAAATTACAAAAAGGAAAAGGGCAAAAGAAAAAATTACATTTTTTTCGATAAATTTTAAGGTTTTTTTTCATAAATTTTGCGGAATTTTCATAAATTTCGTTTTTTCATAAAAATACAAAATCCAATGCAAAAATTTACAGTTTTTTGAGAGTTTTTTTTTGAAAAATTTCTAAGTTTTTTTTTTTTTCATTTCTTCTAATTATTTACACTCCTTTAATTTTCTAATTATCATTTATTCTATTTATATATTGATTTTTGAAACCATCCTGATTTTCTAATTATTTATTAATTTCATATTTGCTTTTTTTTTTTTTTTTTTTTTAATATTTAGGCCTTATTTAACGTGTATAGATTTATTTAATTGTATCTTATTTTTTTTCATATAACCTCAACATTCATTACATATATTCGGTTATTCTTGAATTTTTTTATGTTTTTTCTTTATGTACCAAAATATTTCTTAATACAAGGACACTGAAATTAACTCGAAAATCACGATGCTTGGTTACTAGTCGTGCCTGCTCCACTTCCAAGTGAGTAGAAGAGTGGGATGAGAACCACAAGTCATCGTAGCTCCTCCTCAGGATAAAGTGAATGATGAAGAAAACGTGGCAGAGGAACAGCCTCTGCAATACAATGCAGTGCTCCCAACTAAACCCAACAAAAACACACTACTTCTCATTTGCTGTTCTATCCTCTTCAAGGGAACCACATCCCTTCCATGGCTTCTCTTCTCCCCCCAACTGCAACTCACTCAAAACTACACCACCAGAATATGTTCTTCCCTTCCAAGTCCAACCTTTCTTCATTTCCAAACTCACCATGCAGACCAAAGTCATGGACCTGCAATGCATTCTTTGCAGAAGAGTTAGTCAAGAGTACACTTAATATACATCAATTATCACCTCTTCTCCCATTTTTACAGTCTGGGTATTCTCAATTAGAGGCAATACTAGAGGATTTGCCAGAAACAAAGAGATGGTTGATTCTTGTTGTTGGTGGGTTGGGTTGGATTTACTTGACTGCAAGGCCTGGTGTTCTTATAGGTGCTGTTGATGCTTATATTTTGGCACCTTTGCAGCTTGGTTTCGATAGCTTGTTGGGGAGAAGAGGGTTGAAGAGGACTGATTTTGTGATTGGGGAGAGATTAGGAGAAGGGTCCTTTGGGATTGTTTTTTCTGGTGCCATTGTTCCCAAGGATGTCAATGTGGATGACCGTGTGAGGAGGGGAAAATCATTGCAGATTGATGACAAGTTTAAGCAAAGGGTCATTCTCAAAAAGGTAATTTTAATGACTACATCATTTGTTAACCATGATCTCACGTTGTATGTTCTCATCTAAACAAAGAAGGGATATTTTTTATTCAGATGCTGAGAATTTAATGGATTTTCAATTAAGTATGATTTTTTTATGCAAGAGTCAATTCTAGTTAGGTAAGGTCCAAGATGAAGTCAAAAACTGCCCAAGCTGTCCAAGGATATAAAGCAGACCCAGAAGTGGCGACTGCCGCCTACATTGCAGAAATCACCTACATTGCTCTATAAGGGGTCATCCAGATTCACAAAACCTTGGGATCTAATTGCTCTATATCCAAGTACTTTGTGTGCATATAGATGAAGTAATTCATGTTAGAGGTTAACTCTTAAAACCAAAATAATGTCCATAATCCTTTGATCAAGTAAAGTAGCTTGGGGGTGAACTCAAGTCAACCTATAAATAGCTTGTAAGTCTATAGCTTCTATCATCCAATTAGTCAGTTTCTTCCTTTTTTTTTTTTTTTTTTTTTTTTTTTTTTTCTCGGTTCCTAACATTTTACAAATGGAAAATGTGCAAACATAAAATTCAATTTACCTGGTTTATTTATCTTCTCTAATCAACCAAATATTGTTTTTGAAACATTTTAAGAAAGTAATTAGCAAACAAGTGTATTACACTTGCAACACATGCACAAAACCTTCAAAGTATAGTATCGAATAAAATAATGAACAATTGGAGTAAGGAACTGAAAGTTAAAATAAATTTAAAAAATGGAAAAAAGGAGAGGAAATAACAGAAAATCATGGAGTCCTATAATTGGAGTCAAGGATATAGTTCTATAAGAGGTTCCCACATAAGATCCCTTAGCAAATTATTTTGTGAGTCCCAACATGTCATCTTTCTTATCAATACTTTTCCCAGTATGTTATCCGTACCTAATGACATATATTTTTTTTGTACTTTGTTTAATATTTAGTAGAATAAAATCGCTATCACTATTCTTATGGCAAATAGTTTTGACGGCTCATAATGAGCTTTACCAGGTAAAGGTGGGAGTTCAAGGGGCAGAGGAATGTGCTGACTTTGAGGAGTGGTTTAACTACAGGTTGTCAAGGGCAGCTCCTGAAACTTGTGCAGAGTTTCTTGGAAGTTTTATTGCAGACAAAACAAACTCGCAATTCACAAAGGGTGGAAAGTGGCTTGTATGGAAGTTTGAGGTACTATTTATCTAGTAATCTGTTTGTTGATTTATGCGACTTCGCATTACAATTCTTGCTAGATTGAGGAATATACAGTCAGTAATCTGACTCAACAGTTTGCAAATCTATTTGAAGCCTTTTGTTTATATACTGCTTTCCATTTTCGATTTAACTTAGTAAACCACTTTACTGATACTGAAGCAAAAAATTTTTGATACACTTTTAATTTTATAACCTAACTATGATATTTTGACCTAACCTGGATTCTTCCATTTACCATTATCAGTTTCAGCAAGTAAATACATGTTCCAATGGTGTTATGGCCTAGTGGTTAGGGCTGTGTGGGTTTTTTCCCCACGTCCTAGCTTCGAATCCACCTGGGGCATGGTTACTTTCTAATGGGTGTTGACCTATAGGTCACCCAGTTGATAGGTTATGGGATCCTTAAAAAAACCCAGCTCGCCTTCCAAAAAAAAATGTTCCTATCCAACAGAAAATTGTGTTTGCTTGAAAGTTTATAGTTTCTGTGAATGATTTGCATATGTATGTCCTGTTTTGGTAAGTTTGTAACCAACACTGATTTCCGAGAAGCATATGCCAGGGAGATCGAAACCTGGACAGTTACATAAATGATCGCAGCTTCCCTTTGAACTTAGAGACTGTTATGTTTGGACGCGCCTTAAGGGGACTGGATTCCATTCAAAGAAATGCATTGATCATCAAACAGATTATGCGTCAGATTATAACTTCTCTCAAGAAGATCCATGACACTGGAATAGTTCACCGGGATGTTAAACCAGCCAATTTGGTGGTGACGAGGAAGGGACAAATCAAGCTTATAGATTTTGGTGCAGCTACAGACCTTCGGATTGGAAAGAACTATGTACCCGATCGTACCCTGCTCGATCCATCTTATTGTCCTCCCGAACTTTATGTGCTTCCCCAGGAAACACCAACACCTCCTCCAGAGCCTGTAGCCGCTTTGCTTTCTCCAATAATTTGGCAGGTGCGATATCTTATCCTTATTTTGCTCGAGGCACTCTAATCTATTTATGCATCCTACTAATGTTAGACCTGAGGTGCTTTACAAACAAGACAATGCTAAACATGCTATCTGTGTGCATGTCAGTGCAGCCCACTGGGCAATATCTTTTACCATCTATACGTCGATTCAACCTGATGGATGATCATATATGTTGCACTTTGGTTTATTTTCATGATTATGTGAATAATTATATTAGGTTTTTTTATAACCTAATGATCAAGATGCTGAAGGGGAAGCTCACTATGAACTCCGCTTCTATGCTAGGCTATACTTTGATCTGATGTACATTTATTTCAGAAAATTAAAAGTTAGTTCTTTTGTAAATGCAGCTAAACAGTCCTGATCTGTTTGATATGTATTCTGCTGGCATTACTCTCATGCAAATGGCTATTCCAAGTTTAAGGTCTTTAGCCGCTTTAAAGAATTTCAATTCAGAGTTAAAGAGAGTTGGATATGACTTAAAAAAGTGGAGGGAGATGACCCGATCAAGGCCTGACTTACAGATTCTTGATCTTGATTCTGGTAGAGGGTGGGATTTGGCAACAAAGCTGATTTCGGAAAGAGGATTTCTAAGAAGAGGGAGGTTATCTGCTGCTGCAGCTTTAAGGCATCCATATTTCTTATTGGGTGGTGACCAGGCAGCTGCCGTCCTTTCAAAACTAAGCTTAAGCAAGTGATCGTGATTTCTCTGGTTATGTAAGTATCCACTGTTCCATCCCTATATATCTTTGATTAAGTTTTGTTCATGTTTGATTAGTCAAATTCTCCACAGCGAACATATTTGGAAAATGAACCCCATAGCTAAGCCTTGCAGGGGTACCCAGGAAGCAAACTTAGGTTTCAATCAATGATACCTTCTGGTCAGGCCACATCTAAAAACTTTGATGGATTATGCTGAAGTGACCTAACTAACCTCAAACCTTACTCAAATCTCAATGAGGAATTCACTATTAGCTTGCTAATTTCCTCCAAAGCAAAACAACCAGTGGTAACCCCTAGATAGAAATATAATTGTATCAACCTGCTGTCAACCACATTGAAGAGCCAGTGATAACCCCTAGATAGAAATATAATTGTATCAACCTGCTGTCAAGTGAAAAGAAGCCATTTCTGTGACCTTCTTCCAAACTAGGATATCCCTTCCAATCAGGTAGAATACCTAACATGCACACGGTGGGACTTGTTCACTTTGGAATACATGATGATCCAATTCAAAGGATGAAACATGATGTAGCGGAAGCCTTGAAGATTGATGACAAATGTTGTTAACAACTCCCATCACCAACACCTCTTACTGTCCCCAATTAGCTACCGTTGCACAGCACGGTGTGAGGTTTTTCTGAGAATGCTTCAGCACTCTTACGGTACATCAAGGATGTTTGCCACACCTACTAAGATGATGTAGGATTAACATTAAAGATTCCAAAGGAAACAAACAAACAAAATGAAAGCTAACAAACCTAATGAACTTATGTCTTATTTTTATAGAGAAACAGATATTTCCTAGGTAATTTGCCTAAATTGTGACACTTCATATCAGCTGGAAATTACATAATCTTTGACCACCTTGAGCGCACAGTGCCTTGCATAAATTCATATTGAGATTGGAAATGCTACACCAAACAGTAACCCCGCTAGCGTTAGTGGATTCACTTGTACCACATATTGATAGTAGGGTTGGTTGACTTTGTTAAAGTACAAAATTTTTAAACAACTTGGAAACGTTTTGACCTGATTTCAAGGGTCTGTGTTCAAGCAGAAAAATGGTTAAATGTTGAAGGTATTTTGATGATTGGACGGGCGTAAATTTATTGGATAGTAGACTCTAGCCAGATGTGCATACATGAGGCACAAAGTGAGTAATAGGAACATAATCCTGAAGACTATGCTTTGCATACAATGGATGTCAAATAAGGGTTTATAGCATCACCATGAGGCTTCATGTTGAGAAAGGATAGAACTCCACTAACAATCAAATTACAACCGTAATTACAAGCCTTATGATCTCTAAAGAAAATTAGAAACCTATGCAATCATATTAATGCAATACATGAATCTCTAGTCTTGTTGTGGCAACTTCATTCTTGAGATCTAGTTGTTTCTTTCCATTCTACTAGTCCAACAAATAGCTCAATGAGTCATTGCCAAGTTAATGCAATTAAACCACACAACCATCAGGCATATAATGAGGCCATTCACCTCTGGAGAATCTTCTTTGCAGTTTGAGTATTACGCTTTTGCGGCTCTTTTCTTCCACTAACCCTTTCTGTATGCCTACCCTCAAGGTGTGCCTCTAGGCTAGACTTGTAAACGGATCTGGATTGGATTAGCTTGTATCCGATCCGATCTGATAAGCAAAAAAGGTGAATCCGATTCGATCCAATAATCCAATGAATTATCAATACTCAAATCCATATCCGATTTGTTATCTTGACGGATATTGGATCGGATATGCTCAAATCCATAATTGTTCCGTTAAATTAACGGGCTAACGTATTCAGATCATAATCGGACTATCGGATTCAATACCTATATCTATCTCTTATTAAATAAATCGAATTCGGATTAAAATCCGATTCATTGACAGGTCTATTATAGGCGTAGCCCCCCTTTGTAATTCTTTTAATACAAGGATCATCCTTTCAGTGCTTATTTTGGTTATAGCATTTCATATTCATAATGAAAATACTAATTATTACAAACTGTGAAATGTCTCTACTAACTAATGCATCGTCTTTGAGCAGTATGGTTAGGAGTTCACTGGAAGAACAAATTATCATATCCTACTTATGAAGGTTATATAGCTTCATAGTGCTATCAAAGATTAGCTTCTATATACCAGAGTTGGTTTAACAATAATCATGAGAAAAAGGTACCTTTACACCCAAATATGTGCAACTCTTCATGTCAATTTGCTATTCAAGTTCATACCCTTCTCTCTATTTTGTTGTGTGGTCCTGGACTTTTGCTGAGAAATATAAATATTTTGTTCCCGTTGTTTTTTCATTTAGCATTAACATTGATACACATGATTAATATCAGCTGGTTTATGGTTTGTCATTTATGTGATGTCTCCAGTCTTGTTACTAGTTCCAAAACAGCATCCCCCCACAAAGCTCTTCAGGAGTATCACAATGAGTAGAAGCCATCAAAGTGCAACATGCGCAGAGAAACAAAAATGGACCATCCTCAGCGGAAATCCATCAAAATATATTTATGTATCTTTTTACGTTTTGGTTGTGCTCCATATAGAAACACAATAGTAACTAGTTGTAATTTAGTATGGAAGATAAAATATTGTAAAATAACACAATCAGCAGCTCTTACATATATACAAATGTGCGGAGCAATTTTTTTTATCAATAGAGAGTCTATCTTTTGTGTGTGTGACAGTATGTCTACAAAATCTAGTAAGTTTTTCCGAAAGTAGTAAATCATTATTTATGTTGGTTTTTACGCCCGAGACTCTAATATTCGTTTAATCTTGCATGAGTTTGTCTAAATGGCGAGGAAACCAGCGAGGGGAGGGTGCAACCCTCCATCACCCTCAGGATGCGTGAAGGCATGCATCTCGAGGGGGAGGGACCCTCCATCCCCCTCGCTGGTTTCCTCTCCAATTAGAATTCCCGATCTTGCATATACAATCATGTGAACATTGATGTTGCCAAATTTCACTCTCAAAAGACACTATTATACTCTTAACTACGAGCGTTGCTAGGGCGCACTGGTAGTTCACCTGGATGGTGCTGGTCACGTGCACCATCACGCATGCCAAGCACGTGCGAGTAGTGAGAAAAAAAAAAAAAAAAAAAAAACCCAAATCGACAGAGAAGAAGTTTTCTCTATAGAAATCAAACCTTGTTCAACAAAACCCTAGATCTATTTGTGTAATCAATCAAATCCATATCAATCCAATCCAATCCAAGAAGAACACAACACAAAGGTATTTATCTCCATTTCTTTCTCTCCTTTTGATTTTGAAATGCTATCTCAATCTTTCAACCAAACCGAATCAACTTGGTGATTTTCACTTTGATTCAACCAAACCGAATCAATTTGGTGATTTTCACTTTGATTCAACCAAATCGAATCAATGTTTGCTTGAAGGAAATGCTATCCCTAGTCGACAAATAGGAACTTCTAGGGTTTGTAGAACCACAAATTCTAATCATTTCTTTTCATACAACAAAACTATACATGGTTTTCAGTACCATACAAATCAAATGAGTCAACAGACTAAAGGGGTTTGAACAATGTAGAATAATTCATAAATACTAACTTACAATTCAATTAAAAAGACCAAAACATCTCATTTCAATGTATTGAAACATACACAACTATACACTGAATCAAAATCAACAATTGTTGGGTGATAATTAGCTAATTTGGAAATTTGTGATTGTTAGCCTAGTAACATTTTAGGCTTTTCTGAGTGTTGTATGATTAGCAATTGTATTGTTAGCCTATATATATATTATTGTTAACTTCAGTATAGTAGTATTAGAGATTTAATGGGGTTTTGCTTGTGTTGAATTTTTCATATTTTCAGGGATGGATACAGTAGAAAATAATGAATGTAAGGAAAATGAAGAATTTTTAGATGAGATAAAAGAGCCTTGCATAGGGATGGAATTTAACAATATTGAAGAGTTTCAGTCGTATTATCATGATTATGGTAATAAAAAAGGATTTCCAGTGAGAGTAAGGGCGACTGAAAAAGATGTGGATGGAAATTCTAGATATGTTATTCTTGCATGTGGTCGGACTGGGATTTCAAAAAGCAAAGCAGAAAGTGTTATAAAATTGCGTCCCATGGGTAGAAGTGGTTGTAAGGCTAAGATTAGAGGTCGTATACGCCCTGATGGAACAGTGAAAGTGACAACAGTAAGTGATGATCACAATCATGATTTGAGCCCTGGAAAATCGAGATATTATTCTAAAAATCGAGTTATGAGCCAATATGTGAAGAAGAGACTTGAATATAATGATAAGGCGGGCATTAGGCCAAATAAGAGTTTTACTTCGTGTGTGGTTGAAGCTGGTGGGAATGATAATATGACATTTTCCCAAAAAGATTGTTACAACTATCTGCATAAAATAAGGCAGTTGAGACTTGGTGAGGGGGATGCGTCGGCACTTCATAACTACTTTCAAAAGATGCAAGCCAATAATGCTGAATTTTTCTATTTGATGGATTTGGATGAAACAGGGATGTTAAGAAATGTATTTTGGGCTGATGCATGGAGTAGAGCAGCTTACAAGGAGTTTGGTGATGCCATTACTTTTGACACTACGTACTTAACTAATAAGTACGAAATGCCATTTGCTCCTTTTGTTGGAGTGAATCATCATGGTCAGTCAATACTTCTTGGATGTGGATTGATCTGTAGTGAGACAGTAGAAGAGTTTGTTTGGCTTTTCAAATCTTGGCTCGTGTGTATGAATGATCGTGCTCCAGATGCTATAATCACTGATCAGGATAGAGCAATGAAGAGAGCCATCGAAATTGTGTTTCCCAACACACGCCATAGATGGTGCCTATGGCATATTATGAAAAAGTTGCCTGAAAAACTTTCGGGTTGCAATCAATATGAGGCTATAAAGTTTGCAATGCAACGAGCAGTTTATGATTCCCTGTCTCATGAAGAGTTTGAAGAATATTGGAATGGGTTCATTGAGAAATTTAACCTTCAAAATAATGATTGGTTGAGTGGATTATACAATGAAAGAATTCGTTGGGTACCAGCATTTCAGAGGAATACTTTTTGGGCAGGAATGTCTTCAACACAAAGGAGTGAAAGTATGAATGCTTTCTTCGATGGTTATGTAAATTCAAAGACCACTCTAAAGCAATTTGTAGAACAATATGAGAATGCACTACGAAGTAAGGTTAAAAAAGAAGTTGAAGAAGACTTTAAATCCTTTAACCGTTGGCTTCCTTGCATTACTCCGTACGAATTTGAGAAAAAATTTCAAGCTGCCTACACCACAAATAAATTTAAGGAGTTTCAAACAGAGATTATAGGAAGATTATGTTGTGCAGTTAATCATGTGAACGAGTTGGATGGCTTTCAGGTTTATTATGTTTCGGAAGACAGGTTGATAGGAAGCGCATACAGATCAATCAATTTTAAGGTTTATTTTAATAATGACGACTTCAATATTCAGTGCAATTGTCAGTTGTTTGAGTTTAGGGGGATTTTATGCAAACATAGTTTATCGGTATTGTCTCAAAAGAGGATTAATGTTTTACCAGAAAAATTTATTCTTCGAAGGTGGAGGAAAGATGTTAAGAGGTGTCATAAGAAGGTTAAAATTGTATATTCAGATTGGGCAATGAAGCCTGAAAATCAACGGTTCGATGAGATGTGCAGTATCTTTTATGAAATGGCTGACATAGCTTCCGAGCAAAAGGAGACAAACAATGTTAAACAGTGGTTACAAATGAAGCTTCGTGAACTAAAGATATCAAAAGGTGATGGTGATGTCAATGTTGAGCCAGAGGAGTTGTTCGAAGTTGGCGCTAAAAGTAGTGCTGAAATTCATAGTCCATTGCATGTTCGTTGCAAAGGACGACGTTCTACCTCGAGGATGCAATCTACAATGGAAAAAGCCTGTAAAAAGAAGAAGAAGAAGAAGAAAGAAACACAAAAAGAGACTAATTTGGTAGGTTTACTTGTTTATTTTGCTTCAATGAATATATATATTTTTTCAATTCAAGATAATATATTTTTAATTTGACATGTCATTTGTAGGGTTCTACCCAAGTTGGATCTGAAAGTTCACAATTTATGACACATCTTTCAGCTACGCAGGTTTGTCTTTAGTATAAAGATTATTCACTTTTGATTTGTCCCGCTATGATTGTTAACTATGATTAACGTGTTTGTCGTTTTGAAGGGTGAAAGTATGGAGTCATATTATTCACAACCTAGTGGACTTGGTCGGGTTTACTCACTTATATCACAGGTACATAATTTACATGTTTATTGTCATTTTAACAACCAAATAAAGATTGTAAGCCTTAATCATTTATTTTTGCAGCGACCAACTTCTAGCAACGACATGGAGTCGTACAGAGATTGTACAGATATTGCAAATGAATTCTTCAACCCTGAAAGAGATCATTCAAACATAGTGTCAGACATATGGAAGCGTTGAGGATCCAGTTCATGCAGTTTCATTGTTGCAAGTCATGAGTTTCATGTAATTTTCAGTGTTTCAGGGTGTAATGTCGGGTTTTCAGGGTGTAATTTCAGTTTTTCAGGATGTAAACTCGTATAATTTGCTATGTAATTTTCAGTGTTTACTGTCAGAAATTTTTAGTATCTCAGTGTTTTTATCAGTGTTTATCATTGTTTTTTCAGAAAATTTCCAGTTTTTCCAGTGTTTACTGTCAGAAATTTTTAGTATCTCACTGTTTATCATTGTTTTTTCAGAAAATTTCCAGTGTTTTTTGAAAAAAAAATTCCACTGTTCATGCTAATCTTCATCTGTGCAGAAATTTTTATCATAAACTGTCAGAAATTTTTATTCAGGGGGATTTTAACAGAAATTTTTACCATAAACTGTCAGTAATTTTGATCAGTGTTTACTGTCATCAGATAGCAACATAGCATTTTTCATCAGTAATTTTGATCAGCATTTCAGATATCTGACAGCAACATTGCAACATTTGACAGCAACATTTCAGCAGCATTTCAGATGACAGCAACATTTCAGCAACATTTCTGTTTTCTCTGATAGCAATTCTGATAGCATCATTTCAACACCAATATCCTGACAGCAAACACCAAGATCCTGATTTTTCATAAGCATAAAAACATTTCATAAGCATATTCATTTCATAAGCATATCCTGACAGCAAACACCAAGATCATTTCATAAGCATCATTTTTGTTTTTATGCAAACACTGATTTTTCAACATAAAAACATAGCACCATACATAAACATAGAAACACTGTAAGTTTTATGCAACAACATAGCAACATACAATAGCAACACACCAGAAATAAGAAAACAGAATAATATATCATCCAAGATCTTAAAATTCATTTACCCTCCAAAACATATTCATTTACATCTCACATACTATCCAAGACCTTAAAAAACAAAAGTACAAGAATTAATAAAACTACTACTAATATACTGTTGATTAGGTCCTTAGTAAAAGCCCAAGTATCGTTGACTTGATTTTCATGAGCTTGATTGCGACGACCCTCGGGAGCATTATTCACTTGGTCTACCACTTCTTCCGTGTCGTTTATTCTTGACTCCCTTGTTCTTGTTCTTGATTGGTGGTCTCTTCTCGACGCTTGTTCTCTTTCTCTTCTCGACGCTTGTTCTCTTTCTCTTCTCGCCTCCTGCTCCTTCCACATTTCATAATCTTCAACCGCTTCTTCAAGTGAATTGAAACCCTTGTAGACAGCATCTGTATACCCGTTTACTTGTAGTGCGCAACTTGACCAAGTAACATAAATGCCAGGAACATGCCCACGATACACAACATAAGCTACGTATGCCATTCCTGCGTTGGCAAAGTAACAGATGTTAGTTGGGGTGACACAGGCAAGAATACATAAAAATAAATTGCATTAGAAACAACAAAAACAACCAAAAATACATTTCAGAAAAAATACTGAGATACATTTCAGAAATTGCATTAGCAACAACCTCATACTAAAATTTCTAATACAAAAAAATAGTGGACAACCTGAAATAGTGTTCAAGAATACATTTCAGATAAAATACATTTTATAGTGTTCTTGTCCTCTAATGCAATTTCTAATACAAAAAATAGTGTTCAACCTGAAATAAATTGCCAACCTCATAGCATTCAGAAATTGCATTAGAAACAACAACATTGCAACATAGCAACATTGCATTTTTCATCAGTAATTTTGATCAGCATTTCAGATATCTGACAGCAACATTGCAGTATCTCTGATAGCAACATCTGATAGCAATATCTGATAGCAGATATCTGTCTCAGTTTTCTCTGTATTGCAAGATCCTGTTTTTTCATAAATTGTGAAAATGATATGCATGTTGTTCCTCTTTTGTTATGTAATTACTGTGTCATTTAGTTTAAGTGGCAGTAGAGGACTATAGTTATAGATTTTGTAGTGCACAGATTGTATATAGCAGGTTAAAACAACAGAAGGTAGCCAGTATATTATAAGAAGAAATTCTCTTATAATGGTTGTTTCAACTTGCATTGCAGCAAAATGGCTGGAAAATATTCATGGCATGAACTGGTGGAGTAATGGACCAGAATTTGGCTGCCTACAGTGTGTTTGGTTGCGATGAAAATTTTGTCTTGAAAAAATTTTTGTCAAGCAAAAAAATTTTACAAGAAAATTTTGTGTATAAGCACCACCCAGACAATGATAAACACTGATAAAAACACTGATAAAAACTGGAAATTAGAGAAGGAGATGAAAAGGTCTAACCTTTAGAAATTAGAGATTGAGGAGATGACCCAGTTCGCTAATTGAAGGTAGTTTGAACCCTTGAAGAACACAACACAAAGGCAGGGTGTAATTTCTGGTTTTGAGGTGTCGCAGTTCGCTGAAGCCGATTGAGGAGATGACCCAGTTCGCTGAAGCCGATTGGTCGCAGGATGATCTCGCAGCCGTGTACCCGTTTACTTGCGAGCCGATTGGATCTAGGGTTGCTAAGGATCTAGGGTTTCTAAGCTTGAGCCGAATGGGGATCTAGGGTTTATGGGTATCCAAATCAAAGAACAAATGCTTGAGCTTCTCTCTTCTGGTTTTTGAGCCGAATGGGGATCTAGGGTTTATGGGTATCCAAATCGAAGAACAAATGCTTGAGCTTCTCTCTTCTGGTTTTTTAGCCGAATGGGGATCTAGGGTTTATGGGTATCCAAATCGAAGAACAAACTCTCTTCTGGTTTTTTTTTTTTTTCTCCACTTTCATCACACGTGCCTGGCATGCGTGGATGGTGCACGTGCCTAGCACCATCCAGGCAAAATCCAGGTAACATCCCAGTGCATTTTAGAATTAGCGCTTAACTACTGAAGACACGACTGGACTGACGTGACTATAATGCTTACAATATTCCACAGCCGTAACTTAGGATAAACATACAGAAATTCTAAATGGCGAGGAAAGGGGCGAGGGGGTGGGTGTGACCGCTCATCCTTCTCGAGAAGCACGCTTTCACTCTCAAGATGCGCAGCTACTCGAATCTCGAGGGAATGAGTGGTAAAACCCCACCCCTTCACCCGTTCCCTCGCCCCTTTCCTCGACAATAAATTATAGCTGACGTGACTAAAGCAATCATTGCTGAAGTACTAAACTACATCGACCTTTGTCAAGATTCCAGCATTGAAGTTATTTCCACTCTCATCATGTGCTGCACCATTTCGTGCAGCAATATCCTTATCTTCGCCAGATATTTCCTCAAGAGACCGCCCTTTTGTTTCTGGCAGCAGGAACGAGAAAAAAAATCCAAACAAATTTACTACAGGGAGCGCTATAATTGCTTTTCTAATTTCTCCTGAATCGCCTGATAGAGGTATAATTCTGCACCAAGAAGGCGCAGATAATTGCCCCTGCTTTCCCCGCAGCTGCTGAAATTCCATGACAAGTTGATCGAAATCTTGCAGGAAAAAGCTCTGCTGGTACAATAAAAGTGGTGCTGTTAGGTCCGAAATTCGCGAAGAAGAATGTCAACCCATATAGAATGGCAAATGCCTTCCTATTTCCACCACAGAAATCTGTTTTTGCAGATTTGTCACACAGGCTACTCTCTCCCCTAGGCTCCCATACTTGATTCCCACGATTCCCATGAAGATTGACATTAGAAGGAACCCTCCAAGTTGTATAAAATATCGTCCAATCTTATCAATGGTAAACACTGTGAACCAGTAACCGGGGACTGTAGCAAAGAGGGCGACCAAGAACATCGCCTTGGATAAATAGAGAACCTCTTGGATTGCATTCATTTTTGAAGCTTTTGGCAGTAGTCCAATTGCTGGATAGACATCCTTTTGTGTGAGGTTGAGGCTGTAGAAGGCTATATCCAACAAGAACCATGTCTTAGTTGTCCCTAGAAGGTGGATACCATGCCTTGAGAGAAACTTTTTAGAGAATAATCCATAGGAGGGAGAGGGACCTGTAGGAGGATTAGTGTCAAGTTTCTGATTTGATTCTTCTGGCTTCTGTATTTCTTTCTCCAGGACCTTTTCCATGTCGGCTGCAGCTTTGTTGTGGTCTCCTGCAACTAAGGCCGTGAACCTCGCTGTTTCAGGCATCTTCATGCGCCAATAGTAGGTGAGTATAGCTGGGACTGCACCAAACATGAGGACTATGCGCCACACAAAGTCCCCTTGTGGTTGCGTAGATAACACTCGGTTGATTTCATAATGCGGAGCTGGGAATGCAACGAGAAAAGCCTTGGATACTATCATTGCAACTGCTCCCGCAACAAGGATACCAGTCCCTTGCATCGCAAAGACTGCAGCAATGAACCCACCTCGAGTCCTCTGATTGGCATACTCAGACATGATAACAGCTGAGAGTGGATAATCTCCTCCAATTCCAAACCCAAGCCAGAAGCGGAAAAAGCACAGGCTAGTCACGACACTCTGAGGAGTGGAACCAAGTGAGAAGCCTGATGCGAATGCACATCCAACCATGGTGACAAGGGTAATCCCATGACCTTTTTTCTGCCAAGGGTTCCACAAAGAGCAACACCAGTGACAGCATTATTGACACTGTGCGGGAGGGCACCTGGCTTAGGACTCGAGGGATCATAATAGTAGAGCCTCCCAAGAAGTTTAGTGACAGCTGTGATGCAAAAGAGATCATATGCATCTGTGAAGAATCCCATCCCAGCAATCACGATGGCTTTGAAGTGGTAGAGCTGTGTCTTAGCATTGTCGAGGGCTGAAAATACAGCATTGATCCGATCCTCCATGGCACAAGTCGGACCAGTATCTTCTTCCTTAGCCAATACCTTCTTCCTTTGCCAGTGCCCCTCTTTAACTTTCTTAGTGAAGGAAGGTATGTAATAATATGATATATATGCAAATTCTTGGTTTCATCTCCAATTTGAACAACTACATGACAGACAGTTTTGTTCGTAGCTTCATCACCTAGACAAGAATTCCCTTTGCAACTAACGTTTGTAATTTACGAGGACAATACAATTACCTGCTACTGCTAACTACAACTGGATGTTTAACTTTTTCAGTGTGGTTGAGTTTGGTAATCTTTTCTGTACTAACCATAAAAATTTATGTTCCACGCTTTCTAATTTACATGATATCGACTCCTTGTTTGCATATTGGCTCATAGTGTCTAATAAACCATCACTATTTCAACATGACATGATTAACTTCCTATATCATGAAGTTATAATAATGAGTGTATGAATCCCACAAATGCTCTGTTGTTGTCGCTAGAGATTAACTTTGCACTAGCATATTTCACAGCCAAGCAATTTACACCTTTTTGGTCCTCAGTTTAGTTTGCCTACCTACATTCTTACCTTCTGCACGAAATCCTTTTTCCATCTATCTCAGTGAGTTTCCATCTTCATATCTTTTTTGTTGTGTTTCTAATGAGGGAAAAACTTCTGTGTCGTAATGGGAAGAATGCAAGGCAGACAAATGTATTAGGATTAAGACGCATAATACACAAGCTAGATCCCTTACAAGGTTATTAAGTCTAATTACAAGAGTTATAAACCATCGAGATAAAAGAAATCAACTTTGACGACAAATGCGGATATGGGAATTCCCAATTTTACAATTTTGGTTAAAGTACAGAGTAGTCCAAATATTCGCCCTTCTTTGAGTTTGCAGTAAGAAAAAGGAATATCAATTGAACTGTTTGTTAGCATCTTGTCACGTGCTGACCTTTTTCCCTTGGCTAACACGCTGCCTACTAGCGTCACACTCCCGTCGGACTAACTAGTCAAGGCACTTCGATGCTTGGCTAATGCTAAGTGATGCTTCGAAAGCTTAAGTGAGGAAAATGCTAAGGCACAAGTGTTTGGGCTTTTGAAAGAATGTTTTGTATTGCTTGAGAGAGTTGTACAAGTGTTTGATGATCTCTACAAATGAATGCCAAGCCCTATTTATAGGCCCTTAAAGTCCTAGAGGCTTCTAGCCTAGAACCTTCCATAATCCTCCTTCAAAGGAGTATTCTCTATGCATCTAGAAAGTTCTCACCTCCAAAGGAACCAAAAATTACAAGGAGGCTTCTAGAAAATACTACACAAATTTGTACAAGGGTGTTCTAGACTTATCCATGCTAGAACACTCTAGATAAAGCTAAGCTAGAATGTCTGAGAGCACTCTAGAACCTTCCGGAGGCATCTAGAGAAAGCTATGCTAAATGGCTCGTGACATTCTCCCCCACCCAAGTCCTTGACGACCTCGTCAAGACTGTGCCTCGAACTCCGCGATCTTGTCCTGGAATTGCCATAGGTCGTCCTCTTTCTCCCATGAGGCCTCACTGTTCGGTAGTCCCTTCCATCGAATGAGATACTCATTATAGCTTGGCACACCCCTCCGTCGGATGAGCCTCTTTGCCTCGATGCTCTCGATCTTTCGATCAAAGGAAGTCACGACCGCGGTTGGTGCCCGATGTGACTCGCCCCTCGTTGGATCTTCTTTATCACCATGGTAGGGCTTGAGCATGCTCACATGGAACACCGGATGAATCTTGAGTTTGGGCGGCAACTCAAGCTTGTAAGAAACTCTCCCGACCTTCCGTAGGACGGGAAATGGCCCCTCGTACTTCCGCACTAGTCCCTTGTGCACCGAGCGGAAGACCTTGAACTGTTGTGGCAGCAACTTGACCATGACCATGTCGCCCACTTGGAACTCGAGAGGGCGTCTATGCTTGTCTGCCCACTTCTTCATCTTCTTAGACGCCTTGTCCAAGTACGCATTCGTTATATCAAGCTGCTCATGCCACCCTCGTGCAAGCTTGTACGCAGCGGGGCTGCTACCCGTGTAGCCCGACGCAACGGCTTGTGGAGTCAAGGGCTGCTGGCCCATGACGATCTCGAACGGACTTTGTTGCGTTGATTCGGACCGCTGCAAGTTGAATGAGAATTGAGCCACATCCATCAACCTGGCCCAATTCTTCTGGTTGGCACCCACAGAGTGCCTCAAGTATAACTCCAACAAGGCATTCACCCTCTCTGTTTGCCCATCGCTTTGCGGGTGAAAGCTTGTTGAGAAGTGTAGACCCGAACCCAAGAGCTTGAATAACTCCGTTCAGAATTTTGCTGTGAACCTTGGGTCCCGATCACTTATGATGCTCCGAGGCAAGCCCCAATACTTCACCACATGCTGAAAGAACAACTTGGCGGCTTGCTCGGCCGTGCAATTGCGTGGGGCAGGTATGAAAGTCCCATACTTGGAAAAGCGATCGACCACCACCATAATAGAGCCATACCCATCAGACTTGGGCAAGGCTGATATGAAATCCATTGATACACTCTCCCATGGCCTTTCTGGAATCGGCAAAGGCTGCAATAGTCCTGCCGGTACACGTTGCTCTATCTTGTCTTGTTGGCACACAAGACAAGTCTTCACATAGGCCTCGATATCGTCCCGCATATGAGGCCAATAGTAGTTCACCTCCAAGAGTGCCAATGTCCGCTGCATCCCCGGATGGCCAGCCCACATTGAATCGTGGCACTCCTTCATGATGTCTCGCCTATGATTATCCCACTTAGGCACATAAATGCGACGACCGACGGTGTAGAGCACCCCATCCTCTACCCAAAACCGTCGAGTCTTCCCTTCTTTGGCCATCTCCATGAGTCCCTTGGCCAAGGGGTCTTGAGAAGTCCCCTCCTTGATCCGATCAAGAAGGTTGCTAGCGGCGCTGCTTGCGCTAGCGAGCATGGCCTTTCGGCTGAGAGCATCAGCAACAACATTAACTTTGCCCGGCTTGTACTCCATGACATAATCGAACTCCGCTAAGAAATCTTGCCACCGAGCTTGCTTGGGGCTGATCTTCTTCTGATTTTGAAAATAACTCGTAGCCACATTGTCGGTCATGATGGTAAACCGACTCCCAAGCAAATAGTGCCTCCAAGTCCGCAAGCAATGAATGATGGCTGTCATCTCCTTGTCATGCACTGGATACCGTCTCTCGGTATCATTGAGCTTGCGAGACTCATAGGCTATGGGATGCCCCTCTTGCATAAGCACCCCTTCGATGGCAAAGTCTGATGCATCGGTGTGAAGTTCGAACGACTTAGCATAATCGGGCAAGGCCAAGACAGGTTCCTCGGTGACTGCCTTCTTCAAATCATCGAACGCTTCTTGGCATTTCTCACTCCAATGCCACTGCACCTTCTTCTTCAGCAAGTCGGTCAGTGGGGCTGCTCTCGCCGAGTAGCTCAAAATGAATCTCCGATAATAATTGGCCAGCCCAAGGAAAGAACGTAGCTCCGAAACGTTCTTGGGTGGCTCCCATTCATTGATGGCCTGTACTTTGTCCCGTTCCATCATGATCTTTCCAGCCTTGATGCGGTGCCCCAAGAAAGACACCTCGTCTTGGGCGAACGAGGACTTCTCCAATTTCACGTACAGCTCGCTCTCCCGCAATGCTTGGAAAACCTGTCGCAAGTGATGCACATGTTCTTCCAAGTTGTCGCTATACACGACGATATCGTCGAGATAGACGACTACAAATTTATCCAAGAAAGGCTGAAAGATTCTATTCATTAAAGTGCAGAAAGTAGCCGGGGCATTGGTGAGACCAAAAGGCATCACCAAGAACTCATAAGACCCATAGCGAGTGACGCATGCCGTCTTTGGCTCATCTCCTTTGGCTATGCGCACTTGCCAATACCCCGATCGGAGATCAAGTTTAGAAAAGTACCTGGCTTTACCGAGCCTATCGAAAAGATCGGCAACCAAAGGAATTGGATACTTGTTCTTGATGGTTACTTTGTTAAGTGCTCGGTAATCGATGCACATACGCAAGGACCCGTCGTGCTTGCGTTGGAACAATACTGGTGCACCGAATGGGGCCTTGGATGGCCGAATGAACCCTGCGTCCAGCAGCTCCTTGAGTTGCTTGCGTAGCTCTTCCAACTCTGGCGGTGCCATCCGATAAGGCGCCATGGCTGGAGGCCTAGCCCCTGGCTCCAGCTCGATCATATGATCGACTTCCCTTCTTGGAGGAAGTCTCTTGGGTAGCTCTGGAGGCATGACATCTTCGTACTCTTTCAAAACCGCAGCTACCTCCTTCGGAACCTCGCTGGGTTGAGGCCCATCTTCGATCAACGTGGCCACAAATGTTGCTTGCCCTTTTTGCACGCCTTTCTTCACTTGAATGGCTGACAACATCTTGGCCTCCACGATCTCCCGAGTGACAGGGACAGAGCATGCTTCTCGATCCTTTGCAATAGTCATCGACCCGTCCCTTTCTAATGTCCATGGCTTCACCGTATCCATGAACTCCATGCCCAGCACCAATGAGAAGTCGTCCATCGTGACGACAGTCAGGTCCACCGTCCCCTTCCATTCGCCCAAATGAAGGGAGACGCCTCGTGCTACACCATGGATAGGCACCGGTGCTGTGTTGACGGTCTTCAAGGTGCCTGGCTCCTTGGTGTACTGCACGCCCAGCCTTGTTGCCTCCTTCAAAGCAACAAAGTTGTGTGTTGCACCCGTGTCGACGAGTGCCTTTGAAGCCTTGCCATTTACCTTGGCTTCCACAAACAAAAGAGCGGATTTCTTCGAACGGGGTAGCGTACTTACCTTAGCCACGTTGCTTTGCTTCACCGTAGCCTTGACGCTGCTTAGCAAGCGCAAAGTCCCCATTTGCGCCTCGTCCCCCGATGATTCCCCGGACGATCCACTCTTGCCAGCGATCATCGCATTGAGCTTCTGTCGCTGTGGGCACTCCCTAGCCCAGTGCGGCCCTCCGCACAAGAAGCAGTCGCGGTTTTTCACCTTGCTATCCGAAAAGGTCTGCTTGGCTTTGACCTTCCTCTCGAACTGCTTGCCGCCGCTGCTACTGCTGCTACTACTGCTTGTGGCTTTTTGAATCAGCCTTGTATTCGAACAAGGATTCGGCAACTGCGATGGCCTCGGCAAGTGATTGAACATTGCGTCTCTTTAACTCTTGCTCAGCCCATCGTTGTAGTCCATCCATGAAGTAGATGAGTTGAGTCTTCTCCGGCATGTCCGAGACTTCAAGCATAAGAGAAGTGAACTGCTTGACATACTCTTTGATTGACCCCGCATGCTTCAGTCCACGCAGCCTCTTCATAGCAACTTCCTCCGCATTCTCCGGATAGAATTGCCGCTTGAAATCCGCCTTGAACTCGTCCCAAGTCTTAAGCGAGAAAAGACCCTTCTTGATATCCAACTCACGCCTCCTCCACCAAAGGATGGCATCATCACCCAAGTACATGGTGACGGTGGTGATCTTGGACTCATCGTCGTCCAAGCGCATCGCGTTGAAATATTTTTCAACACTTCATAGGAAGTTGTCGAGCTCCCTAGCATCGCGCTTCCCATGGTACCTTGGCGGCTCGGGCACCTTCATCCTTGGTCCCTCTCGTACAGTAGCACTACCTGCCACAGCCGCCTTGCATAGGTTGACGTCCGATTGCAAGGACTCAACCTGCTCCCGGATGGCTTGGAGCTGCCCCATCAGCGTGTCCTTGAGCTGGCCCATCTCGTTGCACATGGCATCCGCAACTTGGTTGACGAGAAGTTGAGTCTCGTCCTTGGCTTCCACAGTGCCAAGCTCAAGGTCATGGACGCGGCTATCAAGTTGCTCGATATCCATAGTGACGTTAGCCAACGTCCCATTGAAGGACTCAACCTTCTGTTCCATCTCCCCAACGCTGTCCTGGAGATCGCCCACGGTCAGCTCCACCTTGGCCATACGATCCTCAAGCATGCTGGTCCGACTAGTCTTTCTTCCAGTCTCCTCAACCACGGACCCTCCAACAGCACTCTATTTGTTTCCCGACATTATCAGATTGCTCCGCACCTAACCTTCGTACACACAGCAGCTAGCACAACGCAACTTCAGCAAGACCGCCCCTACGATCGTCACTGCTCTGATACCACGTGTCACGTGCTGACCTTTTTCCCTTGGCTAACACGCTGCCTACTAGCGTCACACTCCCGTCGGACTAACTAGTCAAGGCACTTCGATGCTTGGCTAATGCTAAGTGATGCTTCGAAAGCTTAAGTGAGGAAAATGCTAAGGCACAAGTGTTTGGGCTTTTGAAAGAATGCTTTGTATTGCTTGAGAGAGTTGTACAAGTGTTTGATGATCTCTACAAATGAATGCCAAGCCCTATTTATAGGCCCTTAAAGTCCTAGAGGCTTCTAGCCTAGAACCTTCCATAATCCTCCTTCAAAGGAGTATTCTCTATGCATCTAGAAAGTTCCCACCTCCAAAGGAACCAAAAATTACAAGGAGGCTTCTAGAAAATACTACACAAATTTGTACAAGGGTGTTCTAGACTTATCCATGCTAGAACACTCTAGATAAAGCTAAGCTAGAATGTCTGAGAGCACTCTAAAATCTTCCAGAGGCATCTAGAGAAAGCTATGCTAAATGGCTCGGGACAATCTGGTCCCCTCAACCTCAGTAAAGTGTGCAACATTTTCCTCGGGAGCAGCTACTACAATTCCATGGCCAAGATTCAGTATGTGTTTACCCTTACTAGCCTTCTTGACAGTATCACTGATTTGATCCCTGATAACTCCTTTTGTCCAAACATAACGCCAGGGTCCACATTACCTTGAAGAGCTACATCTGCTCACAACCGTCTCCTACCATTACCCATATCAACCATCCAATCCAAGCTACCAACGTCAACACGTCAATGGGAATCTCTCTAATAAGCCCTTCCTTGACCCACTCGCACTCGCACTCGCACTCGCACTCGCATAAAGGATTAGTGGAAGATTTGGATGGGCTGTTTCACGGATTTGACAATTTGCTTTAAAAATGGAAGACCAAACTCTTCAAAATCCACTGGGCTAAGCTCTATCGCCCAGGAATAAAAAAATGTGCAGTCTGAGTTCCATTATCAGCTTGGTGTTTGATGTACTTTGCCATTGAGTCGGCAAATTTCTGCAGACGTGCATGACCTGTACCAAAAAAAAAACATGAAGCAAGCCAAACGAGTGAAACCCCAACAGAAATTTTGTTAGTAGAAGCAGCCTTGCAGCATAGAATTACGTTGAATGGTTCTTTCTATAGTGATATGCCAGTAGAACTATACCGCAATATAGATTAGTCACATATAACACACAAAAGATTAAAGAGCATTTCTTGTCATGTACGTTATATATCCTTGCTTCTTCATTTTTATTTTATTTTATTTGGGTTAATTGCAATTTTCTCATATATTATATAGCTTATTCAGCTTTGCCTCAATTAACATTCATATTTCACTTTCCCCCTAAGGCTACCAGTTAACGTGCCTTGATTGTCAAGGCACGTGCTAACTTCAAAAATGTCATATTTTACTGCCCAAAATACATTTTAATGATCTGAAGGTTAAGATTTAAAGTTTATGCATTTAAAATTGAGGGCTGAGATTCAAACTTCCACTAAGACGTTGGGATAATCCGCCTACTCCTCTTTCACCACCACAGTCTCCACTTCACCACGAATAACTCTCAACTTTGTTTCTACTACTACATCTACATGTTATTTCACTGTAGACTAAATATTCAAGCATCAACAAGTGGAAAAACTTTCCAAGTTTTGACGGCAAGCTTGAGTTGCAGCTCATCTTCATCGTCTGTTAGGTAAATTCTGTTGCAGGGGGCAAAGTTAAATTCAAATTTACTTTAAGAGGCTAACTCACTGCTAGTAATTTATTTTAAGAGGTTAAGTTACTGTTAATTAACAACACTTAATTGATTTTCTTGCAGATTCCATGGTGTCACAAGCACAATCAAACAAGTGAATAGAAGATTTGAGGTAGGCAAGATTTTGAAGGCGTACATGTACATTGGATGTTAAAGCGCAATGTAAATTCATTTGATGTTCCTGCAACAAAGTTTGATATTCTTGCAACAATGTAAATTCATTTGATGTTCATTAGATATTTCAAATGACACAACATCCTTGCAATTCAAAACCTGAAGCATCAATAAGCGACCTAAATTTACAACCTAACACAACATCCTTGAAAAACCTGAATTTACAAGCATTCAAACACATACAAAGCATCCTTACTCAATGGGGTAAGCCTACAATTAATATACCCATACTCGAACAAAAACGAATGAGTCGCAGAAACCACTGCACGCAAACTCTCAGACTTAATGGAATCAAAAGCATGTTCTAAACTCAACACTATATTTGGACGGCTTTCTTATTTTGTATTTTTACTAGTGGAATACCCGTGTCGTTGGCACTATCGCAGATTACATCATACTTAAACGGCTATGTTGAATACTCAAATTTGTGGTTTTATTTAAACTTGTCATAAGCATTTGGAGGGAGGTGGCGGGGTGGGGACTGTTCACCTCCCTTGGGATGCATGCCGTAGTTTTTTGTGGACGCATCCCGAGGGAGGTGAACGGTCCCCACCCCGCCACCTCCCTCCCCTCGCTCGTTTCCTCGCTCATTTCCTCGCCATTTAGAATTTCTCATGAATCAATTAACTCCTCGTCGTGTTATAAAATCACTGCTAAATCAGCGAGAAAAAGTTTAACGGGTGGTGTCCTATACTATTTGGATATTTATAAGTTGGGTTTAATGGTCGCTGATAAATCAGCGAGTCACCGCGAAATCGGACCC
The DNA here is from genome assembly GCA_963556465.1 of Berberis vulgaris. Taxonomy (NCBI): domain Eukaryota; kingdom Viridiplantae; phylum Streptophyta; class Magnoliopsida; order Ranunculales; family Berberidaceae; genus Berberis; species Berberis vulgaris. The sequence goes on along the minus strand of OY747133.1, from coordinate 51,854,908 downwards.
ATCCAAGTCGCTGATTTTCGCTTTATATAAAAAAAATCTAAGTCAATTCTCAAACTTGATCCAGAAAAGAGAGATGAAGATGATCGAAGAAGAGATTCGCAGCAACAACGATCGATCATCATTAGCTTCAAAGAATAGCGATCAGCAGCGTCGAAGAATAACGATCAACAACAGCTTCAGAAAGTAGCGATCAGCAGCAACTATCAATCGTTGTCTGTGTTGTGCTTGCCAAGATCAGAAGAGAAGAGGTAGAAGATCAAAAGAAAAGAAGGGAGAACAAAAGCAGAGAAGGGAGGACTGACTTGTTCGGGTCATTGTCGTCATCGTCCTGTCAACAACAATGATCCTTAACAACGCTTCTTTTTATTTTTCTGCTTTAGCCAAAGGTACAAAACACTCCAATTTGAGGTGCTTCTTTTTCTTAGTGTAAATTGAGATTCTATGCTTTCGATTATGAGAGAGATAAAGACATTGGGAGGTTCAAGTTCCACTCAGAGCATACACATTGAGGTCTTGGTTTAGCCAATTGGCTAAAGACATTGTCATTCAATTCATTATCTATTGCAGTGCTTGCTTCATTTGCTATTGGCAATGTTTGATAAGTTTTTTGAGTTTTAAGTTTGTACGCGGGGAGAGGATTTGTAATTTAAGTTGTTGCCATCACATAAGTTGTTGCCACGTAGGACAAACAGACTCAATTCACTGTTTACAAACAGTAAAAAAGCACTTTGAATTGTAAGATAGATTCTCAAAACTAGAAACAGAGCATTGAATGTTATGGTATGGCCTATGGAGGTGGGTGTGGGGAATAGTGAATGAGCCTGTTGACACCTGTGTGTGGATTGAATTGAAATCGATGTAAATGTTTGACTCGGTTTTGTTTTTTATTTTTTGTTTTTTTGGAGTGGAGAACACCATCACCACTCCCAACAACAACAACACCAACATCAACATCAACATCAACATCAACATCAACATCTATTCCATCTTCAACTCTCCCACTTTGCTTCATAAAAATATCTCCTTCACTAGTTTTGATCCAAACAAACAGCAAGATGGGTGAGGTGACTTCATCAATGGCAGCCAAATTCACCTTCTTTCCGCCCAATCCACCCTCATACAATCTTGTATCAGACGATCTCACTGCTCTCTTAATCTTTAGCACTTTCTTCTCAAATTACCCAGTTGTAAAGGACACTTTGCGATGCTTTTTGCGAGGATAAGTCGCGGTTGCCTGTTTGTTCTTGTTTTCCTCAGGCTCTCCGTCTTCGTCATTTGGAGGAGGATTGTTGTTGTTGGGTTCTTCCTCTTTTTCTTGGATGGGTAAGGGATCAGAGAGGTTGTTGTCTGAAAAGGGTTGAGACATGGGGTCTTCTTTTTCGGCTTCGACTTCGGGTTGTTCTAACATTAGGGTTTCGGAAGAGGAGGGTTCCGATTCCATGGCGGAGAGGGGGTTTTCTGTAGAGGGTTGGTAAAGCGAAGCTCTGATTGCAAGCAAGCCAGTACGTTCGTGGGGACGAAATTAGGTCGAAGAGGAAGAAGGGATAGAGGAGAAATAGAACAGAAAGAATGAAAATGGAGGGAGATGACAGGGAGTAATCCCTAGTCGTCCTTGTGTCTGGTTCAGGTAACAGGTATCAGACGGTTGGGATTGACATGCTATCACATCAGGTATGTTAAGCACGTGAAGGGCATTTTCGTCATCCAAAATAGGTAGAATGATTGCACGTGAGGTGTTTGACAGTCAAGGCACATTGACGAATAGTTGTAAGGGTAAAGTGCAATATGAATGTTAATTGGGAGCAAAGCATAATAAGCTTTATATTATAAGGGGGAAATTGCAATTAATCCTATTTTATTTTCGATGAATAACATCTTAAGGTTCATCTACAAAAGATGACCTAATGGGATGTCAAAGCACCAAAAAAAACTTTAGATTGTAACTTTCCCTTTTCTTTTCTTATTTGAGCTTACCTTCTAAGTGTTCCCGCATTATGGCTCAAATCCTACCACCTGGAATGAAAAAGCTTTCTCTATCCACCAGTGGTTTTCTGGTGTCGATCTGATTCCTTCAATCCATTTTGGATACCAATCAAGAACGTATATTGCATAATAATAAAAAAAATTCACATCTGCCTTGTCAAAGTGACATCGAAATGCATTACAAGTTATTTACTTAATGAGAAATTCTAGCTGGCCTGGGAGGCGCGCCTGGGTGGCTGCCTGGACGCTACTTGGCACGCGCCTGGGACCCTCCCAGGCACGTGTATGATGAAAATTGGGCGGGGTTTTAGCACCCAAAATTTTCTTGTTAACAATTGCTCAAATTTCCCCTTCCCCTTCCCCTTCCCCAGAGGCAAAAGAAAGTGAGAGAGCTAGGGTTTTTAGAGTTTCTCTTGCTCTCTTCTTCCCTTCCATTTCTTCTTCTTCACCCAATCTCTCTAAACTAACTGGTTTTTTCTTCTTCTCTGTTTCAAGCACCAAAGAAGGAGAAGGCACAACCAGCATCCAAGCCCGCCAAATTCGGCGGTGGGAAGCAAAAGAAGGTTTTGTGTCTTCTTCTGCTAGTTCTCTTTTGTTCTTGCTGCATCCACCACAAGAAGAAGTAGCAGAGGAAGAAATCATACCCAGCTGTTTGTTAGGGTTTCTCTCCCAAAACAGAACTAACACCCCATTCTCTCCCATATCAAAACGAGGAAAAGCAAGCAAAGGATCTTCTTTCTGTTCCGTTTGTTAGGGTCATCAGTGCTTCCCCATAGGATCTTCTTACTTCTTCAAAGCAAGCTTGGGTTGATACACAACAGATCATATCCCTTGTCCAGATCTGAGAAAACACAGTCAAGATCCTTCCTTTTTCCCCTATTTTGTTAACAAGGTTGGTTCATTCTTCCCCCCCCCCCCCCCCCCCCCCTCTTTTGTTGATATTTGTGGATAAACCACTGTTAATTTCATCACAAAACCATTGTTTTTCATCTTCTAAGTTCAATTTGGTGATAAAAATCAAGTCTTTATCTTCTTCTCCTTCGGTTTTAGCTTGGGTCAACTTGCTTGAGTTTGATAAAAAGCAAGCAATGAAAGGGGTATTAGGGTTGGGTTGGGTTTGAATGATTGTGCTTCATCTTGTGATTTTGAGGATTTTTGCTTCATCTTGTGCTTCTCCTTCTATTGTGCTTCATCTTGATTTTGCAGGTTCTTGAACTTGCTGAGAATGCGGTGAAAGACAACAAAAAGAACAGGTTCTGCCCAACATTCACCAGACTTTGTTGCTGTTTGTTAGGGTTTCTCTCCCAAAACAGAACTCACACCCCATTATTCTTCTGATTTGGCGATAAAAATCAAGTCAGATTTGAAGATTTGCAGCCATCAGATTTTAAGATTTGAAGACTATGATTTAGAATAGATAGTGTTGAAGATTTGAAGACCATGATTCAAATTTGAAGCTTTACTATTTGCTTTGCTTAGTTGCTTACTATCAAAATTTTGCTTTGCTTAGCACCTGATTCAGAGTTTTATAGCACCTTGCTTTGTTTAGATCTTCTTGATCTTGGTAGCTTACTGTCAGAATTATATGTTACTGATTCTGAATTGTATTGAAATTCAGAAGTGTATGTTACTATGAATTTGTATGTTACTGTGAATTGTATTTAAAGTCAGAATTGTATATTACTAATTCTGAAGTTTTTTATGAAGTTTTATAGCACCAGTCAGAGTATAGCATAGTTGCTTACTATGAATTTTTATAGCACCAGTCATAGTATAGCATACTGTGAAGTGAATTTGGGTTTGTTTTGGAGAGTAAGAAAAGAATAAGCCATTTTTCCAGCTTCAGCAGCTTTCCACTTGGCAAATAATTTGTTGATTTGTTGTTGTAGCTAATCTAATTGATTCATTTTGACAAAATAAAAAGAAAATGAAAATGAAAATGAAAAAGCATTTAAATTGGTTGAAGTTTTGTAGCATTATAACTTAGAAGAACATCATGTGCAGAGGCTTTCCCTGAAGCAGGAAAACCCGTCATTCTCATTGGCACTTACTGAGAATTGAATTGTCTTTTCTGCAATGAATTCAATTATACTATTTGTTACAATCTTAATTCTTTCACTACTAATACAGTAAGCAAAGTAATCGTGGTTGCCAAAAACCTACCTTTACATATTATCGCCATGAGGCACTTAATTTCTCTTTTAAATATATATCATATAGGCTTTGACAGAGGCATTCTAGTATTTAAGACGTCAAATTGAACTAGTTGTATTTGTGATCTTTACCAATAGTTGCGGGAATTTTGATCCATGTCATGATAATGGTTTGCATGTTAACATCCATTTCCTTTGGGCGTGACTGTGGATGCTCCAAACTCAAGGCTGAGTAGTGATGGTACTGGATGAATTTGCATTATCTTGTCAGATGTATTCAAAGTTCAACAAAACGTTAGCTAAATCCAGACCCCAAACCCCCTCACCCACCCCATTTCCATGTCTAGGATGAGAAGACCACTTAGCTCTGCGATGAAGTAAATGCGTGTGAGCAGACTCGCCTGCTTCATGATGAAGTAAATTCTTTTCTAGCAGTCAATCTGAAGACACAGTTGTTGAATGATCCCGTAAAAAATCCACTTCAAAAAACAATGCTCATTTTTTGTATTTTCAATCCATCCATCGATCCGGAATCTATCATCCATCGATCCAAACGAAAGGTTGGTGATGTGCATCTTTCGCATAAATTACTTTGTCCACGGCAATCTATCTCAGGAGGCAAAAAAGTCCATAACATCAAATAATAATAATTAATGTCCTGGACCAACCATTTAAACGAAATCCTATTGTCTAGGGGTGGGCATCCCATCCCGCGATTCCGTTCCCGTCCCGATTTTTCCGGGTCTTAATGGGATTGAATAATTTCATCCCGATCCCGTCCCGTCCCGATCTAGAATGGGATGGGATGGGATGAAGATTTTCAATCCCGCCAATCCCGTCCCGTCCCGAACTAATTTATTAATATTAATTATTAATATTTTTATTTAATTATTTATTTTTATTTAGAATCTCACTTACTATAATAAATTTATTATTTATTTCCTTGGTGCAGTGATAAACTTTCTATTTCAACCCAGATTCAAATCCTTGCTCCTCCCTGCTGAATGAATCAATAGTAGATCACACATAAACCAACAGCGTGCCATGCTTTAGAATTGTAACATTACCCCTCAAGTTGAAGAAAAACAGAATGCCCAACTTGAAAAAAAGTATATATATAACAAAACAGAGTTTCAAACTAGGAAACATGGATATGGATAGCGTGAAGTGTCAAACATTACACAGACACGGTAATATGAAAATCTTAAGAAATAGGACACATGTACAATAAGTTTTATAATCTAAAATGTTTAACTTGTGAACAAAGGCCATGATTCGAAGACGGGGTCGCAAACAACTTCTATGTCAGTCGTCTTCATTTAACATGCACAGATACTGATAACATGTAAAAGACAAATACTAAAACAAAATCATTTAAGTGTTATATGATCAAAGATACTGCATGGATAACTTAAAACAGGAAATGAAAAAATACCCAAAATTTGAGGAGCTTCTCTCTTTCAAATCTTTCCTCAGTGTGGTAATCCAACTGCAATGAGTAAAAATGTTAAATATAATAACTACTGAAATTTTTTAGAAACTAGCACCTAAATATTAGAGGATGAAAGAAATAAAACACTTTCACACAGTACAACATAGAACAGGAGATACAACCTCACGACTGGTCTTCAGCTCCACATAGAATCTTCTCCCATCATTAGTAGAGTCACAACAATCCATTTCAGCACCCATGTGCTCCTAATTTTGTTTTAATAACAGAACATAACTCAACATTCGCGTCGACATGATGTATCCCTCCCCATGGGCTCTTGCAGAATCTTCAGTGGCAAGATTCTCAAAGCAATAACCCCAATAGCATCTAAACAAAACAAAAATCTTAAGGCTAATCAGATTGTGTAAAGAGAGATTGACTAAACGTGTGCTAAGTATAGAAAATGGTCTGCAGAACTAGGCTAATCTTAAGGCTAATCAGATTGAGTTGAGGTAGTTACAAGAAGTAAAAGCCTCTTGTTGTTCACAAATTAAGTCAGCCTTTGAATTGAAATGGGGTACCTGCTGATCCCGTCCCGTCCCGTCCCGAACCCGTTTGGGATGGGACGAGGTCGGGATGGGGTTTTTCCCATCCCGTCCCGTCTCGATCCCGTATGAACGGGATGGGATAGGGATGGGTATATCTCGTCCCATCCCGTCCCGTGCCCACCCCTACTATTGTCTACATATAAAAACAAGCAAAATGAAGAAAAACGTGAGATTCTTCTCTTCATTATTGAATTCAACTCACTCAATCAAACAATGTTGTGTCTGTCTTCACTCCTCTGACTCTCTCAACAGAGCACAACACTTTCTCTGTATCTCCACAACCAACTTGTATTCAATCGAAATTTGTGGAAATGGAGATATCTAGAATTCAACCAGCAATAACTTCAACCAATGTTCTTCTAAGTAATAATGCTACAAAACTTCAACCAATTTAAATGCTTTTTCATTTTCATTTTCATTTTCTTTTTATTTTGTCAAAATGAATCAATGAGATTAGCTACAACAACAAATGAACAAATTATTTGCCAAGTGGAAAGCTGCTGAAGCTGGAAAAATGGCTTATTCTTTCTTACTCTCCAAAACAAACCCAAATTCACTTCACAGTATGCTATACTATGACTGGTGCTATAAAAATTCACAGTAAGCAACTATGCTATACTCTGACTGGTGCTATAAAATTTCATAAAAAACTTCAGAATTAGTAACATACAATTCTGACTTTAAATACAATTCACAGTAACATTCAAATTCATAGTAACATACACTTCTGAATTTCAATACAATTCAGAATCAGTAACATATAATTCTGACAGTAAGCTACCAAGATCAAGAAGATCTAAACAAAGCAAGGTGCTATAAAATTATGAATCAGGTGCTAAGCAAAGCAAAATTTTGATAGTAAGCAACTAAGCAAAGCAAATAGTAAAGCTTCAAATTTGAATCATGATCTTCAAATCTTCAACACTATCCATTCTGAATCATAGTCTTCAAATCTTAAAATCTGATGGCTGCAAATCTTCAAATCTGACTTGATTTTTATCGCCAAATCAGAAGAAGAATGGGGTGTGAGTTCTGTTTTGGGAGAGAAACCCTAACAAACAGCAACAAAGTCTGGTGAATGTGAATGTTGGGCAGAACCTGTTCTTTTTGTTGTCTCTCACCGCATTCTCAGCAAGTTCAAGAACCTGCAAAATCAAGATGAAGCACAATAGAAGGAGAAGCACAAGATGAAGCAAAAATCCTCAAAATCACAAGATGAAGCACAATCATTCAAACCCAACCCAACCCTAATACCCCTTTCATTGCTTGCTTTTTATCAAACTCAAGCAAGTTGACCCAAGCTAAAACCGAAGGAGAAGAAGATAAAGACTTGATTTTTATCACCAAATTGAACTTAGAAGATGAAAAACAATGGTTTTGTGATGAAATTAACAGTGGTTTATCCACAAATATCAACAAAAGAGGGGGGGGGGGGGGGGGGGGGGGGGGGAAAGAATGAATCAACCTTGTTAACAAAATAGGGGAAAAAGGAAGGATCTTGACTGTGTTTTCTCAGATCTGGACAAGGGATATGATCTGTTGTGTATCGACCCAAGCTTACTTTGAAGAAGTAAGAAGATCCTATGGGGAAGCATTGATGACCCTTACAAACGGAACAGAAAGAAGATCCTTTGCTTGCTTTTCCTCGTTTTGAGATGGGAGAGAATGGGGTGTTAGTTCTGTTTTGGGAGAGAAACCCTAACAAACAGCTGGGTATGAGTTCTTCCTCTGCTACTTCTTCTTGTGGTGGATGCAGCAAGAACAAAAGAGAACTAGCAGAAGAAGACACAAAACCTTCTTCTCTTGCTTCCCACCGCCGAATTTGGCGGGCTTGGATGCTGGTTGTGCCTTCTCCTTCTTTGGTGCTTGAAACAAAGAAGAAGAAAAAACCAGTTAGATTAGAGAGATTGGGTGTAAAAGAAGATATGGAACGGAAGAAGAGAGCAAGAGAAACTCTAAAAACCCTAGCTCTCTCACTTTCTTTTGCCTCTGGGGAAGGGGAAATTTGAGCAATTGTTAACAAGAAAATTTTGGGTGCTAAAACCCCGCACAATTTTCATCATGCACGTGCCTGGGAGGGTCCCAGGCGCGTGCCAAGGAGCTTCCAGGCAGCCACCCAGGCGCGCCTCCCAGGCCAGCTAGAATTTCTCTTACTTAATACAGTGAGATTAGCAAGCCTGTAGTAGGTTAAGATCTTAATGTACCTTAAGTTGAGAGAAAGCCAGTCTTTTTATCTTTTAGAAGTGCTTTGATGGACCTTCTTCAACCACGTAAGATGCTAGGGGTCAAGGGAGCACCAACAAAACCAAGAAACTTCATTTGTTTACTTAGCAATGTAAATATTGGTCAAATATTTTTCAATATATATTATTATATATGCAAAACAGGATGGTGTTTGGGGTGAAAGATAAAAGACGACTGGAATTTAACCAAACACATGAATCTAACAAATCACATAGAACTTAAAGCACCAAGAGTGCATGGGTTCGATTCTCATACCCAACATTTTTTTTATATTTATTTACTTTTCTTCAATTGTGGATGATGGTGGTGTTGAAAACTCAAGGGTGATCATATTTTGACAAGTTTTAAACTTTTATCGTGTCAACGACATGAGGAATACCCTAGTCTATATTACAAATCAAAATGATGTTTGGAGTTGGAGATAAAAGACGGTCAAGATCAAAAGTTGCAGAAAATGTTAATGGTAGAGATTCATTATTAACAATGACATGTTTTTAAATAAATTGTAAGTAGAAGGGCAAAGAAAATGAACAAAAAGGTGAAAAAATTGGTGGAATGCTATGTGGCGGAGAGATAAAAATTTGGTTATTTTTAAATGCAAATTGTCATAACTATCTACTTAGTTGTCAGATTTTAGTAAACTTTCCAAAAAAAAAAAACTGTAATCTAATGCGCTTCACGCCGTAAGTATTTCCAATACTAAGACACATTCAAGCAAAGACCATGAACTCCATATTTTGGAAAATCAAAGTTTTGGGAGCATTAATTATGGCAATTTTAAAATGAGTTTTTTTTCCTAATTGTTTAAAACATTAACCGAGTTTGACCTATTGTCACGACCCACCTTCTAACGGATCACATAGAAGATGAGAGGAGGGTTTTGGCTAAAATTTATGTTCGCATGAGACTGAAATATCTTTGGCAAAAGTTGAAAATTATACTCCTATCACACATTTTCCTATCCATAAAACAAAACAATTTGAGATTACCTTAGTTATATATACAAAATAGGATGGTGTTTGAGGTCAGAAAAAAAAGACAGCTGAGATTTATCCAAATATTAGAATCTAATGGATCACATAAAACTAAAAGCACCAAGAGTGCATGGGTTCTATTTCCACACCCAACATTTTGATATCTATTTATTTTTCTTCAATTGTTGATGATGGTGATTAGGCATATAAGTATGAAGGATGAAAACTTAAGGGTTATCATGTTTTGACAAGTTTTAAACTTTTATCATGCCAACGGCACAAGGAATACCCTAATATATTAAAATTCAGAATGGTGTTTGAGGTTGGAGATAAAAGACGGTCGAGATTTACCAAAATATAAGAATCTAACAGATCAAATAGAACTTAAAGCACCAAGAGTACATGGGTCTGATTCCCATACCAAACATTTGATATTAATTTAATTTTATATTTAAAGTTGAATAAACTTTATTTATCATGTTAAACTTTTATCATGCCAACGACACGGGGAATACCCTAGTAAATATTACAAATTAGGATAGTGTTTGAGGTTCGAGATAAAAAGCATCTAAGATTTATTCAAATATAAGAATCGAACGGATCGCATAGAACTTAAAGCACCAAGAGTGCATGGGTTTGATTCTCATACCCAACAATTTGATATTTATTTATCTTTATATTTAAAATAGACTAAACTCTATTTATCATGTTAAACTTTTATCGTGCCAACGGCACGAGGAATACCCTAGTCTATATTATAATTCAGAATGATGTTTGCGATTTGAGATAAAAAAACGGTTAGGATTGAAAGTTGCAAAAGATGTTGATGATGGAGATTGATTACCAACAATGACATGTTTGTAAATAAGTTGCCAGTAGAAGGGTAAAGGAAATAAAAAAAAGTGAAAAAAAAATTGTGGAATGCATATGTGGCAGAGAGAGAAAATTTGTGTTTTTAATACAAATTTCCATAACTATCTACTTAGTTGACAAATTTTAATAAACCTGGTATAGTTGAAATTCATTTTTTAATATATTTCCAATGAAACCAATTGCTTAAAGTTCTAAAATAATCATTAATACAAATGCTTAATGTTTTAAATATGCATTTCACGCCATATGCATTTTTCCAAAAAAATTAATTATAATCTAATGCACTTCACATCGTAACTATTTTCAATATTAAGACGCATTCAAGCAAAAACCATGAACTCCATATTCTGAAAAATTAAAGTTTGAGAATGATTAATTGTGGCGATTTTAAAATGTGTTTGTTTCATAATTGTTTAAACTTTTAACCAAGTTTGACCTATTGCCTCGACCCACCTTCTATCGTGCCAACCGCACAAAAATACACAAGTCTATATTACAATCCAGAGTGGTGTTTTGCTATTCATTGATTATTGAGACAAATTAAAATTTGGAGATAAAAGATGGGTAGGATTGATAGTTGGGAAATATGTCGAGGGTTGAGTTTTATAAATATAAAACATTTAGAATGGAAAATAAAATAAAAAAATTGAAAAAAAAGTTGGTCTAATGTACATGTGGCGGAGAGAGAAAGTATTGTGTTTTCATTTTTTTTCAAAATGAAAATTATCATAACTATCTACTTAGTTGTCGAATTTTGGTAAACTTAGGTTCCACTTAGTATACAGTAAAAGAATGCATATGCAAAAGTTTACGGCGGTTACATAAACTTGAGTGTTTGGTTGACTTTGCGGAAAACAATTATTGAAATTTGAATTCAGGACCTCCACATCTTCTAATTTTAAAATCCTGCAAAACTTTACGGGACAAAATCTCCCGCATTACTTTGTAAAACTCTCATCGCCTCCTTTTACTAGAATTCTACTCCCAACTCCTTAAAAACACCCCAACCATCACCACCATAGCCACTGCCACCACCTCAACCACCATAACATAACCACCTAAAACTAACGGATTTACCCAAATATAAGAATCTAATGGATCACATAGAACTTAAAGCACCAAAAGATAAGTTTGTAGATAAACATAGTTTGTGGTCAAGATTCATTTCATCCAATGGTTGGGAATTAAAGTTATCATTTATGTCTTACCTTCAATCAGTCCCCAATAAGAGTGCATGAGTTCAATTCTCATACCCAACATTTTGATATTTATTTATCTTGATATTTGATGCAGTCGATTTTCACTCCCTGCTCTGACCTAGTCTCCCTGACTTGTTTGGCCTACACAAGTAGCACACGTGAGATACAGACCACTATGGGATGGCCGATGACACTCTGACGCTAAAGTCAAACAGGGATCTGAGGAAGGTGTAATGCGGTAACAGGGATTTTGTAGCCTACCTTAGCTTACCAACCTCATGTCTTATTTATAATGTAAGGAGTCCTGGTTTATCCAGGCCATCGTAGGTGTAGATTAGGGAGGAGATCTTCGTGGAGGTCCCTCTCTAATTAGGAATCGTGTTGTAGGAGGAAAACTCTCTGTTAGCTCCGTGCTCAAAGATACGCTGGAGATAGTTCCCAATCTGAGAGCATTCCGTGGAAGAAAGTTTCCTTGTGTAGAATATACTCTGGTGTATGCTTTATAGTTGGAAGCAAATAGCATCTGTGGTTGTCTGTCCGAAGCAAATCCTCGAGATACTTGCTTGAAAAGGGCCTACGGGTATCGAGTATAGCTGTGAGACGTGTGGGCCTAGCATGCTGTGAGAGTCCGAGCCCACCTGGTGGGCTGAAGTTGAGCGAGTTGAGAATCGCTCGGGCTGGATTCGTATTGGGCTGTTGCTTGAACCCGTAGTTCCTCGAGATCATCATGACACGTGCCGGTTCAGGGGTGTGACCATTTTTATGTATCATCAGCTACTCCCCCCGAGTTAGTAGATCGTCACATCAGTTCGGTAAGTCATATCTGGAAGGGATGTGCCACTCATGATTATTGAATCTGAATCTGAATCGTTGCTTGAGTCGCACGCTACATTAATTGAATGTGCGTTGGTTCGACTAAAAAAAGGCGGGAACCCATCGCCTATATAGGTCATCTGTAGTGCAGCGTCTGACTCTTCTATTTTGCTTGTTTTTGAAGATATCGTTCTGATTATAAGAGTTTGTTCGTCTTCCCCATGGCCTGAGAAGATCTTCTTGATGATGCTGTCTTGGCCGAGGGCCTAGAGTTTTTTTAAGACAGGTTGTTGTTTGAACCTAGCCTTGCTGAGATTCGTACTAAGTTTGGAGTCCTGGAGGATCTACCGTTGTACCTTCTAATGGGCGACCAGACGCCAATGTCGCCTCCGGATGGTCTTATCTGTTTACACCGGGGGATGCTTCAAACTGGAGTGCATTTTCCAATTTTGGACGTGACATGGGAGTTCTTGAATTTGCTAGGGATTCCTCTAGCTCAGTTGGGACCCAATGGATACACGGTTATCCTCGTGATTTTGCTCCGTGTTAAGGAGGTCGTCGTTAGCATGTCACCGTGGGTGATCCAGTTGCTTACCGCTCCTCGGCTGCAGAGCAATGATGTCTGCAAGTTGAGGATGCCGAAGTGCTTTGGTAGACTGCCTGATGACTTCAAGTTCTGGTAGAAGTTTTGTTTCTTGGCCCCTGTAGATTCGAAGTATTTTCGATGCAAGGGTTGTCCGCTCGAACGAAAGCTCAGACCGCTTCGTAAGTTCGACTCTTTTCTTGCAACTTTGATGTGCTTGACAATAGATTGACTAACCGTTCCTCATGTTCTTCTGCAGGGAGGTTCTCCACTACTCCTCTTACTTTGGAAGAGCGAACCATCATGGAGAAATTCCATGACTTGCCTCAAAGGGCGGTGATTGATGTAATCAGAGTTTCCAACTTCATTCGCAGTGGGCTATGGGACAATTGGCATGTAGCCCCCACGTTATACCGAGAGGCGAGTATTAAGTCGAAAAATGGGTCCCTTCTAGAAAGATGAAGGCTGCTAGGGGCAATGCTCATGTCCTGTCTGATGTGGAGGAGTCGTCTGAGACGCTTGCTTCTTTTATGAAGAAGAAGTCCCGTGTTAGAACTGGTTCGTCTTCGACACGACCGCTCCACCGAGAAAGGAGAGCGAGTCTGCTAGGCCTGTTGAGGCAAAGTCTAATGTTCCCGGCTTGGAGGAAGATTATCTGCGGTTGGCGGGAGTCACAGATGGGTCGAAATTAGTAACGCGCAGGTTGAGGCTCTGAATGACCGTCTGGAGTGGGTTGTAATGGCGGCTTCTGCTTGTGCTGATTCGTGTGGGGCCATTCCAATAGAATGCTCGTTTGTAGATTCGCCCGAGGTAGTGGAATTTGATCGCCCCATCGTTGACTCGCCTGAAAGTGGCTGTGATATCGGTCGTGTTTCCTATAGTCCGCATTGCTCACTGTCTTGTTCTAGGCCACACCTAGAACTATTGGAAGGTCCTTTGGATACTTTCGTCCCTCCTCTGCCTTCGAATCCTGTTGGGTAGTCTTGAGAAGGGAAAAGCCACGGAGGAGAGTCTGAGAATGGTGGAAACCGTGAAGGGCGATGTTGGAATAGTTCCTGATCAAGGGAAGCTTCATCCTGATGCACAAATTAGTTTGTTCGCACCGAACTTGATGAAGATGAGCAGACTCGCACCAAAAGGTGGATGTTGAGTATGCTTCGAGGAAGCATATAAGCAGATGTCACAATTGGCTGATGGACCATGCTCCAAAACCTGATGAGGATTCGCTTGAAGGGTGAATGGATAAAGGGTTTGAAGTACCTTATGTTGAGTATGTCTCATATGAGCCACATGGTCGTTGCTAGAACAGAAGTTGAGGCAGCTCGTGAGAGAGTGTACACCTTGCTGTGTGTCTTCTCGCATGTGCAGACGCTCTATTCTAATGCGCTCCATGAAATTGAGCGGCTTAATAAGCAAGCCGAAAAAATGCAGTTGGATCAATCAACTGTGGCGACTGAGGCTCAGAGGGCTCGTCTGGAAGACCTTGAGCACAAACTGGCAAAGGTAGTGTCCAAAAGGGACAGACTTAGGCAGGAGCTGAGCTGGATACGTCGAGAAGTCGAGGTTGCGCAAGTGGGTGCTGATAAAGCGCGTTCTGAGCTGCAATCCTTTGCTGAAGAGAGTGCTTCAAAAGAAGCTAGCTGGGCCACTGAGAAGCAATAGTTGGAATCCGATGTGGGTTTCTATGCTCGAGAAGTGAGGAAGGTCGAAGACCAACTGAAGCTGGGGTGGCATGAACTCAGTGTTGTGAAGAGCAATCTAGCCATAGAGCAGTCTGAGGTTGATGCGCTGACTAGTAAGTTGAAGCTGCTGGAGCGCGAACTTATTGATGCGAAGGTGCGAGAGGAAGAACTTCTCTAGGAACAAGGCAAATGTGACTTCCGCTGGAGCTATTGTCGCTGATGAAGGAAGAACATCCGAAGTGGGACCTTGATCGTTATAAGAAGATGTCATATGTAGACTTGTCAATCTCTTATGCGTCGTCGGACTAGAAAGGATGATTCGATCCCTGAAGTCCAGGTTGAAGCGCATATGGATGCAACTTCTGTCCCTGTTTCTACTAGGCTTAACTCTTCTGTTTCCGTTCCTTCTCTTGATTAGGAGCGATTTTGTTTGCTTGTACTCTTTTTGTCTTGACCTTTAATGAAAACAGTGTTATCCGTTTTACGCCTTTTGTCTCTATTGCATGCTTTTCTGTTTGGCCTTATCGTCTTGCTTTGGCATAGGCTAGTTGAATCAATAGGACGTGGACTGGTCTGTCTGCGGTAGAGGGCTTGACCGCTTTGTATTGTGAATGACTTGGGTCATTGCTTGTTTGTCTGACTAGTCGGCTGCATCTGTTGCCTTGGGCAAACTGTAGTGGTCGAGTGTATGTGTCAGAGCGTTCATGCTGAGTTAGGCACCGTAAGCTCGAGTCGACATCCTAAACAGCTTTTATGTGGGCACCGACTATACTATCTTTGTATTGGCACGAGTGGCCTTTTCTGATGTTAGGATGCCAATCCGTTTGAGCGTGAAGGTGCTGACTTTGCTAGATTCATATTTGCGTCCGCTGGTTGAGAGGGACAACGGAGGTCGTGTGACGAACTGCTTGAAACTCCCACCATCCGAATCATTTATGACCAAATTAACAAGGCGGACAACAGATTTGGGGCGTAAGGGTTTGGCGACTAGGCTGAAAAGCAGTGGTCCTGTGGCAAGCCGTCAGAATCAGTTCAGGACTGACTAGGCTTCCACCATCCGAATCATTTATGACTGATCAAGGCGGACGACAGATTCAGGGAGTAAGGGTTTGGCGACCAGGCTGAAGAGCAGTGGTCTTGTGACAAGCCATCGAAACCAGTTCGGGACTGACTATGCTCCCATCTTTTGAACCGTCCACGTCATCCCCACGCGGCGGGGTCTACGAATTCGACAGGGTTTGGCGATCACGCTGAAAAGCAGTGGTTCTGTGGAAAGCCATCAAAATCAATTCAGGATAAACTAGGCTCCCACCATCCAAATTATCTACACCTGAGTGCACCAGGCTACAAATTTTGGAGTGTTTCGGCGGTCGCGCAGAAAAGCAGCGGTCCCGTGGCAAACCGTCGATATCAGTTCGGGACTGACTGTGCTCCTACCTTCTAGACTATCGATACAAGTCTAGGGTTGGTGATTCGACGGCCACACTGAAGAGCGGTGGTCCTGTGACAAACCATCAGAATCAGCTCGGGACTGACTATGCTCCCACCTTTCGAACAGTCCACGCCATCCCTGCGCGGTGGGGTCTACGAATTCGAGAGGGTTTGGCAATCATGCTAAAAACAGTGGTCCCGTGGCAAGCCGTCGGGATTAGTTCAGGACTGACTAGGCTCCCACCATCCAAATTATTTACACCTGAGTGCACCAGGCTACAAATTTGGGAGTGTTTCGGCGGTCGCGCTGAAAAGCAGCGTTCTCGTGGCAAACCGTTGAGATCAGTTCAGGATTGACTGGGCTCTCATCTTCTAGACTATCTACACCCATGCGATGAGGCTACAAGTCTAGGGTTGTTGATTTGGCGGCCACGCTGAAAGGCGGTGGTCCCACGGCAAGCTGTCAAAATTAGTTCGAGACTGACTGGGCTCCAACCCTCTAGACTATCTACACCCTTGCATTGGGGGCTACAAGTCCAGGGTTTGATCAGAATCTGTCGTCGCTAGTCGTCACCTGCTAGGCTTACCTGATTAGGTTTGGCAAGTCGTCGTTACCAGGCGTGATAACACTAATTAGACTCCCACTTCCTAAACCGTTGATGCCTGCACTAGGCGGATTAGGTGTCGGAATGAACTAGAAGCTATCGTCATCAGTCATGGCTGACTAAGCTTGCCTGGTTTGAAAGGAGGTTTTGCCTGCTAAGGGGCATGTAAACCTGATCCATCCGCGTGGCACATGGTGTGGAGGAAGTTACCTTAAACTGACTAGTGATCTGCAAGCACGATCTGTATGCCAGGGTTGACTAGGATCTTCTGGTGTTCATGCCATGCTTGCGACAGGGTGTTGTTCAATTATCAGACTGGCCCCATGGTCCCGCAGAGTATGGACTAGGGTTTTCTGCACGGTGCGTTGTGTGTGCAGCGTAGATCGCGCGATGACACGTGTACGACGCAGGTTGCATGATGGTTGAGTCTCAGTTACTCCCCCTCAGCTGATAAGGTTACGTGCAGCGCCATTAATTGATTGACGTGTTTTGGGTAGTTTCTTTGGGAATCGTCGTCTTCCTGTTTTCCAGACGTTATTAAATGCTTGACATTTAATGCTTTAGTGCCTGTTTGGTGAACCATTACGTCTATATAATGGTGTTTCCCAATCAATGTAGGCAGTATCTTTCGCAGAGTTTATCTCCTGTAATGTTTTTGTTTGAAGAAGACGCTTTGAATGTTCCAAATGCTGAAGAAGATGCTTTGGGTTTTCCAAAGGTTGAAGCTGTATCTCAGTGTCTAGAGTCTCCGAGTGTTCTGATGTTTATGTCGTTCAAGCATGGCAAAATTTACCGTTATGCGTGGTCACCTGATATGGGTGGGCACGTAGTTCATCCACTAACGTCTCTTAATTACTTATCATATCGCGGAGAAGTAGTAAGGATTCCCTTCCAAGGGAAGAGTCTGTCTTTTATGAGCAGATGCTTTATCGTTGTTCCTGAATGTTTGATCTCAGAGATAGCATCTGCGTCCAATTCCGTGGTGGTCGCCTCCACCGCTTCTCGATTAGCCTTGTCTCCCTACTTCGTGCTGGGGTTCGGGATCTTGGGACGAAGAGGAGTTGGACATGGTCCATGGAATGGGCCATTGATTCCTGGATGCCCTTCTCACCCCTGCGAACGAAAGGTGCACTCAACTTGTGGTGACTTGATACTTGTCCCAGGTTTTTCGTTCTGCCAGATTGAGGGTGTGAACTGACAGTGTCTGGTAGGGGCTCACTGCGGGACTCCCAGTTGTCGATTTTGTACCCCACATATCATATTTGATGGTGTTTGTATGTTCATGTCATTTGTGAGGTCGGGCAGTACGAGCAAGTCCTCACTCCATGTTGATTCGATGCCTGCGGTGCATAGTTTTTGGTATCAGCCTCAGAGCGTTTGTTGTTACATCTTTCCAATAATCAATAGAGTTTGTTTTTATAATTTTTGCCTTATTTCTTAAATGATCGAAAATCACATAAGTCTCTTTAGAATTCTAAACTCAATATTGACTTTGGAAACGGAAACAAACAACTGTAAATCAAACTAACTGTTGATGGAGATGAAGTGATCATGGCCTTGAAACGAGTCTGGATTGCCTTAGAGGATCTTTCTACAGACTATTGAGGACCTTGCAGAGGAGCGGATCACCGCACCAACAGAATGTCAAGGAGATGTGTTCCCGTTTGCCATTGATGTTATGACTCGTAGGGTGGGAGAGTTGACTGCACCTGTACCGCTAAAAAATGGTGCCCCTAACGTCTTTAGGCCTTGCACTAGGTCAAACTACTTTGCATGATGTAGCTGGATCTGGGAGCACTCTATCAGTTTCAGTGCAGTGTAGTGACAGCCTCGTGTCGTAGGTTGATCTCCACGTATTGTCCCTTCTAAGCTGTTAGTAGTATACTTAACACACTGGTGAAGGGTGGAGAGCACTGCTTCCATTTGGTGTAGCCACGGTCTTCCCAGAATGAGGTTGTAGGACGACGGTGCGTCTACCACCATGAAGTCCAGAAATATGACCTTCTTCAACCGCTATTTTCCAGCTACAGTGGCTAATCTTATCCTTCTCACAGGGAAGCACTTCTCCCCGCTGAATCCAATCAACGGGTGCTTTGATGGCATTAGGCTTTCCTTTTTGAAGTCCAAGATGCGGAAAGCATTGTAGAACAGAACGTTAAGCGAGCTTCTTGTGTCAACGAGGGCGCTCTTCACTTCCCACTTTGCGATGGACACAGAGATGATCAAGGCGTCGTTATGTGGAGCTCGGACTCCGTTTAAGTCCCTATCTGTAAAGGTCAAAATAGGAATGGGGTTCTGAATTCTTGAATAGCAAACGCGTCTGTCCTCATCCGCGGGTTGTGTTTGCATATCCAATAGAGTCTTCTTGCGGGATTTGAACTCCATGGAGGACGTATATTATCCTTGGAGTCTGCTTCTCTATTTCTTTAACTGACTCCCTCTGTCTCTAGTCTGTTCTGGCTGCTTCTCAGACTTCAAGAAGTCTTTTAATTTGCCCTTGCGGATCAAGTGCTCTACTTCATACCTCAGACTTTTGCAGTCATTGGTGTTGTGGCCGTCTTCCTTATGGCACGCACAGTACTTGTCGTTGTCCCTTCTGGCAGGGTCTCCACGTGTCTCCGTGAGCCACTTCAATTCCTCCCAAGTTGAGTACATCCGACAGACTTGCATTCAGGGGTGTCACGTTCTTGATCCAACGTAGTTGGATGACTTCTCTGGCCTGGGACGATCAGGATCCAGTATGTTGTAAGTGTGTTTCCTCTTGCTCCACTCCTCATCCTCGTGTCTCTTTCCCTCCTTCTTGTCCTTAAAAGCTGAGGGTTTCCCATTGCCTTTGGTCTCCCTCTTAGCGGTCCTTGACTCCTCCAGAGTGATGTGTCACTGGACGCTCTTGAGGAGCACTGCCATGTGCAGAGGGGGCTCCAAGGTGAGGTCCTCAAAGAGTTTTCACTCTTTGAGCCTGCAGTGAACACTGTCACATCTGTATCGTCACTGCACTCGTCGATGAGGGTCAACTTATTGTTGAAACGTGTGATGTACTCTCGGAGCATCTCGCCAGACCTCTGCCTTAGAGAGAGTATGTAGTGTGGTTTTTTTTTGAAATACTGACTTTCGACGAAATGTGTCGAGAATTCCTTCGAAATGTTTTGAAGGAGTTGATTAACTTCGGTGAAAGGCTGTGGAACCACGTCAATGCAGTGCCCTTAAGACTGGTGGGAAAGGTTTTGAACATGACGGATTCAGATCCTTCCTTGAGCGCCATTACGTGCTGGTAATGGCGTAGATGATAGAAAATGATTGGTGGTTTCGTCATAGGAATCGAGCTTCGAGGGAGTAAACTTTCTTGGAAATGCTTCACTCATGATCCGGTCCACAAAGAGTGGGACGAAGAGGCAATATAGTACGTCTGGATCGTGCGCTCCTCTGCGGAGAGGGTTCCCGGGACCAAGCCTCTCTCTTTCCTGACGGCTGGATCAGCGTTAGCTGCACAACCTCTCTTAGTCCAATAGGAACTGGCGGGGGCCTAGCTCTCCTGCGCTTGCTCCCTATAGTCCACTGGAGATGGAGGTTCGTGTTGTTCCTGGTCTCCATCAACAGCAGGTAGATTCTGTCTTGTGAGTGTCTCCACTACCTTGATAACCTGCTGTATTTGGGACTCCAACACCTCGATTCTGGGGTCTGCCATTGCTGCCGTTGGTGCAGGGGCGTGAGTAGGCTGCCCATGCATGGCAGAAAATGGTATAGGGACAGCTGGAGCGTTGGACGTGTCCCCTGGTTCGTTGTTGCGCGACCTAGTGGTCACCATCTCTCTGGGATTTAGTAGGAGACGACGCTTAGTGTAAAGTTAAGAACTACGTCGTCCCCATGGACGACGCCAAACTGATATAGTTGATTTTCGCACCCTGCTCTGACCTAGTCCCGCGGACCTATTTGACTTGCACAAGTAGCACACATGAGCCACAGACCACTGTGGGGTGATCGATGGTACTCCGATTCTAAAGTCAGATAGGGATATGAGAAATGTGTAATGCTGTAACAGGGATTTTGTAGCGTACCTTAGCTTACCAACCTCATGTCTTATTTATAGTGCAAGTTGTCTTGGTTTAACCAAGCCATCGTAGGCGTAGATTAGGGAGGATATCTTCGTGGAGACCCCTATCTAATTAAGAGTCATGCTTTAGGAGGGAAGTTCCCTGTTAGCTCCGTGCTCCTAGATATGCGGGAGATATTTCCCAATCCGAGAGCATTCCATGGAAGGGAGTTTCCCTGTGTGGAAGATACTCTGGTGTTTGCTTCCTAGTTGGAAGCAAAGAGCAGCTGTGGTTGCCCATCCGAAGCAGATCCTTGAGATACTTGCCTGAAAAGGGCATACATGTATCGAGGATAGCTGTGAGACATGTGGGCCTAGCATGCTGTGAGAGTCTGGGCCCGCCTGGTGGGCTGAAGTTGAGCGGGCTAAGAACCGCTCGAGCTGGATCCGTATTGGGCTATTGCTTGATCCCGTAGTTCCTCGAGATCATCATTACACATGTACGACTCAGGGGGTAACTGTTTTTATGTATCATCAATATTTAAAGTGGAATAAACTCTATTTATTGGAATTGTGTTAGGGGTCTGACATAAAAGACGGTTGAGATTCGTTTCATCTAATGGTTGGGACTTAAAGTTAGCCTTTATATCTATATTACAAATCAGAATGGTGATTGGGGTCGGACATAAAAACGGCTGAGATTCGTTTCATCTAATGGTTGAGACTTAAAGTTGACCTTTATGTCTTACCTTCAATCAACCTCCAATAAGAGTGCATGGTGGTGATTAGGCATGTAAGTATGAAGGATGAAAACTTAAAGGTGATCAATAATATATGGGCTTAATTAAGTTTTGACAAGTTATAATGAGGTGTTGATCATGTTAAATTTTTATCGTGCCAACGACACGGGCAATACGCCAAAGGAAGGTTGGAGAAATAAGTTTTTAACTTTTATGCTCCAACCAACTCTAACCATCACACATCTAAAGGCTCGGATTGAATTTGAGTGCCGAAGGCACGGGGAATACCCTAGTCTATATAACAAATCAGAATTGTGTTTGAGGTTGGAAATAAAAGACGGTTGAGATTTACCCGAACATAAGAATTTAATGGATCACAAAGAGGGAGGTTGGAGAAAGAAGTTTTTCTTAACTTTTCTGCCCCAACGAACTCTAACCATCAAACATCTAATGGCTCAAATTGAATTTGTGTTGAAGGCACGAAGAATACCCTATTCTATCTTACAAATCAGAATAGTGTTTTAATGAATTTGAGATAAAAGATGACTAGGATTAAAAGTTGGTAAATATGTAGAGGGTTGAGATTCATTTCCTATTGATGATACACCAAAACAATATCTCTTTTATACCATACACGTTTAATGATGATCTCGAGAAATAATAGGCTCGAGCGTCAGCCCAACACTGATCCGGCCCAAGCAGCTCCAAGCCCTCATAGTGCAGTCCGCCAGATGGACCCGAATCATTACAACCTACTAAGCCCACGAGTTTCACAACTATCCTCAATACCCGTAAGGCCTGTTAAGGAAACTATCTCGAGGATTAGCTTCGAACAGGCAAGACAACAACATTTTGCTTCCAACTAGGAAGCAAATACCAGAGTATACATCGCACATGGAAACTTCTATCTATGGACTACTTTCTGATAGGGAATTATTTCCTGCGTATCTAGGAGAACAAGGCTAACAAGGAAACTCCCCTTCACAGCACAACTTCTAATTAGAGAAGAATCTCCACGAATATCTTTTTCCCTAAACTACGCCACCGATGGCCTGGTCGAACCAGGACTCCAACACTATAAATAAGACATGAGGTTGGTAAGCTAAGGTACGCTACAAATTCCATGTTTACAACATTACTCCTTCTTCAAATCCCTGTCTAACTTTAGCATCGGATTGCCACCACAACAGTGGTTCGTGGCTCACGTGCGTTCCTTGTGCAGGTCAGCATGTTTGCAGGTCAAGGTCAAAGCAAGGAGCGAAAATCGACTGCATCAGTTTGGCACCGTCCAAAGTTCATAACATTTCACTAGCATCATCTCTCTTAAGAATGTGAGAAGATGGTGACCACCAGATCACGCAATAATGGAGAACAAGGAGACACGTCAAACGCTCAGACTGGCGCTATACCACCACTCTCAGTGGTGCTGGCAACAGGTTCACAACCCCGCGCTAGCAACAACAATGACAAACCCCAGGATAGATTTGTTGTCTTCTCAAATATAGCAATTCGCCAAAGCAGTGGAGGCTCTCATACAACAAAACCCTCTACCTGCTAATGGAGATCATGAGCAGCACATGCTCCCGTCTCAAGAAGACAATAGAGAGCAAGCACAGGAGAGTCAAGCCCTTGCTAGTTTTCATTGGACTAGAGGCGGCGGCGAAGCTAACGCGAACCTGAATTTCAGGACAGACAGATGTTCCACCGTTCGTGGACCGTATCATGAACGAGGCTCTTCCAAAGAAGTTCACGTCTCCAATGCTCGATTTCTATGATGGGACCACCGACCAATTTGATCACCTGCAACATTACTAGCATGTAATGGCACTTAAAAAAGGTTTCGAGTCGGTGATGTGCAAAACGCTCCCTACCAGTCTAAAGAAATTAGCACTGGCGTGGTTCCACAGCCTTCCACCAAAATCGATTGACTCGTTCAAGACGCTAGCCAAAGAATTCCTGACGCGCTTTGTTGGAAGTCAGCATCTCCAAAAATGTCTACACTGTTACTCTCTCTGAAGCATAATCTAATGAGACGCTAAGAGAATATGCCCCGCGCTTCAACGACGAACTAACACTCATAGACGATTGCAACGACGACACAGTCGTGATGGCTTTTACCACGGGCCTAAGAGAGGGAAATTTTTACGACTTCCAAACCTTGGAGCCCCTCTGGATGTGACAGAACTCTTGAAGGGCTCCCAGTGGTACATCACCCTAGAAGAAATGAGAACAGCGAAAAAAGATACCGAAGTTGAGAAGAAGCCATCCGTTCCTAGGGACAGGAAGAAGGGAAGAAGGTGAAAGGACGCAGAAAAGAACAAGTGGAAACGCTATGACAACAGGTCAGACTCTGACCGCGCCAGGCCAGAGAAAGCTTCCAACTATGTTGGATCCAAATAGATGACTTCCCTCAATTCTCGCCTATTGGACGTCTTGAATCCATGAAAAATTGAGAAGATTTAAAGTGGGCCCCAAAATAGTGTGGAGAACCCTCTAAACATGACAACAACAAGTAATGCTCATACCACAAGGAGGGTGGCCACGACACCAACGACTGCAAGAATCTAAGGAGATTGAGAAGGAGACTCCAGGCATAATCTATGTCATTCATGGAGTCGAATCAGATGAAGACCGCTCAAACAAATCCCGCAAGCAAACTCTACTAGAAATGCAGACGCAACCCGTTGATGAGGACAAATGCGTATACTATTCGAGGGTGCAAAGCCCCATCCCCACCTTGACCTTCATAGACAAGAACCTCGAAGGCGTCTGCGCATTGCACAATGACGCTCTCTTCATTTCGGTTTTTATCACAAAGTGGAAGTGAAGATGCCCCTGGTGGATATGGGAAGCTCCCTCAACATCCTATTTTACAACGCATTCCATAGTATGGACCTCAATGAGGAGCGCTGATCGAATTCAGCAATGAGAAATGTTTATCGATCGGGACGATAAGGTCAGCAGTTGTGGCAGGAGAGTCTCAACTAAGAAAAGTCTTATTCTTGGACTTCATGGTAGTGGATGCACCATCTACCTACAACCTCATCCTGGGAAGACCGTGGCTTCACTAGAGTGAAGCAGTAGTCACCACCCTTCACCAGTGCATTAAGTATACCGATAACCACTCAGAAGGGACAATACGTGGGAACCAACCAACGACACGAGGCTCTGCCATTACGTTGCATTGAAGAAGATAGAATGTTCCCAGATCCAACGCTAACCACTCAGAAGGGACAATACGTGGGGACTAACTAACGACATGAGGCAACCATTACGCTCCACTGAAGGAGATAGAATGTTCCCAGATCCAACTAAAGTCCACAGGGCAAATTGAATAGAAGCCAGACCCAGTAACTGCGGAAAAGTCACTCCACTCACACGGAGATAAAATCCTAACAGCGGTGGCTCAACTTAAAAACGAAGAACATTCAAACATTATAGGAGCGATCCGCTTCTCAACACAACAAAGCAGAGAGTCATTGGAGACGGGAGCACATCCCTCGACAATCAGTTGGCGCGGAAGAAAACTCCCACACAAGGTTTACTTCTTAGTAAACTCGACGACATCAGCGAAGCTTGGCAGTTCGCTGAAGGTACTAACGATCCAGGAAGGTCCATACGAATTCACTTCAGAGACGAATCGACCTCTCTCCGCCAACAGTTAGTCTTTTCAGTTGTTTATTTTCCTTTCCGTAGTCAATGTAGAGTTTTAGTTCTTAGGAGCTTATGTGATTTGCAATCATTTAAGAAATAAAATATAATTACGCAAACACACTCTATTGATTACTCGAAAGAGCTAACAACGATCGCCCTGAGGCGGATACAAAAGACTACAAACTACGAGCATTTGAATCCAATGCGACATACAATAAAGAATCGCTTAAAAATTCCGACTCCAGAAGAAGATTCAAAAGCGACAACCAAGGTACCCAAAATGGACTCCTTAGCCTCTCCGAATAAGATTTTCCGTGAGGAAAAGCATAATGAAATAACACATCCAATTTGATGCCTCTACAAACACACCCCTCAAATAACGCCTGAGGTGGTACAAAATGAGCAACCGGGGGTCCCGTGAAAAGCCTGGCAAAGCTACGACCAACTCACTCGCTCGATCTGTTGAACCTGATGAACTTGGAACAAGTATCAAGTTGAGAAAAATTGATTGCACCCTGGCGCTGAAGGGATGAGAGGGGTGTCTAGGAGTCAATGGCCCACTCCGACAGGCCATGTCCAACTCCACCCCAACCCGCGATTCTAAATTCCACCACAGCGCGACATGAAAGAGCAAACCGAGAATGGAAGGAGACAATCATTCCAAGGTCAGTTGCTGGTATTATCTCTAAGATTAGGCACTTCGAAGCACCAATGGGGCACCAACACATAAACGACAGACTCATCCCTTGGGAGAAAGTTTGTACTTCTTCTTCACAATACGAGAAGAAATTAAAAGGTCTCAGCAAAACCAATTGGGTGTTCACTCAGAGCAGGTGACCACGCATAACAACAAGTCTTATCATGATTCATCGGAGCAGATGTAAGAACATTCGAAGACTCCAACATTGTAGATATCCTTCCAGGCTTTGGAAAACCCAAAGCTTTTTTTTTAGTAAGAGCATCTAAGGAGATGCGCTCCAAGGAAGATAATGCCTACAACGATGAAAAAACACCATTATATAGACATAGTGGTTCATCAAAACAGGCGCTTCAACTTTGACTGTCAGTATTGAATACCGTATGGGAAACGAGGAGACGACTGCTCCCAAGGAAACTGCATAGGACAACATTCATCCAATTAATGATGACGCACACAACCCTATTAACTCAGGGGAAGTAATCGATAATCAACCGTCTCGTGATCCATGCCGTACGCATGTTACCATGCATCTACGCTATACACGCAGCGTCTTGATCCTACGACAAACCCTAAGCTCAGCCCACTATTCAAGCATTATTTTATCATGTGCTTGACATGAGCATTAGAAACCCTAGTCACTTTTGACACATGGATCACACTTGCATATCACCAGTTGATTTAAGGTACTCCTGTCTCTTCAAAAAGAAACTCGTCCGCCTGATGCACTCTGCACGCGGATGAAGGTTCGCACGCCTGCCACAGGCAGAGCCCCTACCTAACTAGGCAAGCTTAGTTAGTTTCGGTTGATGACGACGACTTCTGGTTCATCCCGACACCTAGTCCGTCCAGTGTGGATGTCGATGGTTTAGGAAGCGGTAGTCTAATAAGTGTTATTACGCCTGGTAACGATGACTCGCTAGGGACTGTTGCCCCCCTCACAGACAACGGTTGACGAACCCGATTAGGTTAACCTAGCCAATGACGACTGACAATGACAACTTCTAATTAAAGCCCAGACCTGTAGCCCCCACTGCACGGGTGTAGATGGTTTGGATGGTGGGAACCTAGTCACTTCCGATTGATGTCAACGGTTCGCTACGGGACCACTGCTCTTCTACAGACCATAGTCACCGAATTACCAAGCCCAGACCTGTAGCCGGGTGTAGATGGTTTGGAAGGTGGGAGTTAGTCAGTCCCGAACAAATTCTGATGCTTGCCACATGACCACTGCTCTTCTACAAACCATGGTCGCCGAACCCCCTCGTCTTAAACTTGTCGCTTGCTCCGCACAGGTGTAGATGGTTTGGAAGGTGGGAACTAGTCAGTCCCAAACTGATGTCGACGGCTTGCCACGGGATTATTGCTTTTCAATAGACCATGATCGCCAAATTCTCACATCTCGAACCTGTAATTCACTGCACACAGGTATAGATGGTTCAAAAGGTGGGAGCCCAGTCAGCCCTGACTGATGTCAACGACTTTTCACGCGACCACCGCTTCCTTTCAAAATAGCGGTCACCGAAAAAATCACAGCTCACGTAGCAACTTCGTGCTCACACAGGCTAGCATTCTACTATCAGCAGTGGCCACTTAAGACGACCTAAAAATCTCCCGCTGACACACAGACGAACGCTACATGGAATGCCAGCCCGAGCTTGCGAAACCTAACTCGGGACAAGTGTTCTAGCTCAAAGACAACGCATGTGGTCGGCTACCATAGTTCACTCATGCCAGCAGCCGCAACCGACAGTCAGATATACAACTTAAGTCTCCAAAGGCTTACCTAGAGGATAAGCCACGAGTTGGGTAGCATAGCCCACTGCCAAAGCATCCGCATAACACCCACTATTCGATGTGACCAAGCAATAACGACTCTAAAACCTCACAGAAGAGTCACAATCATTGTACGACACAAATGGTCAGGCTCTTAACACCAAACATACCACTCGGCTTCCTGCTAACCCCACAAGACCCGTGTCAACGTAAAACGACAAGGCAAAATGAAAAGTGCGAGACAAGAAGACTGAACACAATGCGAGTACAAGACGTACTCAAAATGAATATGTTTTCATTAAGTTGAAACAACAAAGTACAACTACACAAATTCTATTCCTCTCCAGGAGGGCGTACAAAAACAAGATAACTAAGCTTCACAGTGGAAGGAGCAGGATATGAGTCTGTACGTGTCTCAATTTGAGCATCATGATCCGGATCGCCCTCTTTCTCTGATGACGCAAAGACCACTGCTAGGTCTGCGTATGACATCTTCTTATAATACGCGAGGTCCCATTCTGGATGCTCCTCATTCATAAGCGTCAGCAGCTTTAAACTCCCATGCACGACCCAAGAAATTCACACTTGCCCTGTGCCTTAAGAAGTTTTTCCTTGCGCGCCTTTGCTTCAGCGAGTTCATGTTCCAATATCTCCAGCTGGCCAGTCAACGCATCAACCTGAGACTGCTCCATAGCAAGACTACTCTTAACAACGCTGAACTCTTGTTGCTCCAGTTGAAGCTGATCTTCAGCCTTCCTGGCTACCCGGGCATTGAATTCCACGTCAGCTTCTAACTGCAGTCTCTGTGCAGCCCATTCAGCCTCTTTCATGGCATTCTCCTCAGCAAAAGACTGCAAGTCAGAGCGCGTCTTATCCGCAGCTTCCTGCGCATCCTCCAGATCAATGAGAATCAAATCCAACTCTTGCTTGAATCTGTCCCTCGCGGACACCGCCTTTGCCAAATGCGACTCAAGGGCTTTCAGATGAAACCTCTGAGTCTCCGCAACAACAGCTGACTGCCCCAGCCTCTTCTACTCAATTTGCTGCCTCAACAGCTCAATCCGAACAGTGCATCAGCAACTTCTACATATTAGAGAAGACACGCTCCATGGTGTATACCCTCTCATAAGCCGCCTCGACTTCCATCCCAGCAACGCCCACCTGGCTCAAATGAGACATTCCCAACATAAGATGCTTTAAACCTTTGTCCATACGCCCTTCTAGCGTATCCTCCTCGGGTTTTGGAGCGTGGTCCATTAGCTAGCTATGACGCTTGCTTATGTGCTTCTTTGTAGCATAGTCCACGTCAACCTCCTGGAGCCAAGCCTTGTTGCTCATCTTCACTACATCCAAAGCAAACAAACTTATCTGCGCATCCGGATGGAGCTCTCCCAGATGCGCAATTATGCCAGCATCGTCTTTTGTAGTCGCCACTGCTCAAAGGCCCTCATCCAAGGCCTTCCTTTTGTCACCAGCAGCTGACCTTTTATTGTGAGTCGGCTTAGCGGAATCCAAAGAAAGAGAATGAAGCGAATCGTCCAACGGACCCTCCATCACCCTGATATACGACCTGGAACGAGATGGTGAACAATGCGAACTACAAGAAGGATGGCCCACATCACTGCGGCCACTGTCCGATGATCTATCAGTGGAGCGATTGGACTCTGGGACCTCAGGCGAATCCTCATCAGAAACCCCCAATAAAACGATTCTAGATTGGTCAGCACCAGTAGAAGCTGCCACAGTCTTAAAAAATTGACTTATCTTCAAAAAACTTGAGGCCCTTGGCCAAAGTCTCATCGTCAAGATGGTTTTGGTGAGCCATGAAAAAGGTGAACAAACTTTCACTCAAGAGATATACAAAGCAGAATTTCTAAAACCAAATAAATGGAAGAGTCAATCTCCACAGAAAGGAAGATCTAAATAGGGATTGGTTTCCCACCTCTTCTCCACTAAACCGACGCACACTTAATTAATGAAGCGCACGACTCAAGGAATAATTTAGACTTGATCATCATGAGCGGCATATCCTTTCAAGAAGTGAATTAGTGGACCAATGCGATGTCCCACTAACTCGGGGGGAGTTAATGATACACCAAAATGGTCTCTCTTCTACATCGTACATGTGTAATGATGATCTCGAGAAATAATAGGCCCGAGCCTCAGCCCAACACTGATCCGGCCCAAGCAGCTCCAAGCCTGCATCGTGCAATCTGCCAGATAGACCGAAATCATCATAGCCTATTAAGCCCACGCGTCTCACAACTATCTTTAATAAACGTAAGCCCTGTTAAGGCAAGTATGTCGAGGATCACCTTCGGACAGACAAGACAGTAGCACTTCGCTTCCATCCAAGGATTGTGATTTCGTTTTTCGAGTTAATTTTAGTTTCTTAATTTTAAGAAATGTTTCGTGAAATATTTCGTTTTGTGTAGAAAAAACGTAAAAATTTTGGTTGTAATTTCGAATTTAATAATATAAGTTATAAATTTTAGACTCTTAAATATTACATAAAATTTTTCACACGACTCGTAGTGTCATATAGACTATATATTACATAAAAATCACTCATATAATAAACTTTTGATACTAAAATAACATTATAGCATGTTAAAATATACGAAGATTAAAATATTTATTTCGTTTCTTTGAAAATTTTTGACATATTTCGGATTTCGAGAGAGATTTCGGTAACTTCAAAATAAGAAATATTTAGCAAAATTTCGACATATTTCGAGAAATAAGCAAATACTAGAGTATAAGTCGCACATGGAAACTTCTATCTATGGACTACTCTATGATTGGAAATTATCTCCAGCGTATCTAGGAGCACAAGGCTAACAGGGAAACTCTCCTTCACATCACAACTCCTAATTAGATAAAGATCTCCACAAAAAAATTTCTTCCCTAAATTACGCCACCGATGACTTGGTCGAACCAAAACTCTAGCACTATAAATAAGACATGATGTTGGTAAACTAAAGTATGCTACAATTTCCTGTTTACAACATTACGCATTCCTCAAATCTCTGTTTGACTTTAGCATCGGAGTGTCATCAGCCACCACAACGGTTGTCCGTGGCTCACATGCGTATCTTGTGCAGGTTAGCAAGTTTGCAGGTCAAGGTCAAAACAGGAAGCGAAAATTGACTGCATCACCTATAATGGCATGTTTGTTAATATAACACAACTATAAGGGAAAACTAAACAAATGAAAAATGGTGAAAAAAGTTAGTGGAATGTAGATGTGGAGAGAAATTTTTTGTGCGTTTTTTTTTTCAAAATTAAAATTGTCACAACTATTTACTTGGTTGTCGAAGTTTGGTAAATTTGGTATCATTGGAATGTTTTTTGAAGATCTTTCCAATGAAACTAGTAATCAATACAAACAATAAAATTTAAAATAGTTATTTTATTTCTAAATAATGTATAATGCATTTCATGTCGTTAGTATTTTTCAAATAAATGAGACGAATCCATCATCCCATGAAAAAATAAGAAGAGATGAGACAGACATCTTAATGCACATTTAAACAAAAATCATAAACTTCATGTTTTGGCAAATTCAAGGTTTAGAGGAGAACTCACTCTTGGCGTTTGAATTTTTTTTCAACTGAATCAAATTTTTGCCGAATCTAACCCTTAGTTTATATTATATATTTTTACCTTAGAATAAACTTGCACTTCAAAATTGATTGAGAGAAAAAATTGGGGATGGTGGTGAGGGTGTTAAGTACATGACACTTAGCAAACAAAAAGTACGCGGAATGCTCACGACACAAGGACTACCCTATTCTATACTACAACTCAGAATTGTGTTTCACTATTCATTGCTGACTGTGACAAACATCAAATCATAAATAATTTGAGATAAAAGATGGTCAGGAATGAAATATGGGAGCTATATTGAGGATTGAGATTTATTTTCTATGATGACATGTTTGTAAATATAAAATATGTATAAGGGCAAAGAATATGAAAAATAGTGAAAATAGTTGGTAGAATGTACATATGGTGAAGAGAAAAAGTATTATGTTTTTTTCTCAAAACAAAATTATTATCACTATCTACGTAGTTGCCAGATTTTGGTAAACTTGGTACTGTTGAAATGTAATTTTTAATATCTTTTCAACAAAACCAATGATAAATACAAACACTTAAAATTGTAAATTTTGTATTTTATTATTAAAAACATGTAAGTATTTTTTTTATATTTTCTGGCCTAAGTACAATATTTTTTAAAGAATTGGTTAAACATTTTAATGAACATTCAAACAAAGACCCCGAACATTCAATCGATTCTTATTTTAACCGAGTTTGATTATGAAACAATTAGTTTACATTCTAAAATATGATTTTTGTTATGGAACTGACTGAGTGCAATGGTATAATTAGCAGTAAAACAAAAGTGTGTTTGCAGTGCCAAAGACTCTAACATTCAATGGATTATAATTTTTACCAAGTTTGACGCTAAAATAAGTATTATTTTTAATGTAAAATTGAGTTGCACCTCAAAAAAATTAGTTTACATTCTAAAATATGATTTTTTTTATGAAACTAATTGAGGGCAATGGTAGGAATAACAGTGAGGGTATCCAGCTCATGATGATTAGCAGCAAAATAATGTATATGGAGTCCCAATGGCATGGGTAATATCCTAGTATATATTACAATTCATAGTAGTATTTTTACTATTCATTACTGATTAGGACAAACTATAGACTGAAGATAAAAGTTGGCTAGGATTGAAAATTGGAAAATGTGTCGAGAGTTAAGATTCATTTCCTATGATGGTATATTTGTAAATATAAAAATCTAGAATGACAAACAAAATGAAAAAAATTATGAAAAAAATTGGTGGAATGTACATGTGGCAGAGAGAAAAAATATTGTGTTTTCCATTTTTTAAAATTAAAATTATCATAACTATCTACTTCTGTGAGTTTACAAAAACAAACTCATCCACTAGAAATTCCCTAAGATCACTTTATTTAATGCATATAGAGCAATTACACACCCAACTTTAGAAAGCCAAAGGACTCCTTGTAGTTGTAGAAAGTGGAAAAATGTTGTAGAAGTTTGAATTTATATTTAAAAGTCAAACATTAAATTGAAAGCATAACCTTGTTTATCTATTTTTACAACACACAGATATCAATTCTTTCAAATGGTTTTGCTGACAATAAGGGGCTATTTTGGTTGGATCTAGAAATTGACCCGATGTTGCTTTAATTGAAAATTATGATTGACTCATTGGTTCTTGAATGCATATAGTGAAAGGTAGCAAAATATGATTCATCCATTGTTGTTTTAATTGGAAAGTACATTTGACTCATTGTTTCTTGAATGCATATAGTGAAATGTCACTATGAAAGAAGTGCAAAGTAAATAGTAAGCTTTTTTTAGATTAAAATTTGACTTTGTGGAGTTGACATTAGTAGAGTTTTGTGTTTGTTTAATAAGTTTGAGCTTAAAGAATTTGAGATGATGTAGTTAAGAATCTGAGATGATGTGGTATAAATTTAAAGATTTGAAAAAAACTTCTTTAATGCTTGCCTTTTTCTCCATTAGCAATTGGTTATATTAGAAGCTTACAAAAATGACTTTTGTACAAAATTCAAATCCTGAAGAAATGAAGTCAGTAATTTTTTTTTTTCCAAACAACTTTATACTAATTAGTTTTCTAATTTCAGATATCTAATTTTTTATTTTTTTCATACAGATGTAGTTCAATCGTTTAGCCATGAATGCATCGCAAGTGATACCTGATTTCACTACCAATTTTACTGGCACTACACCATAAAAGACAATTTGTAACACACTAGCTTTGTTTCTAAAAAAATTCGTAACACCACAAAAATCTTGTAAATCAAGACATTACAAATATTAGCAACACCTCGAAGTGTAACAACCTTCAAAGTTTGTAACAATTTTCCAAGGTTGGTAATGACACTGTAACATGTTACAATATTCAAATATTAGCAACACCCCACAGTGTTACAAATGTTGTTTTTACAAAAATTAATATGTAAAATTTTATTTGTTTTTAATTAAATAAATAAATAAGGTATCAACAAACGAATGACATCCAATAACATTATAAAACCCAAATATTCAAATACCAGTGTTAATGCCTAAATTAAAATAATCTTGCAACCATTACTAAGTGAAATAGTTGCAATCAATTACAACATCGTTTCTCATATTAAATCAGTATTTAAGAAAAAAAACATACATGTATCAAGTACATCGTTAGTATGCTAACACTAAGAAAACTAAAAAAATGTTCCAAGTTCTCTCGATAATTTCATATTGGACATCATCCCTTGTATCACTGACCCAACATATCCCTAAAACGCACCATTCATCATATTAGTACATAACAATAAGAAAAATTATACATAACAAAAACAATATTGAATAAGAAAAATAACACATTACATGTCCATATAAGCAAGAAGATACCAATAATCAACATAACTTCATCTGGACCCTGAAATCCACATACATAGAAACCTAGAACATTAGCCCCAGAGTTGTGATTAGGAGAACATGTTTGCAAGTCTACTATGATTTGGGTTCTTGTTACCTACCCCTTTAAATGTCAGTGTTAAGAAAACAAAGATGATACTCTTCAATAAAAGGAGAATATTGTTAACATCACAAATGTCACAATATAGTTAACCCCATGCTTGAGCACATTTAAGTTTGAAATGTTGGCCCAAGTGTAACACTTGTAAAGTTTGTTGCTTTAATGGGCCTGGTTTTTTTTTTTTTTTTTTTTTCTCTTTTTTATGAGTTTAGCCATAGCAATCTCTTTTTGAAGAGTTAAAATATAAGTCGCACTAGAGAGATTCACATACATTGTGTGTGACATTTTTGTATTTGTGATTGACATGCATGTATAAAGGATGCGACTACCTCGCACCATCATTTTCTCTCTCTCATACCATTATACTCTCTCACACCACCTACTTTCTTTCTCACACCACTTATATAAACAAAAACATTCTTTTTTTCTCCCTCACCATTCAAATCGATCGACAATGGTTCCTCCCTCCCCCATTTGAAATTTCTTGCAAATCTATTCTAAATCTCTTGTAAATCTCCTCCCTCTCCCTAAAAAACTCTCAAAATCCCCTTAAAGTTGAAACCCTTAAACCCAAACTCAATAAATATGCATAACTTAACATAACATACAAACCCAAACTCAAAACGAAAAAAAACAAAACATAGAGTAAATTTCGAACCAATTTAAACCCTCAATTGAGACTGATTCTCAAGCTCATCAAATACAAAAGTTGCAATACTCTAAGTTATCTAATAAACACAACTTGAATCACTTGAAAATGTTTTGAAATGAACAAGTTATGGTCATTTTACTAAAGTCGCGCACATTTGTCCGAAAAATGAAAACGAGATAGTGTTCCTGACTGTCGGCCAACTTATGTGCACTCTGCGAATAGAAATTTTTTTCCTGTTCTACGCGACTTTAGTAAAATGACTATAACTTGCTCATTTCAAAACATTGTCAAGTGATTCAAGTTATGTTTATTAGAAAACTGAGAGTACTACAACTTTTGTGTTTCGATCAACTTGAGAATCAGTCTTGATCGAGCACATAAGTTGGCCAAAAGTCAGGAACACTATCCCATTTTCATTTTTGGGACAGATTTGCGCTACTTTAGTAAAATGATCATAACTTGCACATTTTCAAGTGATTCAAGTTGTTTATTAGATAACTCATAGTACTACAATTTTTGTGTTTTGATGAGCTTGAGAATCGGTTTCAATTGTGGGTTTAAATTAGTCGAAAGTTATCATGTTTTGCATTTTCTTTGTTTTGAGTTTGAGTTTCTCTGTTATGTTTAGTTATGCATATTTATTGAGTTTGGGTTTAAGGGTTTCGACTTTGAAGGGATTTTGAGAGTTTTCGAGGGAGAAGGAGGAGATTTGGAAGCGATTTGAGTGCGGGGGGAGATTTTGAAGAGATTTGGAAAGGAGATTTCGAATGGAGGAGGGAGGAATCATTGTTGATTTGAATGGTGAGGGGAAAATTGATGGTTTTTGTTTATATAGGTGGTGTGAGAGAGTAAAAAAAAAAAAAAAACTCAATGGTGGTGTGAGAAAGTAAAAAACTCAATGATGGTGTGAGAAAAAGGATATGATGGTGTGAGGTAGTCGTTGCCATGTATAAAACTACCAGATTTTATGCTATATTGGAAGCAAACAATGGTTAAATGTTTAAAACTACCTGATTAAATGTGTCTAAAATATATTGGAAGCAACCAATGGTTAAATGCTTAAAACTACCTGATTTTGATAAGTACAGCTTTCTCCTTGTCACTTTGCATAAACTTTCCTTCAAGATTTGTCATCAAACACCAGGATACTTGTTAATCAAAGGTGTCAGTACACTTCCGGACATAAATCCTGTAACAATGCATCACACGTGTCAACACATAAACTCATGTCGATACTAGATGATAAAATGTACTTCATGCAAATAAGCAAGACCCGTGGCAGTTCCTATTGCGATGCCATGCAACCTCTCCCATTCTTATCACCATTTCTTTGCTAAACAAATACTTGTCCAATGATCCATTCTTCATGTATTCGTATACAAGTGCACTCATCAGATGGTCAAAACAGAATCTTCTCACTAGGTTGATATGGTAGGTTTTCTTTCTATCCATATTGTAGATAAATTTCTCTACCATCCCTCCATCAACCTGCAAGACTTGAACCATGTTCAAGGTTGGGTCTGCTGTTACCAGTGTCACATTTTTCACTTGTTCATCCATGCATTGTGTTTTCCTCCAACAAAAACAGACAACCATTTCGAAAAATTACAATGATTACACCTACTATGGTGGCACCTTCAAGTTATGATAATTAAGAACAATACCATCGCATGGTGAGGTGTTTCAACAACAAAGAGCGATGTATATTATATATCATTCATACACAGTCTTCATCAACAAAGAATGATATATTATTGGGTGGAGGGGCGAAGACTCTGCATGAGAACTTACTGAAACCATTGTCACATGTTGAAGGAGAAAAAAATGGAAGAGAACGGGGAAGCCGGAGAGGAGGAAGAGGTGGCAGCTGATTGCATTAATTCCGGGGTAGTCCAGAGAATAAACTAGAAACTTAGCATCACAAATGAAAAGGCAAATAACTTAATGCAGAGTTATACAAACAACAACACCCTGTAAATGTTATCCTTAAGGTTCTATACAGGGCATGGTTGGATTACCCTTCGGGGCCAGTAATATTAAACTGTAATGAAGTGAATATGTAAAATAATTAAAATAATGTAAAAAAAGAAAAACACACAAAAACTTGTGGATTAGGAATTAGAAGTCAGACATTCAAGAACAAGGGCAGTGGCTAATACATAAGCATTTTTGACATGTGAAACTCAAAAGAGTGATGGGGGTATTGAGAAGTTGATCTTGCGCCTTGCTGGCGTGTCAGCCACATTCGTGTCAACCGCTAACTGCACTACAACTTTTATATATTAATAGCAGTATTAACTTGAGAAGAATAAAGACTAAATTGTTGTTTTCTTGTCCATATTCCTTAAAAAAGTTTCTGATTCCGAATATGTACTAAGAATATATGCAATTACGTTTTTTTTCATGCATAGTCAATAATATTGATAGAACGAGAACTGGCCATGGTAGTAAAATACACTTGACAGAAAAAGTGGAATCTCAGGATAACCCCTGATACACTATCATGAATGTCAATCAACGCGGTCTTCACGCACACCCGGAAGTATGACAATGTCAACTTAAACATGAAAAAACTAAATGTTAAAACTAAAAGAAGATCATGGGATTACGTTGTTCAGAGAACTAGGTAGCATATCCAAAAAGACAAACCTAACTATGAAGATGGATTTATAACTAGATGGTTTAGGTCTTGCTTGTTTAGAATCAAATAATACTATTGGTGATACATCGAAACTTCCTATCATCTACACCGTACACATGTCATGATGATCTCAAGGAATAACAGACCCAAACATCAGTCTAGCACTAATCCGGCCCAAGTGGCATCAAGCCCCCGAAGTGCAGTCCGTCAGTCGGACCCGAATTACTATAGCCTACTAAGCCCACACGTCTCACATCCATCCCCAGTACTCGTAAGACCTATTGAAGAAAATATCTAGGGGATCATCTTTGGACGGGCAAGCCAACAATAATTTTTCTCAAACTAGGAAGTAAATATCAGAGTATACATCGTATGTACAAACTTTCGCGTATGGACAACACTCCAATGGGAAACTACTTCCCGCGTATCTAGGAGCACAGGTTTAATAGGAAAACTTCCCTCCTCAAGATGACTTCTAATTAGATAAGGATCTCCAGGAAGATCTTTTTCCCTAAACTATGCCACCAATGGCATAGCCGAACTAGGACTCCAGCACAAATAAGACAGGAGGTTGGTGAATAAAGGTACACTACAAATTCTCTGTTTACCGCTTTAAGCCTTCCTAAGAGCTTTGTCTTACTTAAGCATCGAATTGCTATTGGCCACCACAATGGTGGTCCGTGGCTCACTTGCGTTCCTTGTGCAGGTCAGTAGGTCAAGATCAAGCAAGGAGTGAAAATTGACTGCATTAGTATGGCGTCGTCCGTGGGGATGACAAAGTTCCTAGCAAAGCATTGACATCATCTCTCCTCAGAGTCCAGGAAGATGGTGACCACTAGATCCCATAACAATGGAGACAAAGGGTGCATCGAACGCTCAGATTGGCGCTATACCACCACTTCCAGCGATACCGTCAACACAAAGGGAGGAGGATCGCACCCCCGTGCCAGCAGCGGCAGTGACGGACCCCAGGATGGATTCACTATCATCCCAGATACAACAGATCACTAAAGCAATGGAGATCCTCACTCAGCAGAACCCTCCACCCACTGATGGAGATCAGGGGCAGCACAAACCTCAATCTCTAGACGACAACAAAAAACAGGTAGGAGAGTCAAGCCCTAGCCAGTACTCACTGGACTAGAGGTGGTGGTGCTGTCAACAAAGATCCAGCTTTTAGAGCCGACAAAACTGCCACGCAGAACCCCCTCCACCGAAGGGCTCACAACCTAGATGTGTTGTTTAACCTTTTTGTTCCCCGTTAATGGACCAAATCATAAACGAAGTTCTGCAAAAAAAATTCAGCCCCCCGAAGTTTGAGTTCTACGACGGGACAACTGACCCGCTTGATCACTTGCGCCATTATCAGCACGTGATGGCGCTCAAAGAAGGTTCTGAATCAGTGTTGTAGGACGTCCCTACCAGCCTGAAGAAGTTAGTGCTGACCTGGTTCCATAGCCTCCCGCCAAAGTCAATCGACTCATTCAAGACGCTAGCCAAAACATTCCTTACACGCTTTGTTGGCAGCCAGCGGATCAGGAAGAGCCCTCTTATACTTTCCCTGAGGCAGAAGTCAAATGAGACACTAAGGGAATATGTCACGCACTTCAATGATGAGCTGACGCTCATTGACGGCTGCATTGATGATACTTCCGTTATGGCTTTTACTGCGGAGCTAAGGATAGAAAAGTTTTATGACTTCCTCACCCTGCAATCCCCCATTGATATGGCATACCTGCTGAAAAGCGCCCAGTGGTACATCACCTTGGATGAAATGATTAGGGGTGGGCAAAAATAGATTTAAATTCGGTTAACCGACCGAACCAGTTTTCAATTTTGGTTTGGTACCCGAACCGAAATATGATTGGAAAGAAAATCATTTAAACCAAACCGAAACCGATTATAAACGTTCGGAGTCAATCCACGGTTCTAAACCGACCGATTAAAACTAAACCGTTTATATATATATATATATATATATATAAATACAAAAACAGGTAGACGTCAATACCTGATTGGTGTAACAAATGCTCTGTAGTGCACTCTGTTGCGCTGAATCATGCCCAAAATAAAAACCCAAAACGCACGCAACCCTTTCTCTCTCGGTTTCTTTCTTTCACTCTCAAATCCAAACGGTTGCCAAACCCTAAACCTAAATCTTCTTCTTTCGATCTGATCATCTGAGACTCCAACACTCTGTTGCACTAAACATCTACGCCTTCTTTCGATCTCTCTCACTCTCTCAACAATCATCATCAAGTGTAATTGCAGTTCGTAGTTTTGATTTCTTCTTCTTCTTTTTATCTATTTTCAATTTCATTTATCTTGTTTGTTGTTGGATATGTCTTGTTGTGGTTTGATCTGCTTGTTTGTAGTTCAATTTCTCTCTTTCGATCTCTTGTTTGTTGCGTCGATATTTTGTTTTATTTGTTGTTTGTTGCTTCGATATCTTTCGGCCCAACCAAACCGATCCGAAATGCGGTCCAACCGATTTCATTGATTTACAAATAAAAAATTCGATTTTGGTTTGGGTTTTGGACAAACCGAATGAAATCGGTTTGAAATTAATTTGGGTCTCAAAATCGAACCGAACCGATATTGACCACCCCTAGAAATGATAGCGGTCAAGAAGGAAACTGAAATAGAAAAGAAACCCTTCGATTATAGAGACTGAAGTAAGGGAAAGAAACAAGAAGACGAAGAGAGGAACAAATGAAAGTGCAGCGACAACAGGTTGGACTCTGTCCATGCCAGGCTAGAAAAATCTTCCAACTATGTCGGGTGCAGGACCATAACCCCCCTCAAGTCTGACTTGATAGACGTCCTCAATTCCATGAAGAGTTGCGAGGATCTAAAATGGCCCCAATAGCAGTGTGAAAAAACCCCTCCAAACGCAACAACAACAACAAGTATTTCTCATTCCACAAGGAGGGTGGACACAACACCAACGACTATAAGAGTCTCAGAAACGAGATCCAGTATAGGATCCAAAAGGGCAAGCAAAAGGAGTTACTGGGCTAAAACAAAAGTAGGACCGAACCAGAGAAAGAGGAGAAGCGGTCAAAGAAATCGAAAATGAGGCTCCGGGCATTATATATGTCCTTAATGGGGTCGGATGAGAAGGGGAGCAGTCAAACAAGTCCCGAAAGTGGATACTTCTTGAGATGCAGACACAGCCCACCAACCCAGGACCGAAAGTGTATTACTCTCGAGTACAAAATTCAATCTCGGCTTTGACTTTCATAGATAAGGACCTCGAAGGCGTCCACTCACCACAAAATGACGCTATTGTCATTTCGGCCTTTATTGCAAAATGAGAAGTAAAAAGGGCCCTGGTAGACACGGGAAACTCCCTCAATGTCTTGTTCTATAATGCATTCCGCAGCATGGACCTCAAGAAAGATAACTTAACACCCTCCAGCTACCCGTTGATAGGGTTTAGCAGAGAAAAATGTTGCCCCAGCGGGAAGATAAAGCTAGCAGTGGTGGTAGGAGAGTCACAACTGAAGAAGGTCAGGTTCCAGGCAGACTTCATGGTGGTAGAGGCACCGTCTGCCTATAACCTCATCTTGGGAAGGCACTGGCTTCACTAGATGGAAGCAGTAGTCTCCACCCTTCATTAGTGTGTCAAGTATACAACCAACCACTCAGAAGAAACTATTGGTGGAAACCAACCAACAGCACGGGGTTCCACTATGTTGCGATAAAGCAAATAAATTGTTCTCAGGTACAACTCGAACCCGCTAGACAAGTTGATCAGGAGACAGACTTAAAAACTGGGGAAGAGTCATCCCTCCCAGATAAGAACAAAGACCCAACAGCAGTGGCTCAACTTAGTGATGGTGAACAATCTAGCATTACTGGCGTGGTTCGCCCTCGAGCCCGACAGGACGTCTGGCCAAGGGAAGAAGTCATCGCACATGGAAGCACATTCCCACATCTGTCAGCCCCTGCGGGAGGACCCTCCCACACAAGGTTTACTCTCCAGTAACCTCACTTGACAATTCACCGAAGGTAGTTATGATCCAAGAAAAGGCCATGCAAATTTACTTCAGTGCTGGATCAACCTGTCTCCGCCAAAAGTAAATGAATCCAGTTGTTTAGCTTTTTTTCAGGTTTCAGTTTAGAGGCTTAATTCTTAAGAACTTATGTGATGTGGACTCATTTTAGAAATAATGAGAAAATTACGCAAACACACTCTATTGATTACTGGAAAGATGTTACAACATTCGCCCAGATGACGGGTATAAAAGATTACAAACTACAAGCATCCAGATCTGATGCAATGAACGATGAAGATTTCCCTAAAACAGTCAAACTTCATAAGAACACTCAGAAGTGACAACAAAGGTACCCAAGGTCATAGACTGCGATACCCACTAGGAATTTCGCTTTGCGATTTCTTTGGAGAAGATGATTTACGAGCAAGAGCAAATGTACAAAAGAAGTATGAAATAGTGCACTCAATTCAATACTCCGTCAGACCCACCTCGCAAGAATGACATGAGGTGGTACAAAATCAGCAACCCAAGGCCTCGCGACACGCCTGTCAAAGCTACAGCCAACTCATACACTCGATCCGCCCAATCAGCCGAACCTGGGACAAGAATCACGTTGAAACAAATCGAGTGCACCCACCCGTTGAGGGATGAGATGGGCGTCTAGGAATCAATGGCCCACTCCGACAGGCCATGTCCAACTTCACTCCGCCCCACAACTTCGAGTTTCAGCGCAGCGCAATGTGTCAAAGCTAGCTGAGGAGGGAGGAAAGCAACAGCTCCAAAGTTGGCTATTGGTGTTATCTAAAAAATTATGTGGTTTGAAGCGTTGACGGAGCACCAACACATAAAAGACAGACTTGTCCCTTGAGGGGAAGTCCGTACTTCTTATTCACAATACGAGAAGAAATTACAAGGTCATAATGAACCAATCGGGTGGTCACCCGAAGCGGGTGACCACACATAACAACAAGTCTTCTCAAGACTCATTGCTGCAAATGTCGAACATTCAGAAACTCAAAGAACATAAACGCTCCATAAGCCTTTCGAAAACCCAGAGCATATTCTTTGAGTAAAAGCATCTGCAGAAGATAATACCTACAACGGTGAAGAAACATCATTATATAGACGTAGTGGCTCACCAAACAGGGGCATCTGCATTAAATACCAGCATTGAATACCGTATGGGAAAGAAGGAGGCGACAGTTCCATGAAAATCGCACAGGTTCACATTCAATTCAATTAATTAATGACGTTGCACACTACCCATTAATTGGGGGAGTAACCGATACCCTATCGTCTAGCAATCTATGTAGTACACATGGCACCATGATCCTGCGGCAGGACCTAGTTTTTTCTTATATAGGTCCACTAGCTCGGTCACTATCCGGGCAGCAGTCTACCACGTGCACTGACGCAAGCAGCAGAGGCCCTAGTCACTCTTGACACACGGAACACACCTACATATCACCTGCTAATTTAAGGTACCTCTTTTTAAATAATTTTCATTGAAA
This sequence comes from Berberis vulgaris, assembly GCA_963556465.1. Classification (NCBI taxonomy): domain Eukaryota; kingdom Viridiplantae; phylum Streptophyta; class Magnoliopsida; order Ranunculales; family Berberidaceae; genus Berberis; species Berberis vulgaris. Next base: position 51,812,034 of record OY747133.1, on the reverse strand, counting down.
TTAGTGGAAACTAATCAGCACAATGCACTCTGATTTCGAAAGTATGCCCCAACACCCTTAATAGGAGGAGCCCCAACCTAGCTAGGTAAGCTCAGTCAGTTTCGACTGATGGCGACGACTTCTAGTTCACCCCAAACGCCTAGTTCGCTACGCACGAATGTCGATGGCTTAGGAAGTAGGAGTCTAGTTAGTGCTCTCACGCCTGATGACGATGACTCGCCAGGGATCATCACCCCCTCCCCACCCTCGGGGACGATGATCGCCTAACCCAATTGGGTAAGCTTAGTCACCGACGATTGATGACAATAGCTTCTTGTCTCCCAAGTCTGTAGCTCGCTGCGTGCGGGTGTAGATGGTTTGAAAGGTAGGAGCCTAGTCAGTTTTGACTAGGGCTGGGCAAGTACGGATAACCGGCCCAAATTGTAAAAACCGAAAATCGTACCGAAAAAATCGGGCCTGTGTTTATGAGGCCCGAAACCGAACCGAGTTGACCGGTTAACCGAGGTCCCGGTTAACCGATTTACGGGCCGGTTTCGGTTCTAAGAGCAAAAAAATTCTACAGTAAAAAAAAAAAAAAAAATTTCATCGTCAGAAATTATATCAAAAAATTACAAAAAAAAAAAAAATACATCAAATTACAACATCAGATCTGTAATACTTCATTCTGTAACTGTAACCATACAACAAAATTACTTTATTCATTAATCGAGATCGAGATCTGATCGAGATGAGATCGAGATCGAGATCGATATTTGATCGAGATGAGATCGAGATCTGATCGAGATGAGATCGAGATCGAGATCTGATCGAGGATCTGATCTGATCGAGATGAGATGATATCTGATCTGATCGAGATGAGATCTGATCGATCTCTGATGATCAGATGAGATCGAGATCTGATCTGATCGAGATGAGATCGAGATCTCTGATCGAGATGGTATCTGATCGATCTCTGATCAAGATCTCTGATCAAGATCTCTGATCAGATCAGATCAGATCTAGGGAAAGGAGGGGAGAGGGAGGCGGCTCGGCCATCGATCAGCATCACCATCGATCATCATCGCATCAGCATCAGCATCACCATCGATCATCATCATCCATCGAGCATCAGCATCGATCAGCATCACCATCGAGCATCTCTGATCTGAGATCTGGAAGAAGAAGGAGGAGATCTGATCAGGGAGAGATCTGGAAGAAGAAGGCGGAGCATCTCTGTGGCGGAGCATCTCTGTGTGTGAGAGATCTGGAAGCAGAAGCATCTCTGTGGCGGAGCATCTCTGTGTGTGAGAGATCTGGAAGAAGAAGCATCTCTGTGGCAAGAAGGCGGAGCATCTCTGTGTGTGAGAGATCTGGAAGAAGAAGGCATCTCTGTGTGTGAGAGATCTGGAAGAAGAAGGCGGAGCAGAGATGATCTTCGACTCTCTACGTGGAGAGGAAGGAGGCGGTGAGTCACTGGATCTGGCTTTACACTCTGGATCTCGCGAGGAGGCGAAGAGAAGAAGAGAAGGATTGGCTTTACACTCTGGATCTCGCGAGGAGGATGAGAGGAGGCAGAGAAGGGGATGGGAAGGAAACCCTAGAGAAATTTTTTTAGAGACTTATGAAGCCCAGGATTTATATTTTCATTTAAGTCGGGCCGAACCGATTAACCGACGGGCTTCAGAAATGGAAACCGAGGCCCGGACAAGAAACTTCGGGCCGGGCCGGGCTTTTACAACCGAAATTTTTTTAATTAATTAAAACCGAACCGAACCGACCCGATCGGTCCGGTTATCGGTTAGGTCCGGGTTTTCGGTCCTAAATGCCCACCCCTAGTTTTGACTGATGTCGCGGCTTGCTACGAGACCATTGTTATTCTACAGACCACGGTCTCTGAATTTGCTCATCCCAAATCTGTAGCTCGCTGCGTGCGAGTGTAGATGGTTTGGAAGGTAGGAGCCTAGTCGGTTTCGACTGATGTCGACAGCTTGCCACGAGACCACTACTCTTCTATAGACCATTGTCGCCGAATTTCCAACTCCCAAATCTGTAGCTCGCTCCGCACGGGTGTAGATGATTTGAAAGGTGTGAGCCTAGTCAGTTTCGACTAATGTCGATGGCTTGCCACGGGATCACTGCTCTTCCACAGACCATGGTCGTTGATCCAACTCCCAAATCTGTAGCTCGCTCCGCGCGAGTGTAGATGGTTTGGAAGGTGGGAGCCTAGTAAGTTCTGACTGATGTCGACGGCTTGCCCGGGACCACTATTTTTTTTAGACCATGGTCGCCGAATTTTCAGCTCCAAAATCTGTAGTTTGATCTGTGCTGGTGTTGATCGTTTGGAAGATGGAAGCATAGTCAGTTTTGACTGATGTCGCCAACTTGTCACAGGAACACTGCTCTTCTATAGAACATGGTTGCCGAATTTGCTCATCTCAAATCTGTAGCTCGCTCTGCACGAGTGTAAATGGTTTGGAAGGTGGGAGTCTAGTTAGTTTCGACTGATGTCGAAGCTTGTCACGGGACCACTGCCGCCGAATTTGCTCATCCCAAGTCCGTAGCTTGCTCCACGCTGGTGTAGATGGTTTAGAAGGGGAGGCTTGTCAGTTCTGACTAAAGTCGACGGCTCGCCACGAGACCACTGCTCTTTCGCAGAATAGTGGTCGTCAAATATGATTACAGCTCAATTGGCGTCTTCACCCCGCATGGGCTGACATCCCATTATCGGCAATGGCCTCTTGAGCCGACCCGAAAACTAATTCGCTTAGCGCGGATGAATGCTACACAGGCGACCAGCCCGAGCTTACAAAACCTAACTCGGGCCAAGCGATCTTGCTTAACTACAGAGGACAATGCATGTGCTCAACTATAATAGTTCACTCATGCCAACGACCGTAACCGACGGTCCAATATATAACTTGAGCCTCTAACAGCTTACCTCGAGGATGAGATGCAGCCTGGGTAAAGTAACCCACTACCAAACCATCCATGTCATACAGAATTCTCAATAGTGTGCATAACTACGCGATGGCGACTCTGAGACCTCATGGAAGTACAGGTCAAAATTACTCGCGGCATAAACGATCGAGCTCTCAACAACGAATAGGCCACGCAGCTCCCCGCTAACCCAACAAAGCCTATATACGTCAAAACATGTAACAGGGGAACCAGATAGAACACGAATACCAAGTTTATTTAAAAGATATATGTTTTCATTAACAATCTAAACAAAAGGTATAGATGTATAAAATTTACACCTCATCGGGAGAAGGTACAAATATAGGGGAATCGAGTTTAACAGGATAAGAAGCAGGAGTTGCATCTGTGCATGCCTCAGCTTGAGCACCATGATCCAGATCGCCTTCTTCTTCTGAAAGCTCGGAGATCTTTCCGAAATCCACAAAGGATACCTTCCTGTAGTAAGAAAGGTCCCAATTCGGATGCTCTTCTTTCATCAACGCCATCAGTTCCTACCTCCCATGCACGATCTTGCGGAATTCAAACATGCCCTGTGCCTTAAGAAGTTCTTCATCGCACGCCTTTGCTTCAGCAAGATCACGCTCCAGCAGCTTCGGCTTGCCTGTAAGTGCATGAGTCTGAGATTGCTCAGTAATCAAGTTGTTTTTAATTGCGCTAAGTTCATTATGTACCAAGAAGAGTTGCTCCCCAGCTTTTCTCGCTTCCCGAGCATTGAATTCAACGTCAGCCTTTAACTGTTGTCTCTGGACAACCAGTTCAAATTCTTTCTTAGTATTATCCTCAGTAAGATACTGCAACTCAGAGCGCACTTTAGTTGCAATATACTGCGCAACTTCTAAGCCATGGGCGGACCAGGTTCAACTCTTCTCTGAATCTGTTCCTTGCGGACACCGCCTCTGCAAAATCGGACTCAAGGGCTTCCAAACGAACCCTCTGGGCCTCAACATCAGCGCTGATTGTTCCAGCCTCCTATCTTCAAGCTGTTTTCTCATCGATTCAATCTCGAATAGTGCATCGAATAAGGCTTCTGCATATTAGAGAAGATGTGCTCCATGGTGTACACCATCTCACGAGCCGCCTCAACTTCTGTCCCAGCGGCGGCTACTTGGCTCAGATGCGACATCCCCTGCATAAGATGTTTAAGCCCTTTATCCATACGCTTTCCCAACGTATCCTAATCTAGCTATAAAGCGCGGTTCACCAGCCAGCTATAACGTCTACTAATATGCTTCCTTGAAGTGTAATCAATGTCAACCTTCTAGCGCCAGGCCTGGTTACTCAATTTTACTACATCCGGTGCAAACAAACTCATTCGCGCGCCTGGATGAAGTTCTCCCGAATGCGGAATTATACCGTTACTATCCTATGCAGTCTTCACCGCACCTAGGCACTTGTCCACCACCTTCCCCTTGTCACCAACAGCCAACCCTCTGTCGCGAGTCGGCTCGGTGGAATCCAAAGGAGAAAAGGAAGCGAATTGTCTATCGGACCCTCAGTTATCTCAATATACGGCCTAGAGCAGGATTGAGGACAATGAGGAGGAGGTTCCATGCCAAAAGGACGACTGTCAGATGATCCATCAGCAGGACGAGAGAATTCGTGGGCCACAGACAACTCTTTATTAAGACCTTCCAGTAAAACATGCCTGGATTGGTCAGTATTAGTAGAAGCTGCCACAGCAGGCAACATCAGCTTCTTATTCAAAGCTTATGCCCGCTCGATACTCAACTTCGATGCATCATCAACCCCTGCTAACTGCAGGTGGTCCTTTTCCAAATCAGAAATAGAAATAGGGGACTTAACCCGAGGGCTGCACCCCTTGAATGCTAAAACTTCCTCCCCGGTGGACAGGTTAAAATCACGCTCCTCCCTCAATGGAGTAGACCATTTGGAAGCAGACTCAGCCCCAATGGGAGACCCTTTCGAGCCTATGAAGGAACCAAACGTCTCAGAAAGCTCCTCTGTGTCTGGCGAGCTAGGAACCTTAACTTTAGAGGCCTTCCTAATCTTGTAAGGAGTTCCACATTCAAACTGAACCTTCAGCACTCTGAAAAGAGTGAGAGCCACATGCCAATGGGCTCATAACCCACTACGACTAAAATTGGAAGTGCAGATAACATCCTCCACTTTTATTCGAGGCATGCCATGGAATGCCTTCACAACAGCTTCCTCCTCCAAGGAAAGAGTAGTAGTGGGAAACCTCCCTATAAAGAACACTCGTAACAATTAGGATATAATCAGCACAAGCGGAATCCAAGGGTGAAATTATACTTACAAAGTGGCCAGAGCTCCCACTCAAGTAGACGACCATTGAACTCGAAATACTTCGGGTCCCAAGGAGCCAGAAAATGGTATTTCTGCTAGAACTTGAAGTCATACGGTAGTTTCCCGAAGAAAGCCGACGGCTTCATATCACACACAACGTGCTCGTTTAGTCGATGAGAAGTTAATAACTGGATCACCCTCAGAGTTACTCGGATACCAGTATTCTTTGCCCTGATAAATATGGTGAAGACAATCATATACCCATTCGACACCAACTGGGCAGGCGAGATACCAAGAAATTCCCAAAAGCTTCAGATCTCATCAATCATGGGAAAATGGACACCTATCTGAAGCATGACACGGCGCAAACAGATGAATCCTTCCGAAGGAAACATTAGTGTCTGATCAACACTCAATGTGAATAATTTCAGGTTTTCAGGGACCCCATATGTCATCCGAACCTCAACCAGGCTCGATTCGGAAGCCGACCTATCTTCAAAAAACTTGAGGCCCTTAGCAAGAAACTCATCGTCGAGTTGATTCTAGCAATCCATGGAAAAAGTGAACAAGCTTTCTGATGATACATAAAAAAAGACTGGTCATCTCGACCGTACACGTGGCATGAAGACCCATCATGAGAATACAACGCCCGACCTATTGGGCCAGACCATAAAGCCCAAGAAAAATGAAGCCAACTATAAAGGGTCGAACTAGGCCCATCACTGAGGAAATGTAAATGGGATATGAATCCAGGCCCAAACGAATCGAAGCCCAAATTCATGCTCGATACGCGTTTTCTCATAAAGAAGAAGAACGTAGCACCAAGAAAGAGCCGTGGAGGGACCTATGCCTTTACGAACGCATCTCCATTAAGGAGGAGACTGTTATAGAAACACCGTTGTGCCTCACATGCTTAAGTCACGCAGAGAATTAACTACGATCGTTATAAAAGGTAAAGGAAACATTCGACAAAGATATGCAACTTTAACTGAGTTTTGTCCAGATTTACTTCTTTCTTCCAACAGAGTTACTGACTTAAGCATCAGAGTGCCTTTGGTCACTAAAAAGGTGGTCCTTGGAAGTCTAACAATTGTTTTGCAGGTCAAACTCACAAAAGGACAATTGTTGGACGCATCAGTTTGGCGTCGTCTGTGGGGAACGACGAGTTTTCTCTTTACAAAACAAACTGTGATAAAGCTCACCACAACCTAACAAAAGATCCACAAACCATCGGAGGAAATGATGCAGACTATAGATCCACAATCCGGAAATGATCGACAACTCTCCTATCGATGCATTACTAACAGCTCAAGGAGAAAATACAACCCAAATCACTAAACCAATAGCATCCGAGAATGAGGACACACTGCACACAATAGTCCAGACAGTCCAGTGAACTATCGGCACTACCACGGATCCTCGGGTAGATTTGCTCATAACCCAGATGGAACACGTGACAATGATGCTGGAAAGGATTGCACAGAAGCACACTCAACTAGCTAACCCGGTTCAAGCACAACCACAACATAACTCCGCCAATCGAACTCAAGAAAGTGGCCAAATCCCAGCAGTGCCCCCCAATAAGGAAACTTCGAAAGCAGCGAGCTTCCTCAAGGCATAGATCCACTATATATATGAAGGGACACTTACCAAAATCCCGTTCAGAATAGGAGTCACATATCCTAATTATTATACAAATTAGCAAATTGCCATTTTTTTACGCCCTCATGAAAACAATTATGCCAAAATAGTTCACTCCACCAAAGTTCGAGGTGTATGATGGTACTTCTGACTCGACCGATTATTTGAGACACTTCCACCACATGATGGCCATGAAGGAGACCACGAAATCAATTTTATGCAGAACATTCCCAATCAGCCTCACTTCTACAACAATGAATTGGTTCAATAGTCTACCACCAAGATAGATAGATTCCTTTCAGACTCTGGCCACCGCTTTCATCACAAGATTTATCGGGATCCAACAGATGAGGAAAGGGCTACACTAGCTCCTGCATATCAGACGAAAACCCGAAGAAACAATACGGGAATATGTCACACATTTTACCAATGAACTGACAATGATCGACTGATGTAGCGATGACACGGCCGCTGCAACCTCCGTGACCGGATTAAAGAAAGCCCTTTCTTTGACGCTTTAAACCTGGAGCCTCCAAAAGGCATGGCAATCCTGCTAAAAATAGCATAGAAGCATATCTCCCTAGAAGAGATGAAGGCAGCCAGGAAGAAAAATGATCAAGAAAGATAATTTCTCAAGAAAACGAGAAATAAATTAAGAAATAAGGGAAGACAACGGACAACAGGAAAGCAGGAACCCGTCAAAGAAGCATCGAAGTAGCGGAATGAGTGATTCGCAACGACAGGAATTCAGGAAGTTGCAACCAAAAAGAGCTCAACACGAAAGGGTAACGAGCATAATAAAGACCGCATACAAACCATACACAACTTTGAAGACAAGTCGAGGAAACATAATAAAACATATAGCGAAGTGGGATACATTAACTAGCCGCTTCGAATAAAAGGGGACCCAGAAGGAAGAGACAAAAGAAAATACTGCTCATTCCATAGGGAACACGGGCACGACACCGAAGAATGTTACAACTTAAAAGATGAAATCGAACACTCGGCTCAGAAACGACTACTTGACGAGTTCATCGGGATGCCAGAAAAACGGATCGAATGGAAGGATAAAGCAGGCAATGCTACGAGATCAAAAGAATAGTCCAGAGAATTGATATGCACCACACATTGCATAGCTAGAGGAAGCAAAACACATGAAGAAACTAGGCAAACTCCTCACTAGAATCGATCCATATCAGAACAAGGGTACCAACGAAACACTTCATGAATAAAACGTGGAAAAGCTTGCATCATCCAATCCGTAGAAATCAAAGGACCTCATCAACATTTGCAAGTTTGAATCAAACCACTAAACAAGGCGTGAGGAAGAAGCAAAAGGAAAACAAAGTGACAAAAGTACCAGCCCCCAATACAAAGGTTGACAACGAGCAAAGGAAGACGAAACAAACCATACTTCGGACCAGTATAAGCACCTTAACGGCCAAAACTGATGAAATACTCAAGGAAACATCAATAAAAATTACGAATTCAGGAACTCCAAATTTTGGCCATACAAGGTTGTCAGACAATAAAAGTCAGACACCCAAAACTTCTGGTCCGATCAACCACGAAGTAAAGGTTGGACACCCGAGTCACCTAAACGCAAAAGACTTTGAATCGACCAAGATGTCAAACTAACAAAGTAAAGGTTGGACACCCGAGTCACCTAAACACAAAAAACTTTGAATCGACTGAGATGTCGAACTAACGAAGTAAAGGTTGGACACCCGAGTCACCTAAACACAAAAAAAACTTTGAATCGACTGAGATGTCGAACTAATGAAGTAAAGGTTGGACATTCGAATCACCTAAACAAAAAATTTCAAATCGATCGAGATGTCAAACTAACACCCAAGTCAACAAAACACAAGGACCTCTTGTCGAACAGAGTATCGGGGTAACAAATAGATCTTCGAGATGGCAGACGTAAAGTCAGAGCCAAGGAAACGAATCAATACAGTCAGAAAAGATACAGGCGAAAATAATCCTTTATAAAAAAAATCAGAGAAAATAACAGTGACCAACCATTAAACAAACAACAAGCGTAAAAGCAGTCATAAAAGAACTTGACACAAAGGCCATGATAGTTACAAAAAGAAGAAGAAAAATAAAAAAAATTAATTTTTATTTATAAACACTACTTTGTTACAACTGGAGAAGGTGATAAAGAAGTGGGAGAAGAAACAGGAGCAATGGCAGGATCAATATAAGTTGGAACATGAGAAGAAATCTTTTCAGGAGAAGAGAACATCAACGACTTCAAAATACTTGATGACAAAAGGGGCAATGACTCCTGTGCTACTAGAGCAGATTCCTTGGTATCATAATCCTCAAACACTTCACCAACCAAGTGACGATACTTAGACAAGTCTTTGTTGAGCCCTTCGATATAATCAAGAAGCTTAACCCACCCGTCAACAACTCACTTCCAATCTTTAGCTTCGACCACACGAAGCCTATCCATAGCAGCAACGAGTTCAGTTTTGGCCGCGTCAAGCTATTCTTCAGCAGTGGAGAGCATATCGAAAGGATCTGCCTTGACATCATTAAGCGAAGCAGTAATCTATTCCACCCGCCTCTCAGCAGTGTCACACATAACGGATTGCTCCAATCCAGAACAAGAAGCTTCATCGAAAGTCGTTTTCATAGCGGATAACTCTTTTTCCACATCACGAAGACAGACGCAAACCTTATCTAGCTTAGCTTTCAAGGAGTCAAGATTAGCAACAGACCTATCCGACAGATTTTTTGCCTCCGTCAAAGATTCTCGAGAAGCCTTGACAACTTTCTACGAGTCCACGCATTGCATTTTCAACACATCAAATTATGAAAAGACAATAGAAAATACCAGCAATAGCACTGCCAACCTCATCTCCAAAAGTGTCACTTGATCACGACCAGCTCGATAAACCGAGCCCATTACCCCCGCGTAAGCAAGATGATTCATCCCGTCCATTATTTGCTCAAGACCATGGTCGATATGATCAAACGGGTCAAACACGAACATCGAAGACCTCTCCACCAACCGCCTGTACCATTCATTTACTAGTCTACGCGCATCGTCTTGTACGTCGAGCTGGGTAAACCAACAGAACTCGCAGTCAGACTTGATACGCGAAGTAGTTAGTGACCAACAGACATCGTTGAAGAGTGAAAAATAAATGAAGATGAAGAGAATGAAAAAACAAACAAGCCCTAAATTCAAAGATAGTGTGAAGAGGGAAAATGTATTCATCACATTTCATTTTATAGAGCCAAGCAATGAAGAGAATACCCATTGGATAGCGTGCGAAATATGATGGCTATGAGAAACCCAAAAATGTGTGTGAAAGACGAACGAGCAAGCAAAAGATCGAGACACCAACTTGCGAAAAGCAATTGACAACATTAAATACAAGTTAATTATGAAATCGAAAGGCGTTTCTGTCACCAAAGTTAGTGGCCACATCAACATGCCTACTAATTTAGGGGGGAGTAGTTGATGATACATAAAAAAGACAGGTCATCTCGGCAATACTCGTGGCATGAAGACCCATCACGAGAATACCACGCCTGACCTATTGGGCCAGACCATAAAGCCCAAGAAAATGATTCCAACTATGAAGGCCCGAACTAGGCCCATCAGTAAAGAATTGTAAACAAGATCCGAATCCAGGCCCAAATGAATCGAAGCTCAAATCCAGGCCTGATACACATTTTCTCATAAAAAAGAAGAACGTTGCACCAAGAAAAAGCCGTGGAGGGACCTACGCCTCCACGAACGCATCTCCATTAGGAAGGAGACTGTAACAGAAACATCTCCTTCCGTTGCACCTCACATGCTTAAGTCACGCATAGAGTTAACTACGACCATTATAAAAGGTAAAAGGAACATTCGACAAAGGTATGGACCTTTAACTAAGTTTTGTCCAGATTTACTTCCTTCTTCCAACAAAGTTACTAACTTAAGCATCGGAGTGCCTTCATCCACAAAAAATGTGGTCCTTGGCAGTCTAACAGTTGTTTTGTAGGTCAAACTCACAGGATGACGATTTTTGGGCGCATCAATTCAATTAAAAGATGAACAGGGCGAAGTCTCTAAAAACGAAGAAATGAAATAGCCAATCTCTACAGAAAGGGAAATCTAAATAGAGACTGATTTCCCACCTTTTTTCCCACTAAACCGACACACGCTTAATTAATGAAGCGTGACGCTCAACTAACAGTTCAGACTCAATCATCATGAGCAACGTATCTTTTCGAGAAGTGACTTAGTAGACTGACTAGGTGGCCCACTAACTCGGGGGGAGTAGCTGATGATACATCGAAACGTCCTTTCATCTACACCGTACACGTGTCATGATGATTTCAAGGAATAACAGGCCCAAGCATCAGTGCTAGACTGATCCGACCCAAGCGGCATCAAGCCCACGAAATGCAGTCCACCAGTCGGACCCGAATTACTACAGCTTACTAAGCCCTAGCGTTTCACATCCATCCCCAATACACGTAAGACCTATTGAGGGAAGTATCTCGGGGATCAACTTCGGACAGGTAAGCCAGCAATACTTTGTCTCCAACTAGGAAGTAAATACCAGAATATACCTCGTACATGAAAACTTCCACATATGGACAACATTGCATTGGGGAACTATCTCCCGCGTATATAGGATCATAGGTCTAATAGGGAAACTTCCCTCCACAAGACTCTTAATTAGAGAAAGGTCTCCAGGAAGATCTCTTTCCCTAAACTACGTCACCGATGGCCTGGCCGAACCAGGACTCCAGCATTATAAATAAGACAAGAGGTTGGTGAATAAAGGTACACTACATATTCCCTGTTTAAAGTTTTAAGCCTTCCTTAGATCCCTATCTGACTTAAGCATCGGAGTGTCATCAGCCACCAAAACGGTGGTTTGTGGCTCATGGGCGTTTCTTGTGCAGGTCAGTAGGTCAAGGTCAAGCAAGGAGCAAAAATTGACTACATCAAACTATCTAGTCTAAAGAACAGTAAAGCCTGATGTTGCAATAAGTGTAGAATCAGTAAGCAAATCAACAACCCTTCCAGTTCACTTGGATTGGTTTGCGGTTACAGCTCTGGGGAAATGAGTCAAAAGGTAAGAAGGATCAGTAATGAAGTTTCATTACACAACTTTGATTTCTCTCTTGAATGGTGATAGTCAGATACTCAGCGTGATGGTTATGGACATGAGTTTATGTGTTGACACGTGTGATGCGTTGTCATAGGATTTATGTCCGGAAGTGTACTGACACCTTTGATTAACAAGAATCCTGGTGCTTGATTACAAATCTCGAAGGAAAGTTTATGCAGAATGACAAGGAGAAAGTTGTACTTCTCAAAATTAGGTAGTTTTAAACATTTAACCATTGGTTGCTTCCAATATAGTTTAAACACATCATAAGATTTTATGTTGTTGCTAATAGTGGATGCAGCAAAAAGGGTACTTGGAGATATTACCCTACTGACATGATAACAATAACAGGGACAATTACCCTGGCTGTCTATGCGAAGGGGTTGAAGCACAAAATAAACCCAAACAACCCTTTTGACACAGACCTTCCAATCTGCCTGCATGTACCCAAACCAAAATAAAGCAAAGCAAAGAAAAAAAATAAAGCAAAGCAAGGAAAAGAGGCTCAAAGTGGTATCCCTCGTGGCTGCAGAACAAGCTGCCTTGCCAAGAAATGTGGTGAATTTAACCCTTTACTCTGAGGCTGCCAATGGAGTGAGAGACACCTCATCACAGCCTACAAGAGCAACAGTAGCAACAGAAGAGATCACAACAACAACAATGAAACCCTACTACACAAACTATGAACATGACGAAAGGGTCAGTAAATTGCCTAACCTTACCGGTGCAACCTGTACCCTCATGTGCTTATCTAAAACAAGATGCAGCTGAATAAATAAGTAAACATCTTTCAGTCGCACATATTCACAATAAATTCTCTGAACAAAGGAAATTGTCTAGCAAGTTATATGCTACTATTATATTTGTTGCATTTTGCATAAGATTATTGGTGCATTGGACTTTGATCTAAAATATTGATGCAATATCAAACTCGCTATACAATTATCTAAATAAAAAGTTTACCATGATCATGCTTAAGAATGATCAAATTTTGGTAAATCTTTGTTTTCAATTAGGCGCAATGTACTAGAAAAGAAGTTGGCTGATGTTGATGATTCCGAAGAGAAGCAAAACAACTTACTTTAAATACTTGGAGAAGAAATAGTCAAAACACATGCACTTGCAGAAGAATAAAATGGGAATTAATGATTTTGAGTTGTTGACCATGATAGGCAATGGTGCATTCGGTGAGGTGTGTTTTTCTTTAAAAAAAAATTTCTTTTTTTACTTTACTATTTTATTAACTAATTAAAATCAAATTTCTAATCATCATTAACTACATTATGAAAAGTTTACCAAACCTTAGCAGAATAATTTGATTAACTTGTCGATCAATGAAAACTTATAAAAACTTATAATTTGTTGGTCATAATTAGAATAGTTAATATCGATATCTACCAGCGGTATGGGGTGGGAGGGGTTCAGGGTTAAAAATTGAAAAAAAATAAAATATAATCATTAAAAAATAGTCATTGTTGGTAATAAAAGTATAAAATTAAGTTTTTTATTTGTTTAGAAAGAGTAAATATATCCTATAACTTTATAAGTTAACCTGAGTTAATAAAATAGTTTTTGTCGGTTATAAAAGTATAAAAGTAGGTACAAATTAGTCATTACATGAACTACGATATTGATGAAGGAGGATCTGAGTCAGATGATATTGAGTTGTCAGATAGCACATTTTTTGCACTAAAATATCTTGAATTAGCAGACCAGCACAAAGATGGTAGGAAATCATAATTTGTTTTCTTCTATATTGACAGTTTTCGGTGCGTTTTAATATTTTGGCCATAACTTTGGCCACGAGTATCAGAATCGCACAAACGACCCCAATTCGGAAAGCTCTTTTTAATGCGCACATCATGGTCAACAATCTATGATCGTTGCACATCTTTTCGATGCCAAAATCCACCATTTTTTCTTTCGAATCCATAAATTTAGCAGTTTATTTCCCTTTATAGTAATATTTCAATTATTGTTTAGGAAGTGATTTTGAACCCAAATTGGGCCAGATTTCTGAAAGTATATTTCTTTTATTACGTATTTCGTTTTAGCATGATTAATTGGGGTGTTGCCATTTTTTGTAAAATTTCAATATTGATGAGTTTTAGCTATAAAGCCCGGCTTGTGGGTTGATTTTAGAGATACCTTTGATTTGAGTAATTTGATTAAACATTAGAGTTCTTTCTTTGTGTTTTGAGCTATTCTTTTGTGTTCTTCCCTGTCAATTATCTGTTGCTAGTAACCTGTAGAATAATCGCTATTCTGCCCGGCGTCAAATATCTAAATTGTCTATTTTGTGAAAAAGTAGGCCCCAAAAGTAATTTTCCAATAAAAAAAATTAGTACTTTTACAATAAACTAAGCTTACACCTCAAAAAAATTAGTTTACATTTTAAAATATGATTTTTTTTACTGAACTAATTGAGAGCAATGGTAGGGATGGTGGTGAGGGTGTCCAATGCATGATAATTAGCAGCAAAAAAGTGTATATAGAGTGCCAACGACACAAATAATATGCTAGTCATAATTAATTGGAGATAAAATATGGTCATGATTAAAAGATGAGAGATATATTGAGGGATGAGATTTATTTCCTATGGTGACATGTTTGTAAATATAAAACATGTATAAGGGAAAAAGAAATAAAAATAGTGAAAATAGTTGGTGGAATGTACATGTGGTGGAGATAGAAAGTATTATGTTTTTTTTTCTCGAAATTAAAATTATTATAGTTATCTATGTAATTATCGGATTTTGGTAAGCTTGGTACTGTTGAAAGTTTTGAATATCTTTTAACAAAACCAATGATAAATACAAATATTTTAAATATTGTATTTTATTATTAAAAACATGTAAAGTGTTTTTAATATTTTCAGGCCTAAGTATAATATTTATTAAAGAAATTGACGAACATTTTAATGAACATTCAAACAAAGACCCCAAACATTCCATCGATTCTATTTTAACCTAGTTTGATTCTAGTTTACATTCTAAAATATGATTTTTGTTATACAACTGATTGAGGGCAGTGATCAAAACAACGGTGAGGGTGTCTAATGCATTATAATTAGCAGCAAAATAAAAGAAAATGTGGGTGCTAAAGACCCTGAACATTCAATCGATTCCAGTTTTTAATGGAGTTTGAATCTAAATAAATTAATATTTTTTTCAATAAATGGGATGCACCTTTATATTCTAAAATATGATATATTATTTTCATAGAACTAATTGAGGGCAATGGTGGGAATAGTGGTTAGGGCGTCTAGTGCATCATGATTAGTAGTAAAAAAAATGTATATGGAGTGCCATTTGCAATAAATATGCTAGTCTATATTACAATTCAGAGTAGTGTTTTTACTATTCATCGTTGATCGGGACAAACTAAAGATTGGAGATAAAAGATGGCTAGTATTGAAAGTTGGAAAATGTGTCGAGGGTTGAGATTCATTTCCTATAATGGTATATTTGTGAATGTAAAACAACTAAAATGACAAACAAAATGAAAATTTGTGAAAAAAGTTGGTGGAATGTACATGTGAGGAAAGAAAAAAAGTATTGTGTTTACCTTTTTTTTAAATATAAGTTATTATAACTATCTACTTAGTTGTCAGATTTTTGTAAACTTGGTATTGTTGAAATGTAATTTTGAAGATCTTTCCAACAAAATCAATGATCAATACAAAAACTTTAAAATGTATATTCTATTATTAAAATATGCAAGTACTTTTAATATTTTCATACCTAAGTATAATATTTTTCAAATAAACAAACGAGCATATATTCTAATGAACATTAAAAAAAGACCCTGAACATTCAATCGATTTTAATTTTAACCGAATTCGACTTAAAAAAAATAGTATTTTTACTATAAACTAAGCTGGCACCTCAAAAAAAAATGTGTCGAGTTTGACTTAAATTAGTTTAATTTTAAAATATGATTGTATATGGAACTGATTGAGATCAATGGTTGGAATGGTGGTGAGGGTGTCATTGCATGATAATTAGCAGCAAAAAAAGTGTAAGTAGACCGCCAACGACATGGGTAATATGCTAGTCTATATTACAATT
The DNA here is from genome assembly GCA_963556465.1 of Berberis vulgaris. Lineage (NCBI taxonomy): Eukaryota > Viridiplantae > Streptophyta > Magnoliopsida > Ranunculales > Berberidaceae > Berberis > Berberis vulgaris. The sequence continues at coordinate 51,795,968 of OY747133.1, read as the reverse complement.
CAGATTGGTGTTTTACTATTCATTGTAGACTGGGACAAACATCAAATCATAAATAATTGAAGATAAAATATGGTTAGGATTGAAAGTTGGGAGATATACTGAGGGTTGAGATTTATTTCCTGTAATGACATGTTTATAAATACAAAACATGTACAAGGGTAGAAAAATGAAAAAGAGCAAGTCTAGGGAACCTTGTTTGGAGGCCTATTTTGTGTCATTTTTTTGTCTTTTTACACCTTTTACCCCTTCTCTTTAAAACACAACCTTAAATACCATCCATAAAAGGGGTAGAAGTGTCAAAAAACCTCGAAGGGGTACCAAAGAATCCCCCAAACAAGGCTTTCTAGAATTGTTGATTGAAAAATAGTTAAAATAGTTGGTGGAATCTACATGTGGTGGAGAGAGAAAGTATTATGTTTTGGTTTCAAAATGAAAATTATTATAGCTATCTATATATTTGTCAAATTTTGAAATGCATTTTTGAATATCTTTTCAACAAACCAATGATAAATACGAACATTTAAAATTTAAAATTTTGAATTTTATTATTAAAAACATTTAAGTATTTTAATATTTTCATGTCTAAGTATAATAATTTTTTAAAGAAATTGACGGACATTTTAATGAACATTCAAACAAAGACCCAGAACATTTCATCGATTCAAATTTTAACCAAGCTTGATTCTAAAAAAAATTAGTTTACATTCTAAAATATGATTTTTGTTATGGAACTGATTGAGGACAGTGGTGAGGGTGTCCAGTGCATTATAATTAGCAGTAAAACAAAAGTGTATGTGGAGTGCCAAATACCCGAACATTCAATCGATTTTAATTTTTAACCGAGTTTGACTCTTAAAGCATTAGTATTTTTACCGTGAACTGAGATGCACCTAAAAAAATAGTTTACATTCTAAAATATGATTTTTTTTTTTTAATTTATGAAACTAATTAAGGGCAATAGTAGTGGGGTGTTCAATGCATGATGATTAGTAGCGAAAAAAATGTATATGGAGTGTCAACAGCACTGGTAATATGCTAGTCTATCTTACAATTCAGAGTAGTGTTTTTGCTATTCATTGCTGATTGAGACAAATTAAAGATTCAAGATAAATTATAGTTAGAATTGAAAGTTGGGAAATGTGTCAAGGGTTGAGATTCATTTCCTATGATGATATATTTGTAAATAAAAAACATATAGAATGACAAACAAAATGAAAATTTGTTAAAAAAAGTTGGTGGAATGTACATGTGGCGGAGAGAAAAAGTATTGTGTGTTTTCTTTTTTAAATGAAAATATTCATAACTATCTACTTAGTTGTCGAATTTTGGTAAACTTGGTATTGTTGAAATTCAATTTTGAAGATTTTTCCAACAAAACTAATGATCAATACAAATATTTAAAATTTTATATTTTATTAATAAAAATGCAAGTACTTTTAATATTTGCATGCCTAAGTGTAATATTTTCAAAGAAACGAACGAACATTTTAATGACATTCAAACAAAAATCTTGAACATTCAATCGAATATAATTTTAACTGAGTTTGATATTTAAAAAATTATTATTTTTACTATAAACTAGGCTTGCACCTCAAAAAAATAAATTTACTTTTTAAAATTTTTTGGAACTAATTGAGAAAAATGGTGGTGAGTGTGTCCAGTGCGTGATAATTAGCAGCAACAAAAAGTGTACGTGGAGTGTCAATGTTACAAGTAACATGCTAGTCTATATTACAATTCAGAATGATATTTTAATATTCGTTGTTGACTGGGACACACGTCAAATCATAAATAATTGAAGATAAAATATGGTTAAGATTGAAAGTTGAAAGATATATTGAGGGTTTAGATTTATTTCCTATGATGACTGTTTGTAAATATAAAACATGTATAATAGCAGAGAAAATGAAAAATAGTGAAAATAGTTGGTGGAATATACATGGGGTGGAGAGAGAAAGTATTATATTTTCTACAAATGAAAATTATTATAGTAATCTATGTAGTTGTCGGATTTTGGTAAACTTGGTATTGTTGAAATGCATTTTTGAATATCTTTTCAACAAAACAATGATAAATACAAACACTTCAAATTTTTAATTTGTATTTTATTATTAAAACATGTAAATATTTTTAATATTTTCATGCCTAAGTATAACATTTTTCAAAGAAATGGACGGGCATTTTAATGAACATTTAAACAAAGATCCCGAACTTCAATCGATTATAATTACCATCGAGTTTGATTTTTTTTTTTAAATAGCTTACAATCTAAAATATGATTTTTGTTATGGAGCTGATTGAGGGCAGTGGTCGAAATGGTGGGGAGGGTGTCCAGTGCATTATAATTAGCAGCAAAACAAAGTGTATATAGAGTGCCAACTACCCCGAACATTCAATCGATTCTAATTTTTAACAGAGTTTGACTAAAAAAATTAGTATTTTTACCGTAAATTGGGCTTGCACCTCAAAAAAATTAATTTACATTCTAAAATATGAATTTTTTTTATGGAACTAATTGAGAGGCAATGGTGGGAATAGTGGTGGGATTGTCCAGTGCATGATGATTAGCAAATAAAAAAATGTATATAGAGTGCAAACAGCACGAGTAATATGCTAGTTTACATACATGACATCATAGGAAATGAATATAATTTGATGGACTGATTTGTATTAAAGATTCATCCAGCATGTAGGGATGGCAATGGGGCGGATTTTCACGGATATCCACTCCACTTGCTTCGTTTGGGGCGGATACGGACATCCAAACTGTATCCGTTTATTATTCGGGGCGGATACGGATTTGGCCATATCCGCCCCACAGATATCCGTTTAACCGGTAAAATTACTAAAGTACCCTTGGACTACATAAAGGGAAATAAACCCTAACCCTAGATCCAATCTCTCACTCTCATCTCACATTCTCACTCGAAGTCGAAGCCTCTAGCCCTTTCAGTTCTCACAGCGACAGACTCACAGTCGCTCAACGCTCGTCGGTCAACCAAGCTCTTCGCTCAACCAAGCTCAATGCTCAACCTATCACCCAAGCTCGACATTCGACACTCAACGCTCAACGCTCAGTCGCTCAACCCTGCTGCTAAAACACACTGATCACGCCAAGGGCCAGTTCGGTCAGAAAATCCATCCTCTTTGAGATCGTCCCTTGTCACGCCCCAATTTTCGAGAAAAACGAAATCCTAAAATCCACGTAGGATTATCCGTTTCCCCAAAACTCGGGACGTTAAAATCACTTTATTAAAATCACTTTCTCACTTAATTTCAAGAACAAACTTTACTTATATGATCTCAATTGTGTGTTCTGGTGATCTGGGTTTTCATCACTATCTCTTGCTTCATAATGGGTACTCTCTTACCTTGTTTATAACATGTTTCTTTGCATCTCTCTGTTATAAAAGCTTACTCCTTTTGGGTTTTTTTTTTTAACCAATTCTGTGAAATGGGGTATGTTTGCTTTGGTTTCTTTGTATGTGTGTTGAACTGTCAGCTTTGATCTCCAATGCTCAACAAATGGGGTTGATTAATGGGTTCCAAGCCTCCACAACTCTTAACCTGTGCCTATCCTTCAATGTGTATATGACACATTATTTTCATTGATGCGTCTATTCATGAGGTTTTGGTGGTGAGGGACCTCCTCATTTAGTTTCAAGTCAATTATGTAGTCATTTCATTTTCTTCATTTCAAATTGGGGAAAAGGGTTTCTAGGGTTGCTTTGAGGTGGTTCCAGGGGCTGATTCAGGTTCTCTTCGCGGAGAAGATTCACCTCTTCGAAGGTCTGTCCGAGACAAGCGAAGGTCTCTTTGTAGCGAATCGACAGATTTTCATGCTTCGTGAGGATCATCTCGTGCAGGAGATCGAACCGATCGCTCGTCAATCATCTGCTGTGTGGACTGATTTGCAGAAACTCATTCGAGTTTGAGATCGCAGAACTCAGTGACTGTTCATCGCTTGATTTATCCTTTCCATTCTCCATCTCTGATGATTCGATGCAGCATCATCCCCATAACTTGATTCTCCCACTCTGCCAGCAGGTTCATCACCAGCCCATCCACCTGCACTTGGATCTGACCACATGCCCATCATTGACTGCGGATGCATCATCTGTGGGTTAGGCGCCATTCCTTGCCCAAACCCATTGCCACCATTGAAAAAGAAAACGTATAGGGGAAAAAGAAGAAGGAGAAAGAAAACAAAATAGGGTTTTCTCTTTATAGGGTGGGTGGCTATTCGCCCCCACTGAACTTCTGAGAGTACCCACCTTCTAAACTCACCAAATAAACCCTAATTTCGAAATTCACATTCAATTAAATGTACCCCTATTTTATTTAATTAAAAATAAAATAATAAATAAAATAAATTATCTTTATGAAATTTAGGGGTGTTACATTATACACACGTTAAATGGAATCTCGTCCCGAGATTCGAAAGGTAAGAAAGTTAACTGAATTTCGAAAACTACTAGTTATCAAACAAAAGAAGATTTTGAAACACAATTTCAATTGAATTTTAGAAATATACATTATTTATTGTTATTTGAAAAGTAGGGGTGTTACATCCCTGTCAAGATATTTGAGACTTTGAATCATTTACAGATAATAAATTGCAGCACAAGATGAAGGTGCTAACTTGCAAAGTTAAGGATGGTCTGGGTTCAAAACGGGCCTTGACTAGAATGAAGTTCCATGTTAAGATAACAATTATTTTTTTAAATGAATTCTTCTAGGTGGTCGAAGAGCTGGAAGCCCATCCGCAACGTCCCCTTTCATCGTTGATGCCGATGTTGTTGTTGAAATTAGATGATTTGGTAGCAGTAATTGGGGTCAATTTCTCAGCGGAATCAGTAGAAGGAGGGGTTTTCTGTAGGGAAATTGAAAGTTGATCTTTGGAAATATAGGAAATGAAGTGGGGTTGGGTTTGGGTTTTTCTCTTTATCTGGGAAGAAGAAGAAGAGGAGATTTGAATTGGAAAAGAAATGGGTACCTGTAAACGAATTAGTGAGGCGAGGCGGACATCCGCCAATCCGTACGGGGCGGTTATGGTTTTTAAAAAAAAAATGTAAGCGGATTGGCAGTGTGGATTTGGGGATCCGCTATTCCTGGTGGAGCGGGGATGGATTTGCTCAAATCTGCCCCAATCCGCCCTATTGCCATCCCTACCAGCATGTGGATTGGGCTGAGCCTTGTTGATGCTATAACAAAATACGATTTTACTGGAGCAAAAGCAAGTCTCTATGCGAGATGGAGGCGACGAGGATATTAAATGGCAACAATATTGTGTGGCCTTCGGGCCTGGTTTGGTTAACCCTATAGGGTCAGTCATGTAGCCTTTGGGCATGGATTAATAAATAAATAAAAATGGTCAATGACCCAATTTAAAAAATGTATATATATACGAACAATGTCTAAGATATTTTCAAATTTGGGGTCATAAAAATCGTGAAATCAATCTCCGTCTATATTTTAATAAGGACTGCAAATTTTTTTACCTCGTTTTTCTTTGTGGTACCATAATTTTCGTTTTATTCGAAATGACGATTGTAATCATGCTCATCCTGTCTCGTCTTGAACCCCTTTGGGTGGGACGAGGTTGAGATGATGTCTATCACGTCCCAAAAATAAAGAAATGGATGGGATTGGGATAATGTACATGTCGTCCATTCAGGTCCCGTATCCACCCCTAAAAGTGACAATAAGATTGGTAAGGAGTAGAGTTGTTCGTACAGGGATCATACCAGACCATTTCAGTTATATGATTTATTTTCTAGTTGTTATTTGATGAATTCAAATAAACATGTTGAGAAAAAATTTATTTATCAAGAAAAAAAAAATTCTTGAGAAAGTATGATCGAGGGACTTCATGGATTCAGAGCTTTGGAAGGAGTATCTTAAATTTTGTTTATTTAAAACATAATGACTTTACTTATTTATTAATTATATTTTACTAACAAGTATCATTATTATGAGTTAAATGATATGTACCCCTTACCAATGGCAAGTTGGCTCTAATTGGTAATGTTATCATCTGGATTATATAACGCGCGTTCCTCTTAGGAACAGTGCGCGTGGATTTCGTTCTGATATATGGTGTGTCATTTTTGCTTTCCCAATTACACCATAATAACAAGGAAAATCAACATAACGATGAACATTGTTCAGGGGTGTTTTGGTACATTCAACAATAAACAATAAATTTTCAAACTATGAATAGTATTGCCTTTTCGATTCCATCAATGCCCTTCCAATTTCATACATTTTACATAAAAGCCAAACAGACCATGAATAGTAACTGAGGGTATTTGTGTAAATTCAAAGATTACTTTTTAATATAAAATTTTTAAACATCATTGCCACTTTAAATTAGTCTTACTATTGTACACTCACATGTTCTTATTATTTACGATAAAATTCAATATATGGGTGAATAGTGATTAGGGATAGTTGCGTATTTTAAGCACAATAAATACTATTACACATTTTTATTATATTACCCTTCACATTTAGAATATATACAAAGCAAACCAACACCTTATAAATATTTGTGAATTATATCTACGCCCCTACCGTAAGTTATTTGAAGCCCCCAATTATATACATAAATTAAAAAGGCCCTTACATGTAACTTTTTTATTTTCCTATGTTGCCCTTCACATTTCATAATTTTATAATCAAAACCATTCCCCTTAAATATTGATTATTTATACTTAAGTCCCTAATTATTTATTTAAAGTCCTCTAATTAGTTATCTATACACGTCCTTAAAGTTATAAATAAATATTTTATTTAGAAATTGAAAAATAATTTTTACTATTGAATTTTTGTAATAAAATATAAAAATATTGAATATCCTCACATGAGAGCATGTCCAACCCTAGTATCCTTTAAGGGGTTTGGATTGTATAAAAAATGAAGAAAATCAAGCCCATATATAGCTTTGAAATTAATTTCGCAAGACAAAAACTCAAGCCGAACAACATATGATTATGAAGCCTTTCATAATTATTCCCTAAGATGGTTATTTTAATTTTAAATTATTATATATTTTATAATACAAAAAGTAACCCCATTAACGCAAAATCCTTTAATATTTATTTCATAAATTGAGTATATTTTTATTTAAAATATAACCCAATTTATATTTTTTTTAAATGTGTTTGAGCGCTGAATCCTAAGCTAGTATTATTAAATAGGCAACAAAGACAAGGCATCTTTAATACCGACTCTATTAAACATCTCTAACATTGGGTATCATCCTGTGCCTTCGTTGTAGGGCTATTAAAATGCATCGTTTTTATTAGGGACAATACACTAAAATGGCTAATTAGTAATATTAATATTTTTTAATTTGTAATTTTAGATTATGTTAAATATCTTTTTAAAAACAATGTTACCAATTATTGACTTAAGTTACTAAAAATATGAATTAGTAATTTTAATAAATATATTATTTATATAAATAAAAAATAAATATATTACTGTTCATTTCTTTCTCCAAACCCATCTTCTGCAAAACCATTACAAAACCTAAAAACCACAAACTCCACAAATCTCTCTCTCAAGATCACTCCGTCACTCTTTCGATTCTCCATCGCTCTCGATTTCGGTCTCTGCATCACTCTCTATCGATATCTTTTTCACTCCATCAAGGATCTCTCCATCGATTTCTATGTCAATGTTCTTTAGATTTCGCAAGGAATGGAGGAGCACCGATTTGTCTCTCAATTGATCAATCGATCAAAGTCAAGAGAAGTTCGTTCGATTACAAGATGTTTGTGAGACGGAGAACATTAAGTTAATCTCTCTCACTCCCTCTCTCAATCTTAAGGTTTATAGTTTTGATGATAGTTTGGATTACTGAGATTCTGTGCGATTTGCTCTGAAGTTGGTTCTAGAACCCTAAAAATTGTTCAACAACACTTTGAGTAAGATCGAATTGAAAGCTTGTTGTTTTTTTATGTGCTTCTGTGCTTTTTTTTATTCAAAATTGAGAGGACATTCGATTCATTCGAAATCTGATTTGGAATGATTTGGATCTTCTATTATCTGATTTGACAATTTTACTATTTGGATGAAAAAATGTTAATAGTGTTTTTCACATGATTTTGATATTCAATTGACCCATTTTTGCTTCAATGGTTTATCTTCATTTCATGTTGTTATGTGTGTTTGAATGTACCGTAGTAGTTTTCCATACAATTTGATGTAGTAGTTTGCCATACAATTTGATGAATTGGACTTTAGAGACATTAATGTTGTGCTTTGTATATGCATGATGAATTCTCCAAGTGAAATATTTTTAGTGTTATTTGATGTTTAGGTATTTGTGCCCAAACTCTGTCGATAAAGCCATTAAGTACTCCATGTAAGCCATTGTACAAGTAGAGGTTTCAGGTATTCTATGAATTTTTATGATTCTAAGTATTCATGTGTGCAGGGTTTTAGGAAGGTTGTTCCAGATAGATGGGAGTTTGCAAATAAGGGGTTTTTAGGAGGGCAGAAGCATTTATTGAAGACAATCAAGAGGAGGAGAAATGTGTCTTAGAATCCTCAGCAGCAAAGCCAACTCCATGCAGAAGCTTGTGTTGAATTAGGATAGTTTGGGTTGGAGAGTGAAATGGATGGACTGAGAAAAGATAGGAACATGTTAATGGCTGAAATGGTGTGTACTTTTGTTACAAGTTAAGCAAATCTTTTGTTAGGTCCATGCATAATGGGAGTGTTGCTTTGGTGTCAATATCGTTAGTACTCTTGGTCATTTAACTATGCTTTTGATTGTGAGTGCTGTGATTAATAACGTGTGCCGCTAGTGTTATATGTATCTTAGGTTTGCTTGACTGTATGTGTCTCCTGTGTTAGCAGGGGAAGACTGAAGATGCAAACGGAGTTCAGTTAAGAATTTAAGATATTGTGTACTGCTTCGAATAGATCCTATTTAGATGTTGTTGTTATATATTTGAGAATTATTTCTTGTTTTGGTTTACCTTTAATCAGAAACGAGCTTACCTCAAAACAAAGTTGATTCAACTCTTTTTTGTTTTTATGTAGGTGTAGCAAACCTGCAAGCTTGAAGAGGATTTCTTAATAAACTCACACGGTATGCAAAACCTCTACTGCTAGTTTTTTATAGTCTTTCTTGTCCTATATTTTGGTGTGTGGGTAGCTTGAAGTCCAACCAGGTTCAAAGTTCACACACACGCACACACTCTGTTGATAGGGGTTTTGGGCAAATATAGTGTGCTTTCAGAGAACAAACTCCTTAACAAAAATTGTCCAGTCACACAAAAATCACGAGCAAATTTGAACTAGTTGTATTTCTTTGTAATCTCATAAACATTTGTAACTGTATGTTCTTGTATTCATATGTTATGGTTTTCAGGTCCTTGTGTCTACTGTATTGGCAGTTTTGTAACCATTGTGAAGTAATTTTTCAATCTTGTATGCTTGGATACCAGATAGTAACTGAACTCTGGTTGTATATATTGATCTCGAGTCTGACTGTTCCTTTTTCTGTATGTATGATAACTTGAGAACTACTTGTGAAATACTTTCATGTTAAGAGGAAAAATGAGTTGGCATGGTGCAATTGCACAAACCCTTGCCCTAAGGAAGTACACATGTTCGGCCTTGTGAGCATGTGACCAATGGTATGGGTTCCCTTATAATATCTGGATAATATCAGTTAGCTTTCCCTCCAAAATCCATAGAATTATCCTTTTCCTGAAGCAAAACCAAGTTATAATTTTGTTCTATTACCTGATGGTGATGTTTGACTTTATTGACGAAATCATATCACTTTTGTGATTTTTGATTAGTAAACAGTTAAACAAAATGGTTTTTGATTTCCACATAGCAATGGTTCATATTGTTGTCATATTTGAAACATAAAAGTGGATCAACAAGGAAGCAGAAAATGAATATCCAATAGTAAATCAGTATGTGGAGAGAGGGTGTACATGTGGCGGAGAGAAACCTAGTTTCCTTCTAAAAATTCTTTTCCGCTCAAATTCCATAAATTCTGGTATACATCATCGGTCTTCCTAATGAGATAAGTAATGAAATTAAACTTCAAATTATATAAACAAGTAGATACACTATTATATATGAACAATATGTGTAATTTTATTGGATTCACTCAGCCACTCAGATATTAGATAATGAGGCTTTTGTATTCCATAAATTTATTCGCACAAGTTTAAGAACATGCACTTCATTGTAATTTTACAGTTAACTATTTTGGAACTTTTTTTTTGGTCTAAATTTCACCAATATGAATTGGGTCTGATTTCCTTAGTTTCGAACTCTTCAGCACTATTTTTTTTGGTCTCTTAAGTTATTACACCTACATTGGAAAATCCTGTGTGCATAACTCATAGTTGCACCGGACTTGTTCAAATACTATAGACCAACAAATGCTTCTTAGAAGCTCCCCAGGACATATATCCTGAGATGTTTTCTTTATTAGGAAAAACAAGTTCTACAACTGGAAGATGATGGATACTATGGGATCCACATCATCCACAATTCAGCTTCTAAATTATGTTGATCATCCTAATCTAGGATGAGTATTTTTCTTGTGTGCTTTCCTTACATTACTAGGAACTGAAAGTTTCCAAATGCCATACTTGTATTTGTTGTAATATCAAACCATGAGACTTGCTTCTTAGCTTAAAGTGTTAAACTTTACCTCTTTGAACCCCTGCCAACTCTTCAAGGGTGCCAATTTGAGGCAAGGTATTAGAAACCTACAGCTACCATGCTAAAAACCTATATAAGCATGTCTTTTTATATTCATGAGATTGCTTCCATATGTAAACTTATTACTCTTTATGTGAGTTTGTTGTATCAATTGTTTTCATCATTAGTAGCAAGCATATGTTGCTGCTTTGCATACGTGAGCTACATAGGAAAACTTGTATATGAGCCAACTATGAATGTTACATTCTAGTTCCATGATGTGACTTAATACATATAAATTTGATTTATTTTCAAATTATCAGTTCCTTTTTCTCATCTAATTGTTACTTCAATGAAATTGTGCAGCTTAAGAGATGGGAACGGATCAAATTTAAACCTAACAGTTTACCTGTGCTGCATAAAATGCACGTGAAGTTAGGTTACACAGTGAAGATTATCTCTGGACACGACAAACGTAAAATTGGTGAAGTTATCCAGATTTTCAGGCATAACAACACTATTGTCGTGAACGATATGAACTTAAAGACAAAGCACATGAAGAGCAGAGAACAATGTGAGCCAGGGAAAATTGTCAAGGTTAGAGTTTCCTGTCATCAAACATCCTATATTCGTTACATTGTCTGTTTGCTGTGCATCCATTTCTCTAATAGTTTCTAAGCTGAAGCTATTATTCTACCTATATTAGTATTCTACAAGTAAATTTTGAAAATTCGATGTTATGGGATAGGGTTTTCAATGATTATTTACTAAAGTTGCAATTTTGATTGATTAGTCCCTTGCGAGTTGCGAGTCTTTCAATGAGTTTGTACAGAGTTTGCTTGAGGATGATTCTTTTTGGGTTGAAGATGGGGTTGAGATATTGCCTCTTACTGTAGCCCTGGTTTCTCTATCTATTTAAAGGTAATTACTTGGTCTAAATGGGAGACATGATAGCTGATCACGACTCTGACATAAAATGGCCAAATGGACTGTCCTTTTTCAATGCCCTCACTATTCGTGCAGATGATGCAAAGCTTCTATTTGGGTCTGAGAACATGGGAAACAAACCAAACCAACAGCACGATTTGCATGTTCTTTGAGGTGATAATTCGAATTCAGCCATGAATATTTGCAGCAGTGCTGATGAGATTAAGAACCTGACAGAAACTTCAAATTCACATCAGGATCATCATCTGTTATGATCTGACTTGCTGTTGCTATGTTCTGCAGGATGGAAGCAGTCCAACTCAGATCTACTGACAAGTTCCAAATCTATTAATCCTTACAGATTTAGCAATATTGGCAAAGAAATGTAGAGAAAGAATGCTGAACTTGCAAATGTAAACACTAGATCGATAGTAGCAATTGAAATGAGTTTGTATTGAATGACAAGAGGGCTATTCGAGATGCCCAGTCTCCTATAGAGCAAATGCTCAATGTACAGATTGTTTACAAATCAATGAATGCCTTGTTTCTCTTACTGTTCTCCTATTTATAGAAGTATCTAACATAACAACTAACAATACTGATAGCAATGCTAACAGAGCAACTAACAGCCATTCTAACAGAGCTAACAACTCTAACAGCACTTCCAACACAGTATTTTCCTACAGTATTTTCCTACAGACAGCTTGCATTTACTTATACTTCTTCCTTGTATACGTAAATCTGATAGGGGGTCTATCATTACCCCTGCCCCAAAGATGCACCTTGTCCGCAAGGTGAAAAGAAGGAAATTGAATGTGTAACAAATCGAAATCCTCCCAAGTAGCTTCATAAGCAGGTAACCCCGCCACTTGATCAAAACTTCCAGAGCACCCGGAACTCCCCCAACCTTATGGCGTACATCTAACAAAGACTTTGGTTGAACCACTAATTCACCCTCATAGTTGAGTTGTGGAGGTAAGGGAAGAACCTGGAAACAAGCCCCTTTTGCTCTTCGCAATTGAGAAACATGGAACACCGGGTGAATCCTTACGGTGGCGGGTAACTCCAAGTGGTAAGCCACTGACCCAACCTTAGCTAAGACTCTATACGGCCCATAGAATCTGGCAGATAACTTCTTATTAGCGTGACAGTCCAAGGACTTTTGACGATAAGGGCGAAGCTTCAAAAATACTTGATCACCCACATTAAAGGATTCATCACGCCTGGATTTATCAGCATGAAACTTCATACGCTGTTGTGCGCGTAACAGATGAGACTTGAGGTTTGCCAATATACTATCCCTCTCAACTAGGGATTGTTCCACTGAAGAGACAATAGAAGAACCAACTGTATAACACAGCAATGGTGGCGGATCTCTGCCATACAAAGCCTTAAACGACGTGTACCCTGTCGCTGAATGTACTGAAGTATTGTACCAATACTAAGCCCACGCCAACCACTTATACCATTGCCGAGGCTTATCAGAAGTGAAGCATCTAAGGTAGGTTTCAAGGCACCTATTGAGCACCTCAGACTGACCATCAGTTTGAGGGTGATATGCGGTACTGTGCTTCAAAGTAGTGCCTTGTAGACGAAACAACTCACGCCAAAACTTGCTGATAAAAATGCGATCTCTGTCTGAAATAATAGATTGCGGAATCCCATGCAACCGAATAATGTCCTTCAAAAAAATCGCAGCCACCCCCTCAGCTGTAAACGGATGTTTCAACCCAGAAAAATGGGCGAATTTACTTAATCGATCCACCACAACTAAAATAGTATCACAAGCTCTGGAACTCGGCAATCCTTCAATAAAATCCATGGTGACTTCATCCCAAACTTGAGTGGGTAAAGGAATGGGATGAAGCAAACCTGCTGGTGAAGTAGCCATCGTCTTGTTCCGTTGGCACACTTCACATTCACTGAGCATTTTCGTGATATCGGACTTCATTCCAACCCAATAGAGCTCTTTAGCAATTCTTTGGTACGTTTTTGTCTCCCCCGAATGTCCCCCTATATTAGAACCATGAAATTCCTGGAAGAGAACGGGAATTAGAGAAGAAGAACGAGATATAACCAACCTGTTTTTGTAATACAGCATGTCCTGGAAAATCACATAACCAGGATGACCCAGACCTTGTAACACTCTCTGTTTCAGATGTCCAATATCAGGATCAACCAATATTTTTGAACGAAGGACTGACCAATCTCGCCAAGTAGGTAAGGTCAGTTGAGAACAAAAAGGAGATTGAGGAAGTCGTGATAAGGCATCTGCCGCAGCATTAGAGGACCCCGATCTATATTGAAGTTCGAACTGGTAACCCAACAATTTATTGAACCATTTCTGATATTCTGAGCCAATTACTCCCTGCTCCAATAAAAACTTGAGACTTCTCTGATCAGTACGAACCACGAATTTCCTGCCTAACAAATACGCGCGCCATTTTGTAACCGCCAAAACAATGGCCATCATTTCCTTCTCATAAATGGGTTTGAGCCTAGCTCGTTGCCCCAACACCTGACTGAAGAAGGCTATTGGCCTATGAGCTTGCATCAACACCGCACCCACTGCATAACCGAAAGCATCAGTTTCGATGACAAATTCCTTAGAAAAATCAGGCATGGCTAGCACTGGAGCTTGAGTCATAATATGCTTCAAATTCTGAAAAGCATCCTCTGCATCCTGTTGCCACTGAAACCCATCCTTCTTTAACTGAGCAATCAAGGGCCAGGCTACCTTGCTATAATCCTTTACAAATTTTCGATAATACCCCGTGAGACCTAAAAACCCACGTAATTCAGTAATGTTCTTTGGTCGAGGCCACTCTAACATAACTTGAATCTTAGATTGATCCACGGCTACACCATTCGCCGATATGACTTGTCCCAGATAACTCAATTCAGAGCACCCAAATTCACATTTCTTCTGGTTAGCGTACAATTGATGTTTCTGTAATACTTCCAACACTATCTCCAGATGGTTTAGATGTGCTTCAACTCCTTTGCTATACACCAGTATATCGTCAAAAAAATACAAGCATGAACTTACGCAACTAAGGCCTGAAGATGGAGTTCATCAATGCTTGAAACGTTGCTGGTGCGTTTGTAAGACCGAAGGGCATGACTAAAAACTCGTAATGCCCCTCATGTGTTCGAAAAGCCGTTTTGGCTTCATCCCCCTCTTGAATTCGAATCTGGTGGTAGCCTGATTTAAGGTCCAGCTTGGAAAAGATATCAGCGCCTTGAAGTTCGTCTAGCAATTCGTCGATAATAGGAATTGGAAACCTATTCGGCACTGTCTGCTTGTTCAAGGCTCGGTAGTCGACACAGAAGCGCCACCCTCCATCCTTCTTTTTAACCAATAGTACTGGACTAGAGAAGTAACTGACACTGTGGCGTATAATTCCAACAGTCATCATCTCAGATATCAATTTCTCAATCTCATTCTTCTGAAATTGAGGGTATCTATAGGGCCGCACATTAACTGGGCTTGCTCCTTCGTTCATCACAAAAGAATGTTCATACCCTCTTTTTGGAGGCAAACCTGATGGTAATTGAAAAACTTCTGCATACCTTTTCAAAACCTCACACAATACTTCTGGTGTCTCTACAACTTTTCCCTCTGGTACCGTTACATTGCCTAACTCCACCAAGTATCCCTGACCTTCCTTCTTGATAGTCCGCAACATTGTTTTGAGTGAAACCAAACTTTTACATAATGATGGTTCGCCCTTGAGAGAAAGGGTTTCAGACCCAACTCGGAAACGCAAACTTTGTTCCTTCCAATTTACTGAGATCGTACCCAAGGTTTCCAACCACTGAATCCCTAATATGACATCTGAACTGCCCAACCCCAATGGAAGAAAATCCTCCACAATTTCTATCCTTTGCAACATTAACCGCACTCCTTGACAAACCCCACTCCCTTGGACTAAATCACCTGATCCCATCGTCACGCCATAGCTTCCAGTAGCCGTTACGGGTAACTCAATCTTCTCCACCACCTTGCGAGAGAGGAAGTTGTGCGTCGCCCCACTGTCGATTAAGACCACTACGGGTTGATTTACAATTTCTCCTCTGATTTTCATTGTCTTAGGAGTCGTGAGACCCACAACTGAACTTAAAGAAACCTCCACGACTTGGCTAATTTCGGCTACCTCCAACTCTTTTGATTCCTCCACTTCCTGAACTCCTTCCTCCCTTTCCTCATCCTCCTGTGTAATAAGTACACTGACCTCTTTGAGAGAACTTTTCATCGCATCGAAAACAGAGGCCTTTCTCCCGCTTCGCTTGATACTCGACATCTGACATCCTTCTAGTTTCACCTCTCTGGAACGAAGATCTATCGACATCTCTGGAAGTCCCTACTTGGCGATGGTTGTAGACTTCTCTGGAGAGAGATCGGTTGAAATCTCTAGAGGTTGTGTTTAGAGGATGCCCTAATGGGCTCATTTCATTTGTTTTATGTCCACCCCAGGCCCAACTTGAATTATTTTTGAAGCCTGATCTGGTTAAAGCCTGCTTCTCCTCTACTCTTTGGGCTAGCTCCATCGCCCGACCTAGTTGACTCGGCTCCAGCATTCTCACTTCAGCCCGAACCGAAGGCTTCAAGTCATTAATGAATTTGCTCAAGTAAACTTCCTCAGCCATTGTTTCCAGAGGAGCAGCCAAGGTCACAATCTTCCTGCGATACTCCGCCACTGAACCCTTTTGCCTAAGAGCAAGAAATTTCTCACACAAGGATCCTTCTTGCTTTTCTCGAAATTGCTTGAGCAATAACCCTTTCAGTTCTTCCCAAAACAGGATTGGCCTTCTTTTACTCTCCCATTGATACCATAACAGAGCATCTGCTTCAAAGGAGATTACTGCTGCTTCAATTTTTTCTTCATTATTGTATCCTTGGACAGAAAAAAAAAATCGCTCAGCCTTCAAGATCCAGCCGTCTGGGTTCAGTCCTTCAAAGATGGGCATTTCCAATCTTCTATGTTTTCTGTCAAATTGATAACCTTGTAAAGAAGAACCACCCCCAGTTGTTCCATTCAAACTTTGTGCCTCAACATTTGATGGAGGTACGTGGTCTTTCTCTGCATTAGAAGCAGTTTTTAGGGCTTCTTGACGCATCTTCATCATCTAATCCATTCTTTGAATCATTTCTTGAAAACCCTCTCTCAATGATTCTACTTTCTCCTGCACATTTACCACAACTTCTTCCATGGCTTCAATTCTTGCATTAGTACCTGTTCCAGAACCTTTTCTAGCCATTATTTCTCATAATCAAAGTTGCTCTGATACCAAATTTTGTTATGATCTGACTTGTTGTTGCTATGTTCTGCAGGATGGAAGCAGTCCAACTCAGATCTACTGACAAGTTCCAAAGCAATAGATGGTGTAATCCTTGCAGATTTAGCAATATTGGCAAAGAAATGTAGAGAAAAAATGCTGAACTTGCAAGTGTAAACACTAGATCGATAGTAGCAATTGAAATGAGTTCTATTAAATGACAAGAGGGCTATTCGAGATGCCCAGTCTCCTATAGAGCAAATGCTCAATGTACAAATTGTTTACAAATCAATGAATGCCTTGTTTCTCTTAATGTTCTCCTATTTATAGAAGTATCTAACATAACAACTAACAATATTGATAGCAATGCTAACAGAGCAACTAACAACCATTCTAACAAAGCTAACAACTCTAACAGAGCAACACTTCCAACAACAACTCCAACACAACATTTTCCTACAGACAACTTGCATTTACTTATACTTCTTCCTTGTATACGAAAATCTGATAGGGGGTCTATCATCATCAACATCACCCATTGAACTATAGGGGCACTGAAGCGGGAATTTACTCGGATATTATGGAAACCTTCACATCGTACTAATGATGTACTTGATACATATTGTACATTTTTTTTTAATTCTCATCAAATATGAGAAACGACGTTGTAATTGATTGCAACCATTTTACTTTGCAATGGTTGCAAGATTATTTAATTTGTGTATTAACATTTGTATTTGAATTGGGTTTTATAATCTCATCTAATGTTATTCATTTGTTGATATCTTTTATTTATTTAATTAAAAACAAATAAAATTTATGACATTTGTTGATACCTTTTTATTTATTTAATTAAAAACAAATAAAATTTTACATATTAATTTTGTAAAAAAAAAACATTCATAACACGTCGAGGTGTTGCTAATATTTGAACATTGTAACATACTACATTGCCATTAGCAACCTTGGATAAGTGTTACAAAATTTGAAGGTTGTAACATGTCGAAGTGTTACTAATATTTGTAATGCCATGATTTGCAAGATTTTTGTGGTGTTACAAATTTTTTTAGTAACGAACCTAGTGTGTTCCAAATTGTCTTTTATGGTATAGTGGGAGTAAATCACTTCTTATATTCCTTCGTGACAATTCCACATTTTAAGATGTAGGACTATTCAAGTCAACAGAATAACCCCACAGAAGAACCGTCGAAAGCAAAGGAAAGTTTTGGAAACCATGGAGATGAGAGTGATTTGGATTTGGATGATTTGCTCTTTAAGAGATTTGGATTTGGATGACTACTACTGAAGAAAAAGCTGCAAGATAGTGATTCTCAATCAATTAAGTCTGAGCCCTGTAGATCATATTGATTGAAGATAGCATCTTGGAATGTAATTCTTGTTTTCTAATCTGGAAATTTGGTTCAATCGTGATAGTAATATGCAACTAAGATGTTTTTTATTTTTTGTATTATAATTTTATTATGTATTGATTTTTTGTATTATAAGGTTATGCATTAAAAGATCGAGATATATGCTTTTTGTTCCTTGTGTTGGGTATTTTGAGAAGAGAAAGATTTAATTGTGGTGTAAATTTGAAATTTGTTGAAAGCAAATTTGTTTTTGTGTAATGATGAACAAGATATTTCCTGGAAACTTCAGTGAGAATTCAATAAGCTTTACAATGAGGATTCATATTTTTCTTCAAGTCTAAACATTGTTTGGAATACATATTTGAAATTTGGCAACAAGTCTTGAGATTCTCAAAGAATAGTATATGCACACAAGGTAAAGATTATAAATATATCAACCATATACCCACAATACACTCAAGTTGCGCATTCTTCAACAATTTTGATATCATTATTTGATAGATATAACCATGGGCGGAGTCAGGATTGTAGACAAAGGGGGGGGCAAAAAAAATAAATCACAGATAATTTAATTCTTAAAACAAATAGATAAATATGATTAAAACAAAGTTTCAAAAGTAGTACAAGAGAAACATATTTTATGTGTCAATGTTGTTGCACATTGGATTTTAGTATAAACTCTGGGAGTTCTCATGTTCTAGTAATGTTGTATAACCACCTCATCATCGATTCCATTAAATATATATTTCTCAACATATGTAATCAAACTATTTGCCTCCATTGATATCCCATCTCATAGTAGAAAAAGCTCTGTCGACACTGGCAGTTGCAACTTGTAATATTATTATTATTATTATTATTATTATTATTATTATTATTATTATTATTATTATTATTATTATTATTATTATTATTATTTATTTTAAATTAGGTCGTTGACCCTTTTTTTTATTTATTTAGTAATCCATGGCCGAAGGCTACATAACTAATCCTATAGGGTTTACCAAACCAGGCCCGAAGGCTATAGTATTGTTGCCACTTAATATCCTCATTGCCTCCATCTCGCATGGAGACTTACTTTCACTCCAGCCTATTGTCTCCACCTTGCATAAAGACGAATTATCCACGGCGTAGCACATGTGCTCCTAATAATCAAGTAAAAACTCAAAAAGTCCTAACTGGTGAGTCTCAAACCCGCGACCTCTAATAGGAGAGTTGATGTCCGATCAACTGAGCTACAATTGGTGGACAACTGGTAATATTTAGAATGTTACCATCCAATTGTTTAGCGGAAGCAGGCTATTGTGAAGACTGAAGAGTGTCGATGAGGAGCAAACAAGCAAGAGAGAGAGAGAGTTAGACCATCTCCATAAATCGATATCTTTCTAATCAAAATTGTATTGTGCAATTGGAGAAATCGATCTCCGTTGATATCGTCTTGTGCGGTTGGAGGGGATTGGAGAAAATCGATCTTTGTCGAAATCGTTTTTGGCAATTGAAAAGGTGGAGAGATGAACTTGCGAAGGCTTGCGAACTTGCGAAGGGTTTGCGATTTTGTGTATATTTGTATTCCATTATCTATAAGAGGGGGGCAATCTAAAATTTTAAAGGGGGCGAGATTGCAAATATTGTTAGTTTGGTGGAGTTTCTTAAAAAGCTAAAGGGGACAATTGCCCCCCCAAGCTATAAGGTAGATCTGCCCCTGGGTATAACAATGTTAAGATTTTTATGAGGGTAGTAGGAATTATCCCCAGAAAATTATATGGAAAGCAGTGACGTTGTTCGTAATAGGTGTTAGCGGCAAGCTGCTAACGTTGGGTTCGGATAAGTCAAGTCCCTTCGGTCGGTTCGCTCAGGTAGTCTTCCCTTATCTTCCCTAACGTTCAGAGTTGTTCTGGTTTGCGAAAGGAGCACCGAGGCCTAGCAAAAGTTGTAATAAAAATGTGTGTCAAAATTACTGGTCCTATGAAAAAGCATATACATTAAGGGGTATGTATCCCAATGGTTGTTAGATTTAAGTGACAACATTAGTCAAAGTAAAGTTATAAACATTGTCTGAATAGTAGTCAATTTAACTTGTTATTCAACTAATGTTAACAGTTGTTTATATGCAAGATAATGAATGGCAGCGACTAATCCACACCACCATAAGTGTTTTCTACATTATTCTATCCTCTCACATCACCTACTTACTTTCTCACACCACTTATATAAACAAAAACCCAACTTTTTTCCTCCCCATTCAGATCAACAGGTGATTCCTCCCTCCCCCATTCGAAATTCCTCCTTCTCCCACATTCAAATCTCTCGCAACTTCTTCATCCCTCTCGAAAATCTCTCAAAGTCCCCTCAAGATCGAAACCCTTACATATCAAAACTCTCAAACTCTCCAAAATGCAACAGCTCGTAAACGCCATCTCTCAAGCGCAAAACACAGCTCTCTAGCGACTCCAACTCTTCTATAAGTGAGCCATCCATTTTGTCTTTGGGTTTAGGATTTTTGTTTGGATTGTAAGTGAGTCATCCATTGTTTGCTTTTCTGCATTTGTGTATTTGTATCCATCTTTAAAATAGAATTTTTTATGCATTTTGTGCATTAATCGTTTAGTTCGTCCCTTGGTAATGAAAGTAATTGCAAAGGCGGATTTGGTGATCACTAGGGCTCCAAATTATTATTTTCTTATTAGAATGTAGAGAAATGATATATATAGTGTTGTTTTACATCCAAAGTGGCTAAAGTATTGCTTAAAAATTACTAGAATTTATTGTACAAAAAAATTGTCTTGAAGTATTTGTTTCCTTTTATTTGAAGGTTTACTATGTCTTATGTTGGTCGTGATGTTGGTGAGGATGATCGAGGTGATAGAGGTCAAATACGACCCATGACAGTGTCTGCCCGAAAACAGAGAGCAAAAAGGGGCAAGGAACAGGTAGAAGAACGAAAAAAAAAAGAATGGAAAAAATAGGGACAGAGAAGTGAAGAAGAAGATGAGCAAATGGGGGTTCAAATAGATCTTCAAGGAACATATAGACAAGTAATTGTATCACAAAGTCTTCCCCAATCAGAAGGGCAAGCAGGTTCGAGTGGTGCGGGTGTTGGACATGAAGGTGAGGAGTTAGAGGAGCGCGAGAACGTGCTTGTGGATGAGGAAGAAGCAGAGGATGATGAAGAAACAACTATAGAGAAGGGTAAAGAAAAAGAAGATGCTAGACGAGATTCTTATCTCGGTTGTCCTGTAGATTGTTTCATATTAGACGATTACCATGGACATATTTCTCGTGTCATTTGGGATGGTGAGGATGTAAGTATTGTTTGTATATATTTGGACATTGAATTACATAAAATGAATATGTTTTTCGTATTTAGGAACGAGGCGCATTGCGATGTCGCCATCAATATAGGAACTTTATAAATTGGGATTTGAAACATGAGCCGAAAGAAGTAAATAGAATGATCTACAATAGTGGTATGTATCCCTTGATTAAATATTGTAAAAATTGTCTTGATAATGTGACCATTTGTGTTTTCGTGAAGCGTTGGCAACCTGAGACCAACACTTTTCACCTACCTTTTGGAGAGATGAGCATCACCCTGGACGACATCTGTCGTATAACTCATTTGCCGATTCTTGGTAAGCTGGTTGGAACGACGATAAAGATGACAATGGATGAATGTGTTACATTATTGGTGGATGGTTTGGGGATTGAAAATAAAAAAACAAAGGTCCATGTCAAGAAGAATGGCAGATCTGTGGAAATGAAGTTTATTCAGGACCACTATTGTAGACAACTTATGGAAGCTGATGCTCTTGAAAGAAAAGAACAAGTGTGTAGGAGTTACTTGTTGTGTCTTCTAGGCATGACTATATTTGCTGATAAAAGTTTATATTGAATATTTGAAGATGCTGATGAATGTGGATGATGTTAACAAGTATGCATGAGGCGTAGCAGCTTTGGCATTCTTGTTTCGTCAGTTGAGCGACGTTAGCAGAGAGGGAACAAAGCCAATTTCTTGATATTTGCCTCTTTTGAAGGTATGTTTCGAATTTTTGTTTTGTTAATTACCCTAATATATAAGAATTTCATAATATTTATTTATGTTGTTTTCGTTTACATGCATGGATATATGATCACTTCAGACTCTGGGGTAATGCAAAACTGAAGTGGGATGCTAGACTCCCCACCGTGGCTAAGTGGGAACCCCAACAAATTGTAGAGGTTTTGGACGAACAAATCATCACTCTTAGGGAGCATCTCGATTACATGTCTTTTGAAGAAGTAAAAATGCATCTTTAAGTTTAATAAAATTGCATCTTTTTTATATGTGTCTCATATTAATAAGTTTTTATTATTATAATTCGCAGGTACTTTGGGACCCTTACGTGGAGTCCAAGCAAAACAATCCATTTCATGGCATCACATGGTTTACAGGATGTTTGTTATGCCTCGACATAAAAGAACCCTATCACCCCGTTAGAGTAAGGTACAAGTCATCCCAATTCTTCCAATCCAAGCCAAAATGAAGAATTGAGCTCGATCTGGCAAGCATTATTTCGTGAAGTATGAGGTTTTGTCTTCGTTCGTTGAAAGGTGTCATTGTCATGTAGCGTCAACTAACATACAAGGTGCCCTCGTGAAGCTTCCATGGGACTGTAGAGAAGTCATCCCCTAAGGAGACATTTGTTTTTTTCAAATAAGAGGGTAAGTACAAACATTTTACACTTATGTAATTTAAAAAATTTACATGGTTTGCACTAACATCTAATGTTTCCCTGCAGGAGATTGGCATTGTTCAGACTTGTAACTTGATCAATGCCTCTATTGAAGAAGGGAGAACGTCGACATGGTTATGTTACTCGCCTGACAAAATAGAATACGAGATTTGCTAGATGAAATGTCTACGCCCGTTACCTTAGAACAAGAGGATGAAGAGCTTGACGTACGCCCCAGTGTTGACAGTGGTGAAGTTGGTGGTGGAGGAAGTGAGTGTAGAAGCAAATCGAGGCATGAACAAATACACTATGTTCGGAAGCAAAGATAGTGTCTTCATTTTTTAAACTTCGAAAAAAACCTTTGAGAAATATTTGTTTAGAAGCTATAAGTTTTGTAAGCTTCAAGAAATATTTTTGTTAACTTCAGAAATATTTTTTTAACGAGCTTTAAGTTTTTACTTATGTTTGATATTGATCGTTCCATTTGTTAAGAAGCTTTTATATTTTAAGCTTGTTACAATGAATTAGTTTTGATATTGAATGCGAGGCTATTGTTGTAACAAAGTAACGAACAATGCGACAATGACATAATTAGCAGAAAAAATTGCAATGGATTAATTTAGGTTCGAACATAATGCGACACCATGTGAGAAAATAATGTCAGAAAACAAAGCGACAAAGTTTAGGTTCGATGTGACAATGTGAATAATGTCAGCAAACAAAGATTGAGAAACAAATCTCAAAAAACTGAGTTACAGAAAGAAAAAAATGGCAGGGTTTTGTTTTGTTTGCAAAGAACAATGCCGACTTTTTGAAAAAGCCCGTAGGGTTCCAGGTGAACAGATTAATTTTTTTCAAAAATATTTACTGTTCGCTTGGACCAATGCGGAATTTTTCAAAAAGTCTCGCCTGAACCAATGCAGGCTTTTTGAAAAAGCCCGCAGGGTTTCGGCGAACATAATTTTTCTTTTTTTAAATTTCCTATTCGCTAATAACAATACGACCTTTTTCAAATAGCCCGCAGTTGTCCAGGTGAGGTTTTTGAAAAACCTTGCCTGAACCTCTGCGAACTTTTCGAAAAAGTTCGCATTGGTCCAGGCAAACAGTAAATTTTTAAAAAAGAATTAATATGTTCGCCTGGAACCCTGTGGGCTTTTTCAAAAAGCCTGCGTAGTTCCCCGTGAACAGAACATAAACCTACATATTTTTTCTGTAACTCAGAAAATTTTTCAGTTTGTGATTTTTTTTTTTAAACTTGGTTTTCTGAAGTTTATGCGCGTTGTCACATCAAACTTAAACGCGAACCATACAAGTCTTCTGAACTAATCTTTTATATACATTCTATATAAGTCGCATTGTCGCATCAAACTAGATTTGTCTAAATTGTTTCTGATATTATTTTCTGATTTCGCATTGTCACATCAAACTAATCATTTTTCTGATTTCGCATTGTCGCATCAAACATAAACAAAAACTCAAACTAAATAGAGTCAAATTCCATATAATATATTAACAAAAACTCGAAACATACAAATCTTCCCTTAAAAAAAATAAACGGTGACTTTTCTAAGAAAACAATGGTTCCTATGTAACAAAAAATTTACATTTGCCAATTACATTTTTTATCACAATAATGGTTAGAAAAATACAATATGTGCATCAGTCCAATATGGTCACCACCTCGTTCGACTTCTTCACATTCTTCTTATTTTTGTCATTGAACTTCTTCACCATTGTCTCACCAATACCAAGTTGGACATCGAAACTACTCTTCAACAAGATTGCAAAAGGAAACATGCAACATAACCAAGTTGGTACTATAGGAAGCAATGGTGGGTTTGGTTGCATATGAATGAAGACATAATGACTAATCTGAGCCAAGTGTGCCTTGAAACAAACGCGTCATTCGTCAAACTGTGATGCCGGATAAACATAGGAAAAACAAGTCGTGTTTTAGTTCTCATAACAAACAAAGATGCATTGATAACGGTTCGCTGCGAGCTATAACATATAAAAATCCATAAACCAACTTTCCATGTCTATTAGCACCTGACCTTCTGGAATTAGTAAAACGTCCTTCACAACCTTTACCCCTGACTCGTGCCACATTGCAAGCCACAAGCTCCATCAGTTGGTCTTTCCGTACATGTTTCCATCTGTTTTCGTTGTCATAATGAAGGAATTTGGCTATGCATCGAAAGCCACAGTTTTCGTCGTCTGGAACGTTGTCAATGTCATAAATATAATCTCGTACCAAGATGGAATCTGCCTCATCAATCTATTGTTATGAATTTTTGGCTTCTATTTTTTTATTGATAACTTCTTACTTTTGCCTTTCATTTCTTCTTGTGTCATTGCGTATTCTTGTCCTGAGGGATCCCTTTTTGTGGACCTCTCGTGTTTTGACAATTTCTTCTTTTTAGGACTCCCCTTTCCAGCCACAAGTGATAATGGTTCAATCATCACACTGTCACCCGGGGAACTCAACTCTATAAGCTTTCTCTTCGTCACCAACTTCTGATCATGAGTTGACTCATTGAACCTATTTATAAGGGCGTCGACCATTGGGTCTATAATCACATCACCACATTCACGAATATGTGTTGTGCCTTTGAAGCCAAGTCTATGGTGCGTACTGAAATTTGTCTTGTGGGAGTTAGATAACCTGTAAGTTCATGAGCGCAAGGTAATTCATGAGTCATTCGAAGCACATAACCACACTTGATAGGGTCAACCCAAACATTTTCACACCTCCGAATTTTGGAATTGATCAAATCAATAGCATTGTACGCCACCGACCCATGAAGTAAACCAAATAAAGTGAACATATGGTTAGTGTTCACCTTCGTTAGACTATGTTGAAATGTCGATTCTATCTTGACAAGTTGGATTTCGATCATATCATGCATCTTTATCCATACATTAAGGAATGTACCTTGTAAATTTTCCAACGAGTGCTTTAACTTCGAGTGTGCACCTTCAACTCAACCGGTTGTCTGTTGGCCAAAATGCATAAATGTATCGGTCCATGCACTGACAAATTACTCCTTATGGGGATACCAAATTGTATTGATAACACTTTCGGTATCATGTCATCTTATATCAAACTCAATTGTGGCCTCGTTCCATTTCTTTTTTGTACTTGATCTATACAAATCTGAAAAAGAATCTATAAACTCAGCCCACCGGTATTGTCCTCAAAGTCTTTTTTGCAGTTTTTCTCAACATTTGTGTTGATGTGCCATGTGTACAATTATCTCCTTGCCTTTGGAAAAGCTCGTTCTATAGCCTTGATCAAACCCAATTCTCTATTAGTCACAGACATGCTTGGCAAAGTGTCTGACTAAAAAATTCTTGCAATTTTTTTCAATGCCCAAGCGTATGACTTTTCCTTTTCAGAATGCATAAAACAAAATGCAACATTGAAGTTCTTTCCGGTCAATGTCACACCAACAATCTCAAACAACGACATCCTATAGAGAATCGTTTTATATGTACAATCTATAAGCATTACTTGTGGAAAACACTTTGCCAACTGAATAGATTTAGGATGCGCCCAAAATATGTTAGTGACTTTATTCCCCTTATCAACAGTATGCCACTCTATGTACTTGGAGTAGCATTGGAAAAACTAGCTCTATCAGGGGAATAATCTCATTGCCTTTGGGAAAACTCGTTCTATAGCCTTTGCGAAAACTCACTCCCTCAACAACTCTAAAGTATGTTGCAAAGTCGTCCTGCCTCTTTGTTGGAGTGGCTTTATTCAACACAATACATTGTAAATATGCTTCAAATTCGAGATATTATTCAGATACATCTCTTTCAGCCTAGACAAGATGTGGCGAGGGTTCACACTGATCTTCGCCATATTCTGCACATAAATCATCTCATCTTTATTCAATTTTCCAGTAAACGAATGACCAACAAGTGACTTTGATCGAGGATGATTGTGGGTTTCACATGTCACTTGCAACCTCCAATGGTCATTCTCTAATGAGATCCCTCTCAATTGAAATTTGCAACCACACTTCTTACACTTCTTGATCAAACATAATTCTTTAACCTTTTATTGGGTTTCCCTCCGCTTTCACAACTAAAATGGACCATTCCCTTTCGTCTTTGATTAGCCGATTCCGATTTAGTGATGCCTTGGACCCAAGCTATCAACACAGACCTTGATGAGAATATCTAAAAAAAATTAAAAACTTGTTAATAACAACATATTTATAACAATGAAAAATGGTTAAAACGAAAATAAGTAAAACAATTCTTACCTCGTCCGTAACAAATAACTGATTATCATCGACTACCAGTACCAATGATCTTTATTCATTGATATTGTCACAACTTCCATCAACATTATCATCAAAATTCTGCATAATGATTCAATTTATAATTAGTTTCATATATTAATTAAAATTTTAATTTACTTAACAACAAAATGACGGCTACATCTAAATGGTTCATCTCTGGATTTTCAACATCGTTAAAATGCATCTCCATATCTATTACATCCATTAGAAATGCATATGCACCAGTGCATCATACAATAATAATTCAATTATTTTGAAATAATAAAATAAAAATTACATGAAATTTGAATAATATTTTTTTATGCAAATTACCTCCATTGAAATGGATTGTCCTTGTTCTTTAAAATGATCTTCTTCACCCTCATGTTCACCCTTAAAATCTTCATTTCTAACATCATCAACTTCATTAAACCCTTTCATTTTAATTTAATGAAATCAAATAAGTTCTTCCAAGTGAAATGTAGTGGAATGCAACCGAGGAGGGAGAGATAGAGAAGCGATGGAGGAGGAGGACGAGGAGACCAAGGGTTTTTGCTATTTTCCTTTGTGATTTTGGGATTTTTGCGAAGAGGAAGAGATAGGGAATAGGAGGATGACGAACCTTGCGAGGAACTGAAGTTTGATCGCCGAGTTTGGGACGACACGCAGCAAGGAGTGTGAGAGATCGAGGTAGTAAGAGGAGCATTTTTGCATTTTTTTTTGGGTCTTTTGCGTTTTTTTTCTTTTTTGATTTCTTTTTAGGTTTAGCATATTTATAGTGGTGTGAGTAAAAAAAAAACACAATGCTGATGTGAGAAAGCGGTTATGGTGGTGTGGAGTAGTCGCTGCCTGAATGAATAGAACATGAACTAGCTAGTTGTTTTCTATTTTTGATATAAGAAATCTTGCTTATAAATCTATTCATTACATTAATTCTAGATACGAACTTTCTCTCAAGTAATTGCATTATTTAAAGTAAAACTCTCTTTGGCATTAAAAGTCAGACGCTATCACAACATGATTTTTAAGATCAGTGATTTATATATTAGTTTTAGTAAAAAAAAAAAAAAACAATGTAACCAATCAGAACAAAGATAAAATGGAATATATATGTTTTAAAATAAGTTAAACCTTCAATGTAATGTTCAAAAGCTTGAAAACCCAAGCTTATACTCGAGTTGATTGGGTTGAGGCCAGGGGCGGAGCCAGGATTGCAAACAAAGGGGGGCAATTTTTTTTTTTATTTTTCTAGGCAGGGTGCCCTTAGAAGTTAAGTAGCGCGAATAGCCACCCACATTAAAAAAAATTCCCTCCTTTTCTTTCTTTCTTCTTACTCATCCCCTTGTGCGTACTATTCCTTCGTCTTCTCCAGCTAGTTCGAGTAGTTCTAGTGAGTTCATTCTTCTTTTCCGCCTAAATTCTTCCACTCCTTCATTTCTCTTCCTCTTCCTTGATTGGGGGAACCTAAAATTTTAAAGGTGGCTAAGTGGATTTTGTTTTTTAAACCAAAGGGGAGCAATTGACCCCTTTAGTTTGGCTATAGATCCACCTCTGGTTGAGGCGATGTAAGCAACCGTATGATGTTTTTTTTAAACAGTGCGCTAAAGAAACCCAAAGATTCCCTAAAGAAAGAGCTCAAGGTTGAATCCAATCCATTGTCCTTGATAAAGCTTATAACTTTAAAAATCGTCAATGGACGACCATTCTACTGTGTTTGCTGCTTTCCTGCATGGACTGCTCTGCTCAACTCTACTAAATATTTTTCAACTTTGTATTTATTTTTTTTAGTTTCTAATCAAATTGATGATGCACCAAAACGGTCTCTCTTCTACACCATACACGTGTCATGATGATCTTGAGAAATATAGGCCTAAGGATCATCCCAACAGTGATCCGGCCCAAGCGGTTCTAAGCCCACCAGACGAACCCAAATCATCACAGCCTGCTAAGCCCACACGTCTCACAGCTGTCCTCAATACCCGTAAGCGCTACTAAGACAAATACCTTGAGGATCAGCTTCAAACAGAAAAGACAACAACACTTTGCTTCAAATTAGAAAGAAAATACCAGAGTATACGTCGCACATGAAAACTTCTATCTATGGACAACACTGTGAATGAGAATTATCTCCCACGTATCTTGGAGCACAAGTCTAACAGAGAAACTTCCCCTCACAGCACAACTCTAATTAGATAAGGATTTCTACGAAGATCTTCTTCCCTAAACTACGCCATCAATGATTTGGTCGAATCAGGACTCCAGCACTATAAATAAGACTTGAGGTTGGTATGCTAAGATACGCTAAAAATTTCCAGTTTACAGCATTACGCCTTCCTCAGATCTCTGTCTGACTTCAGCATTGGAGTGTCATCGGCCACCACAACGGTGGTCTGTGGCTCACGTGTGTTCCTTGTGCAGGTTAGTAAGCCAATGTCAAAGCAGGGAGCGAAAATCGACTACATCAGTTTAATGTTATCCGTGAGGACGACAAAGTTTCTAATCATTCACTAGCATCAACTCATAATACAAGAAGATGATGACCACAAGATCACACAATAATGGGGAACAAAGGGACATGTCAAACGCTCAGACTGACGCTATACCACCACTCCCAGTGGTTCCGGTGACACATGGGCATCAGACTCACACCCTCGCGCCGGCAGCAGCAACGACATACCCCAGGATGGATTTGTTGTCACAAATACAAGAGATCGCTAAAACAGTGGAGATGCTCATACATCAGAACCTTCCACTTCCCGATGGACAACAGAGAACAGACACAGGAGAGTCAAGTCCCCTGTTAGTTCTTATTGGACTAGAGGTGGCGATTGTGGTCAACGCGAACCCGACCTTTAGGGTAAAAAGGCTCGCCCCGTAAAACCCCCTTCGTAGAGGGGCTCACAAACCAGACATGTTATACAGCCTCTTTGTTCCACCATTCATGAACTGCATCATGAACGAAGCCCTTCCGAAAAAGTTCTTGCCTCCAAAGCTCGATTTCTATGACGGAATCACCGACCCGTTTGATCACTTTCATTATTACCAGCATGTAATGGCGCTCAAAGAAGGATCCGTGTCGGTGATGTGCATAACTTTCCCTACAAGCCTGAAGAAGTCAACACTGACATGGTTTCACAGCCTCCCACCAAAATCGATCAACTCGTTCAAGACATAGGCCAAAGAATTCCTGACATGCTTCGTCGGAAGCCAACATATCAGGAAAGGCCCACACTACATACTCTCTGAGGCAGAGATCTAACGAAACGCTAAAAGAGTATTTCACACGCTTCAATGACAAGCTGGCGCTCATTGACGGCTGCAGCAACGACAAAGCCGTAACGACTTTCACCGCAGGCCTAAGAGAGGAAAAATGTCACGCCCCGATTTTCGAGAAAAACGAAATCCTAAAATCCACGTAGGATTATCCGTTTCCCCAAAACTCGGGACGTGAAATTCAATAACAACAGAGACATTTAGCAGCAAAGACAAAAAGTATAATTTAGAAAATAGGAACAAACTAAAATTAATACAAAAGTCTAACCAGGAAAAACTGACGTCGCTAGCCCCACTAGCGGAACTCCCGTAACGCTGCTCAAAAGTCTCTAAACCTGAAAAGCTAATCGGCTACATTATCAAAGGAATGTACCCAAGAAGCAAAAGCTCACTTGGGTCAGCAATAAAGCTGGTGTGAGAAATCTTCATCCCAAAAATCAATAAAATCGCACGAGATAAACATCAAGCGAAACACAAACAACAAACCATCACACCAATAGGTAGTTCCTCAACGAGGCAAAGGTGTGATGCAAGAAAACACAGTCCAAAGAATTTAGTTCCTCAACGAGGCAATCATATCATCATCCTAATATGTAAATATGCATTTACCTATACTTACCCTATAGGAGTTGACTATGGCAAGTCGGACCTGCAGAAATATTAGTGGACTTGCCATCCTGCATAAAAAGAATTAGAAACAATGCAACGTCATTTATTCTTTTTATTTGAATTAGGTTCATCTTTTTAACGGATTGATCACTTAGACGATACCACATTCGCACCACCTCCGTGCCGAACATACATGCCCGTATGCCTCTCTCATATAAAGGAGGACTACTCCGTCATCCATGCCTAAGTGGGGACATCACATACAGGCATGCATCGCGGATACCCCTAACTATATGAGTACCAAAAGCCACCCTTGGGCTATCAATGCGCATAAACTCACGTCACATTCACGCTCTATAATCTCAACAGTACGTGCTACAGTATCTGGATATGCTCCACATATCTGTACACCAAACACATCCTCGGATGAATGCCTTCTTAAAAGTGCCCATTCCGAAGCTTGCCCCTGTAGCAGTGAACAAGTCTTAGACCAATGGTGATTGACACCTCACTAAAGTCTCTCTTTCTTGCCACTATGAGGCTCTCTCTGTTGAATACAAGAGATCTCGATCTCCAGATTCAGCCTCCATTGAGAAGAAAACACAAGGGAAGGAGAAGGAGAAAAGAACAAGGAGAAAGAAAAGAGAATAGGGTTTTCTCTTTATAGGGTGGGTGGCTATCCGCCCCCACTAAAATTCTGAGAGCACCCACCCTTTAACTCTCCAAATAAAACCCTAATTTCGAAATTCACATTAATTAAATGTAACCCTATTTTATTTAATTAAAAATAAAATAAATTATCTTTATGAAATTTAGGGGTGTTACATTATACACACGTTAAATGGAATCTCGTCCCGAGATTCGGAAGGTAAGAAAGTTGACTGAATTTCGAAAAATACTAGTTGTCAAACAAAAGAAGATTTTAAAACACAAATTTCAATTGGATTTTTGAAACATAAATTATTTATTGTTATTTGAAAAGTAGGGGTGTTACAAAAAAGTATACGACTTCCTCACCTTGGAACCCCTTTTGGACATGGCAGAACTCTTGAAGGGCACCCAGAGGTACATCACCCTGGAAGAGATGAGAACAAAGAAGAAAACTGAAGTAGAGAAGAAACTCTCCATTTCTAAGGACATAAAAGAGGGAAAAACTGAGAAGATGAAGAAAGGAACAATTCAAAGCGCAACGACAACATATCAGACTCTAGCCGGGCCCGACCAGACAAGAGAAAGCTTCCAACTACGTTGGATCCAAATTCATGACGCCCCTCAATTCGAGTTTATCGGACGTCCTTAATTCCATGAAAAACTGGAAAGATCTGAAGTGGCCCCTAAAGCAGTACGGAGACCCTTCCAAGCGTGACAAGTATTGTTCATACCATAAGGAGGGTGGCCACCATACCAACGACTGCAAAAGTTTAAGATATGAAATCGAGTACTAGATTCGCAAGGACAAGCTAAAGGAATTCCTGGGTTCAGAGAAACGACAAGACCGATCTAGGGAAAGGGGAGAGGCGGTCAAGCAGATTGAGAAGGAGATTCTGGGCATAATATATATGTCCTCCACGGAGTCGGATCAGAAGAAGACCAGTCAAACAAGTCCCGCAAACAAACTCTACTAAAGATGCAGACACACTTCGCAAGTGAGGATAGACGTGTATATTACTCAAGGGTGCAGAGCCCCATCCCTACCTTGGCCTTCACTGACAGGGACCTCGAAGGAGTCTGCGCATCGCACAATGACGCTCTTATCATTTCGATCTCCAACGCAAGGTGGAAAGTGAAGAGGGCCCTGGTGGATACGGGAAGCTCCCTTAACGTCTAGTATGGACCTCAAGGAGAAGAACCTGACATCCTCCGACTACTCGCTAATTGGATTCAGTGGAGAGAAATGCTTTAGGCATTATAGGAGCGATTCGCTCTTCAACCCAACAAAGCGGAGAGGTCGTTGGAAACGAGAGCACAACCCCACGTTTGTCAGTGGGCGCAGAAGGAAGCTCCCACACAAGGTTTACTCTTCAGTAACCTCAACGGTTTCAGTGAAACTTGGCAGTTCGTTGAAGGTACTAACGATCCAAACAAGGGCCATGCAAATTCACTTCAGGGTCGGATCGACCTCTCTCCGCCAATAGTCAATCTATTTAGTTGTTTAGTTTCCTTTCCATAGTCAATGTAGAGTTTTAATTCTTAAGAGCTTGTGTGATTTGCAATCATTTAAGAAATAAAAGAGAATTTCGCAAACACACTATATTGATTACTGGAAAAATGTAACAACGATCACCCAAAGATGGGTACAAAAGTCTACAAACTACAAGCAACTGAATCCGATGCGACATACAGTAAAGACTCGCTTAAACAGTCTGATTCCAGAAAAATACTTAGAAGCGACAACAAGGGTACCTAGGGCAGACTCCGCTTAGCGACTTCTACGAAGAAAATGTTCCAAGAGCAAGAGCAGGATGAAAGAGCGAATCAATTCGATGCCTCTACAGACACCCCTCAAATATGGCCTGACTTGGAAGGAAGTTTGTACTTCTTCTACACAATACGAGAAGAAATTACAAGATCTCAGCGAACCAATTTGGTGCTCACCCGGAGCAGGTGACCATGCGTAACACCAAGTCTTATCGTTACTCATCGGCACAAATGTCAGAACATTTGAAGACTCCGGTGTTAGAGATCTCCCTTCAGCCTTTGAAAAACCCAAAGCATATCCGTTGAGTAAGAACATCTGAAGATGTGCGCTCTGTAGAAGATAATGTCTATGACGACAAAACACCATTATATAGACATAGTGGTTCACCAAACAAGCGTTTCAACAATAACTACCAGCATTGGGAAATGAGGAGACGACGGTTCCCAAGGAAATCGCACAGGACCACGTTCATCCAATTAATGATGTTGAACACAACCCCATTAATTGGGGGGAGTAACCAATACTCAACTGTCTCGCGATCTACGTCGTACGCGTATCACCATGCAATCTACGTTGTACACGTAACGTCTTGATTTTGCGACAAGCCCTAGCTCTTCTTCTACGAGCCCATGGGCTCAGCCCACTATTCAAGCGATATTCCACCACATGCCTAACACGACCAGTAGAAACCCTAATCACTTTTGACACACTGATCGCACCTGCATATCACCAGCTAATTTAAGGTATTGTCTTTTCAAAAGGAAACTAATCCGCACGAAGCACTCCCCCTGCGAATGAAGGCTCGCACGCCCGTGACAGGCGGAGCCCCTACCTAACCAAGCAACCTTAGTCAGTTTCAGCTGATGATGACGGCTTATAGTTCA
Organism: Berberis vulgaris; assembly: GCA_963556465.1. Lineage (NCBI taxonomy): Eukaryota > Viridiplantae > Streptophyta > Magnoliopsida > Ranunculales > Berberidaceae > Berberis > Berberis vulgaris. The sequence goes on along the minus strand of OY747133.1, from coordinate 51,761,516 downwards.
TCCCGACGCCTAGTTCGCCCCGCGCGGATGTCAATGGCTTAGGAAATGGGAGTCTAATGAGCGCTCTTACACATGGTGACGACTCGCCAGGGACCGTTGCCCCCTTCGCGGACAATGATCGTCGAACCCGATCAAGCTAGCCTAGCCAGTGACGACTGACAACGATAGCTTCTGGTCAAAGCCCAAAATTGTAGCCCACTGCGCACATGTGTAGATGGTTTGGAAGGTGGAAGCCTAGTCAGTTCCGACTGACGTCAACGGTTCGCCACTGCTCTTCTACGAACCATAGTCGCCGAATTACCAACTTCCATACTTGTAGCTCGCTCCGCACGGGTGTAGATGGTTTGAAAGGTGGGCGCCTAGTCAGTCTCGAATTGATTTCAACGGCTTGCCATGGGACCACTGCTCTTCTACAAATCATGGCCGCCGAAAACTCCCAAATTTGTAGCTTGAACCGCACAGGTGTAGATGATTTAGAATGTGGGGAAGCCTAGTTAGTCCCGAACTGATGCTGAGGGGTTGCCATTGGACCACTGCTCTTCTACAGACCCTGATCGTCGAATCCCATCGTCCCAAACATGTAGCCTGCTCCGTGCGGTGTAGATGGTTTTGAAGGTGGGAGCCTAGTCAGTCCCAAACTGATGTAGACAGCTCACCACAGGATCATCGCTCTCCAACAGACCCTGATCGCCGAATTCTCATATCCCAAACCTGTAATCCGCTCCGCACAGATCTATGGTTCGAAAGGTGGGAGCCCAGCCAACTCTGATTGATGTCAACGATTCGCCACGCGACCACCGTTCCCTTTCAAAACGACGGTCGCCGAAATAAATTACATCTCAAGCAACGTCTTCACACTCACACAGGCTAACATTCTATTATCAGCAATGGCCACCCGAGCCAACTTAAAAATCAACCTGCTGACACATGGATGGTGCTACACGAAATGTCAGCTCGAGTTCACGACACCTGACTCGAGACAAACGCACTAACTCAAATACAACGCATGTGCTCGGCTACCACAGTTCACTCATGCTAGCAACCGCAACCGACAGTCAAGTACACACATTAAGCCTCCAATGGCTTACCTTGAGGATGAGCTACGACCAGGGTAGTGTAGCCCACTGCCCAACCATCCGCAGAACACCCACTATTCGATGTAACCGAGCAATAGTGACTCTGAGGCCTAATAGAAGAATAGGTCAGAATCATTCGCGACATAAACGGTCAAACTCTCAGCAGCAGACAGACCACTCGATTTCTCGCCAACCCAACCAGACATGTGTCAAAGTAAAACGACAAGGCAAAATGGAAAATGCGTGACAGGAAGACCAAACACAATACAGGTACAAGGCGTACTCAAAAAATGTTTTCATTAACAGTTGGAACAAAAAAGTACAAGTATACAAAATCTACATGAAAACTAAGCTTAACAGGGGAATGAGCGGGAGTTGCGCCCATACGCGCCTCACTTTGAGCATCATGATCGAGATCGCTGCGTAAGACACCTTCTTACAATAAGCAAGGTCTCATTCCGGATGCTCTTCCTTCATCAGCACCAACAACTCTAATCTCCCATGCACAACCCAGTGGTCGCCGAAAATAAGTTCTTCCTCGCTCACCTTTGCCTCAATAAGTTCACACTCCAGCAGCTCCAGCTTGCCAGTCAACGCATCAACCTGAGACTACTCTGTAGTCAAGCTACTCTTAACTGCGATGAGTTCATGTTGCTCCAGATGAAGCTGGTTTTCAGCTTTTCGAGCGTTGAATTCCACGTCGGCCTCTAACTGTTGTCTCTAGGAAACCCACTCAGCCTCCTTCATGATGTTTTCCTCAGCAGAAGACCAAAACTCAGTGCGCATATCGGCTGCAGCCTCCTACACAACTTCCAGATCACGGAGGACCAGGTCCAACTCTTGCCTGAATCTGTCCCTCGCGAACACCGCCTCTGCTAAATCAGACTCTTGGGCATCCAGACGAACCCTCTGAGTCTCGATAACAACGATTGATTGTTCCAACCTCATTTCCTCAATTTTCTTCATCAACAGCTCAATTTCCAAAAATGCTCGCTCACCTTTGCCGAAAAGACATGTTCCATGGTGTACACCCTCTCACGAGCTGCCTCAACCTCCGTCCCAACAACATACACTTGGCTCAAATGAGACATCCCCAGCATAAGGTGATTTAAACCCTTATCCATACGCCTTTTTAGTGTATCAACTTCGAGCTTCGGAGTATGGTCCATCAGCCAACTGTAATGCCTGCTTATGTATTTCCTCAAAGCATAGTCAACATCAACCTCCTGGTGTCAGGCCTGGTTGCTCATCTTCACTACGTCTGAAGCAAACAAACTTATCGGCCCATCCGGATGGAGCTCTCCCGAATGCGAAATCACGCCAGCACCACCTTTTGTAGTCGCCACCGCACCAAGGCCCTCGTCCACGGCCTTCCGTTTGCCACCAACAACCAACACTTTATTGCGAGACGACGCAGTGGAATCCAAAAGAGAATTGTCCAGCGAACCCTCCATTACCCTGATATGCGACCTAGAACGAAATGGGGAACAATGCGGACTACAAGAGGAATGGCCCACGCTATTGCAATCACTGTCGGACGACTCACCAGCAAAACGATTGAACTCTGGGACCTCAAGCGAATCCTCATCAAGACCTTCAAGTAAAATGGTTCTGGATTTGTGAGCACGAGTAGAAGCCGCCATAACAGCCAGCATCAACTTCTCGCTCAAAGCTTCGACCCGCTTAGTACTCAGCTTTGACACACCATCAACTCCGACTAATCACATGTAGTCCTTCTCCCAACTAGATACTTTGGCCTCTGCCCTGGCAGACTGGTCAGGTTCACACTCCTCATCTACTAGAACATACCGTTTGGGAGCCAGCTCAGTCCCAACGCGAGACCTTTTTGAGCTCAGAAAGGAGGCGAGCATCTCAGAAAGCCCCTCCGTGTTGGACAGGGCATGAGCCTCAACTTTGGAAGCCTTCCACTTTCTGGAAGGAGCTCCACCTTTAGACTTAACATTTGGCGTTTGGTATAGAGTAGGGCCACATGCCAATTGGCCCACAACCCACTGCGGCTGAAGTTAGGACATATGACTTCCTCCACACTCATCTTCGACATATCGCGAAATGTCTTCATAGTGTCTTGCTCATCCGGGGAAAGAAGAGTAGTAGGGAACCTCCCTACGAAGAAACACATGCGATGATCAACATACAATCAACACAACGAAATCAAAAGGTGAAGCTATACTGACGAAGTGGCTTGAACTCCCGCTCAAGCAGATGACCCTTGAACTTGAAGTATTTCAAATTCGAAGGGGCCAAGAAGCAATATTTCTGCCAGAACTTGAAGTCATCTAGCAACTTCCCGAAGCAGGCCGGCGACGTCATCTTGCAAACGACGTGATCATTCAGCGAAGAGGTCAGCAACTAGATCACCCGCGGAGTCACGCGGATGCCAATATCCTTCACTCTGATCAAAATTAGAAGGATAATTTATACCCATTGGGTACCAACTGGGCATGAGGGATACCAATGAAATCCAAAAAGCCCCAGATCTCGTCGAGAACAGGAAAACGAACTCTAATTTGAAATATCCCACATTGCAAGCAGACGAACCCTTCTAGAGGAAACATCAACCTCTGATCATCATTCAGAATATATAATGGCAAATACTCTGGGACCCCGAACGTCTTTCGAATCTCAGCAAGGCCCGATTTGGAAATTGACCTATCTTCAAATAACTGGAGGCCCTTGGCTAAAGTCTCATCAAGATGGTTTTAGTGAGCCATGAATAAAGTGAACAAGCTTTCAATCAAAAGACGAACAGAACGGAATATCTACAAGCAAGGAAATGGAAGAGTCAATCTCTGCAGAAAGGGAGATCTAAATAGGGATTGGTTTTTCGCCGCTTCTCCATTGAACCGACGCACAATTAATGAAGCTCGCGACTCAAGCAACGATTCAGACTTAATCATCATGAGCGGCGTATCTTTTCAAGAAGTGACTTAGTGAATCGATGCGATGACCCACTAACTCGTGGGGAGTAGCTGATAATACACCAAAACAGTCTCTTTTTTACACCGAACACGTGTCATGATGATATCGAGAAATACAGCCCAAGCGTCAACCCAACACTAATCCGACCCAAGCGGTTCTAAGCCCGCACAATGTAGTCCACTAGACGGACCCAAATCATCACAGCCTACTAAGCCCACACGTCTCACAGTTGTCTTCAATACCTGTAAGCCCTACTAAGACAAATATCTCAAGGATCAGCTTCGGATAGACAAGACAACAACACTTTACGTTCAACTAGGAAGCAAATACCAGAGTATACGTCGCACATGAAAATCTATTTATGGACAACACTCTAATTGAAAATTATTTCCCATGTATCTAGGAGCACAAGTCTAACAGGCATTGTTTTAAAAGGCGATTGAGGCGTACGCCTTGAGGCGCGAGTCGAGGCGGGGCGCACAGAAATCGCCTATGCGCGTACGAGTTGAGGTGTCAATTGAAGGCGAGCGCCTTCATGTTCCGAAGCGTACGCCTCGAAGCATTTTGAGGCGTACGCTTTTGTAATACCTGATAATCTAATCAGCTTCAGATCTCTAAAATGATCCAACGGCTGACAGCCATTATCGTTTCATTTGCAAAAAACCTAATAGATTTCATTTCGATTCCTCGTTTCATTTGCAGACAGAGAAGAGGGGAAGGAAGAAGAGAAGAAGAAGAAGAAGAAGAAGAGAGGAAGAAGAGTATATTGAATCGAACCAGGAAAAAGAACCACCGATCGACCGATCGAACCAGGAACCGCGATCGATTGAAGCCGTTTCTCATCTGCGATTTGCACTTTGGACGGTAAGGTATACTTCCTATTTTAGTTCTTGGCTTCTTGCTTCTTCAATTCTTCTTCTTCAGTATACGAGTGATCTCTCTGGTTGTGAGAATGGTGCCTCATGAGATGCTCCTCTTATGGTAGCAAATGAAACTGAAAGGATGTTACCATACACTTGAGTCCATCCACCAACCTGAAAGCCGATACACCAAGGTAACAATTTTAAGTCACAATAAATTCTGAACTGTTTAGAGTTGCTATCAAACCACAAACCACAAACCTGCATCCCTTCGAACCACACTCTGTAAGGGACAGTTGATTTTCATGTTAAGTTTTGTTCAAAGTTCAAAACTTTTTGTGTATATTTTTGTTATAAAAATGGGTGATTTTGATAAGAAGAACATAGTAAGAAGATGGGGTATTCTTAATTTTGGCTTTAAGTGTTAAATTTTGTGCTAATTTTTCATATTTTTGGTGATTAATGTTTTGAGGGTTTTTGTTTGATTTTGCGGTGAAGATGTTTTGACAGATGGGAAATGGTGCTATGGAGTGTTCTGGGTTTTGGGGAAGCCTACTACTAGATGGAGTTTGTTGAATAAGAGATTGATTGAAGCGTGTCCTTCTTGTTGTTCTGCTTCTGGGATTTACTATTACATAGCTGAGTTTGAGCAACCAAGCCTCCTGATGTTTTCCTCTTGAAGTTCTGCGGGTTCGATCGAAAAGGGCTATTGCATGGTGAGATTGAAACTCTTATAAACTCATGCTTCAATTTAGATAAACTTGTATCTTTCATTAATATACTAAATTTGCATCTCAATGAGGACTATGTTTTCATATGGCATGCTAGGGGCATTTACTGAGTTAGATTACATCTATTAATCAAACGAACTTCCATTTACTGAGTGTACTATGAGTCTATGAATACTACAATCTACAAGTCTACAATCTGCAAAATCAGGTGAAGTCTTAATCCTTGACCTCCACTCCACTTCTTGTTCTTCACTACAATTCTTACGAGTCTTCAAAATTTTCTTTGATTTCTGCATTTATAGAATTACAATAATAAGGTTAGTCTGATAGTCTCAACTCAACAAACAATACATGTAGGCACATAAATACTAAAATACTGAAATACATAAGGTAATAATGGTGGTGTGATTTAATTTCTTTCAATATAATGCTATATTGCTATTTCACTTAATAATTGATTTTGTTTTTCTTTATTTGTTTGAATTTTTTATATAATTTTTTCATTATTTTTTACAAAAAAACGCCTTGCTTCGCCTCGCTACGCCTCGGAAAAAGCTTGACCGCCTCGAGGCTTAAAAACGCTTTTTAAAACATTGCTAACAGGGAAACTTTCCTTCACAGCACAACTTCTAATTAGATAAGGATCTCTACGAAGATCTTCTTCCCTAAACTACGTCATCGATGACCTGGTCGAACCAGGACTCCAGCACTATAAACAAGATATGAGATTGATAAGCTAAAGTAAGCTAAAAATTCTCTGTTTACAACATTACACCTGCCTCAGATCCCTGTCTGACCTTAGCATCAAATTGTCATCGGCCATTACAACAATGGTCTGTGACTCACGTGCGTTACTTGTGCACGTCAGCAGATTAGGAGGTCAAGGTCAAAACAGGGAGCAAAAATCGACTGCATCACAATCTATAACTAATGTTGGAGATTTTAGTCAAAAAGCTTCCTACAAATTGATTGAACTATAATTCTTCAATTGATCTGATCTCAAAATGTCGCCTACCTAGGCTGTCTAGCTACCAACAAATTCAGCATGTAAGGCATAAATCTCATATGTGGTGCAAAACATCGTGAACGTATAGTTCAATAGTTATAAAGTGAAAAGTCTATCCTTGGGGAGATTTGACATAAATCCCATTAACTAATTCTTTTAATTTAATCTACTATTTGTCATGGTTGTTGTTAGCAATCTTACAAAGTTAAAATTCTGATAAATTAATATGAGATTTACTCATCTCCAACAAAATTCATGACCTTTCGTCACAACATCCATGACCCCGCCACTTTGACAAAATGGATCGATGCCTACCTGCATTGTATTGATTGAATGATCGACATTTATTTTTTAAAACTTTTGACTGGTTCAAAATAGACCAACAAACGTTCTGGTGAAGTTCTTCTTAGAAGAAGCAAGCATCATGAATCAATCAATCAAATTTTTTTCTTCAAGTAAATGTGAAACCGTTATTAAAGAAAAAAAAGCCCATGCGAAAGGTCTAACTGTCAAAGGGATACGTGACCTGCCTTTGCCATACCACTTTTTTTATCTCACTTCTCTTCTATATATACAACACTTGGCCTCGCTACTTCTCACACACTACTCTTCTTACTTAATCACTGAGAAGGGCAGACCTCAGCATCCATGGCTCTTCCTTCTTTCTCCATGATCATTGTCATAACAATATGTCTCTTACCCTTCTTCTTTGGCAACTCTTCTGCCCAACTTTCTACTAATTACTACTCCAGCTTTTGTCCTAATGCCCTTAGTACAGTCAAGTCTAATGTTCAATCTGCTATATCGAAAGAACAACGCATGGGTGCTTCTCTCCTTCGCCTTCATTTCCACGACTGCTTTGTCAATGTAACTCTCTTTTGATATTTAACTATGTCTATATACAATATAGGTCTGGGCAGGTCCAGTTAACCGGCCTGATTTGTCAAAACTGAGGACCGGACCGAAATTTTAAAAACTGGATTTCTATGGACCGAGCCCAGACCAGTGAGATCGGTTAACCGAGGCTCCAGGTAACCAAGAATTTGGGTCGGTCCGGGCCAGTTCTCGGGTTTGTGTAGTGGCGAGGAAGTGGGGATAAAGATGATGAGGGAGGACGGGTTCAACTGCTAGAAGACAGCCCCCCCCCCCCCCCCCCCCCTCACACACACACACATCAGAGCAAATCTCGCTCTCTCAAACGAAGACAGACGAAGCAGATCTCGCCGTCTCCCCCCCCCCCCCCCCCCCCCAACACTCCTCTGTTGAATGTGTAACCCTTGAAACTTGAGGGAGATCTCAGTCTCTCGCCCTTCTACTGCTGTGTGTGGTGTGAGTTATTTGAAAAAATGTTGATTTTTTTATGAAAATGGTGGTGAGAAAGGTGGGGTTTGTGATTGATTGCAATTGGTGGTTTGTTTTCCACGTAGTGGTGGCATAGCTTTTGATAGTTATAGGTTTTGATAGCTTTTTATTCAAAATTAAATATTGATAGTTTTTTAAAGGTTTTGATGTTAGACGGGAATAGGCTTTTGATGTTGGAGGGTATAGTTTGGGTTGGGTTTTGATGTTGGAGGGTAAAGTTTGGGTTGGGCTTTGGGAATTGGATATTTAAATTTTTCTTTAAATTTTCGAGTCGGGCCGGGTAACCGATGGTCTTGGAAAGCTGGAACCGAGGACCGGACCGCAATTTTTAGGCCGAGCCTAAAGACCAGACCGACCATTCCGGCCCGGGTCGATCCCCGATTCGGTTCAATTTTTCGGTCTTAATTGCCTAGCCCTAATACACTATGATTTCCTGTAGCTAATATCAAAATTTATCACCCAATCTATGATAGTAAAAAAAAACAAAGCAGAAAAGTTTGCATGCACTATTAGGAAAACATTAATAACCTCATTCTTCTCTCTTCCTCTCTTTTTCCTCTTCTTTAACAAGACAAGCAGAGTTCAGTGAAATTGTTTCGCAATAAATTTCTTTGTTGCTCTAGTAAGTCTTTTTAAGTTATTGCTTTACAATTTATCTTCATCATTGAATTTCAAACCCTAAGCAGCAATTCTAGGGAGCATCTTTTGTTTTTTTTGTTTTTTTTACTATCATACGAGGGAAAAAAGGATCAAAGTTGACTAATATTTTGTTTCGCTTATCTGTCATGATTATGCTTTGTAATTCTTGTCCTTGCATCATGATACCGAAATGTCTTCATCATTTAATGACTTCCTTGAGCTCTTCGTTCTATTATTACTATATATAAATACTAGTCAAGTATAACTTTAGTACCTCTATGCCAATTAAATAATTGATCAAATGGATGCGCATAGATCTAATATAATTCGGCAAACTGAGAGTCCTCACATTGAAGGCTACACTACTATTCACAATAGATCATATTAAATCGAAACTGTTTCATTTTTTTTCCAGTGTAACAATCAATCTCATCTTGCATACTGTAACAGGGATGTGATGGGTCAATACTCCTAGATGACACATCAAGCTTTACTGATAAGAAAAACGCTGCCCCGAATCACAATTCAGCCAGAGGATTCCTCGTAGTTGATGATATTAAGTCTGCCGTGGAGAAGGTGTGCCCAGGAGTGGTGTCCTGTGCTGATATCTTGGCAATTGCTGCTTGAGCCTCGGTCGTAACCATAAGCACTAACTTTTATTCAATGTACAAATACAATTTCCGAGTATTGATAGATTGTTCTGTTGACAGCTCGGAGGACCTAGTTGGAATGTAATACTTGGAAGAAGGGATGCCAGGACTGCAAGCCAAGCTGCTGCAAACAGTAGCATTCCTCCTCCAACTTATAATCTTAAAAGACATGGTTGCAAACAGTAGCATTCCTCCTCCAACTCCTAGCATTTCAAGCTTCCAAGCTCAAGGTCTCTCCACTAAGGACATGGTTGCCTTATCTGGTATGTATACCACAAACTCTCTTTGATCTCCTTTATAATGTACAATCCTTTGATTTTCCTCACACATCGATGGTTGCTTCACTCAATATTGGACAGGTTCTCATACCATTTGACAAGCAAGGTGTACTAACTTCAGAAATCGCATTTAAAACGAAACCAACATCGATGCTTCTTTTGCTAGGACAAGACAAGCCAATTGCCCAAGGAGTTCTGGATCAGGGGACAACAACATAGCACCTCTTGATGTTCAGACCCATAGAGCTTTCAACAACCACTATTACAACAATCTTGTAAACAGTAGAGGACTTCTTCACTCTGATCAGCAATTGTTCAATAGTGGATCTACAAACTCCCAAGTCAGGTCACACAGCAACTACCCTAGCACCTTCAATGCCGATTTTGCAGCCGCCATGATCAAGATGGGAGAGAGAGACATTAAACCACTAACAGGCTCAAATGGTGAGGTTAGGAAGAATTGCAGGAGGACCAACTAAAGAAAATTCTATGTTAGTCTGATAATAATATTAGAGCTTTGGGTATTTTTGTGTCTGACTCCTATATTCATTGTGCTACTTAGCAGCATACGTTGGCATGAGGTGATTGTTTTTTTGCAAGTCAGTTAGAGATGTATATTGGGAATATACATTGTTACGTTCAAAGAATGTTGGTGTGTTTAATTAACTCTCTCCTTGCTTGATTAATTTGCAAGTTTAAACTACCAACTAGTCCAAATTTGTATGCCTCATATTTGGACAAAATCCATCACTTTTCAAGCAAGGAGGACGAAAACAGTAATTCCTTCTGACTGCACCTCATAACCGTAGTAGTTACACTGGACACAGAGAACATGAATAGAAGCAAAAATATCAAGAAAACAGAAGGCTACCAACCAACCCAACTAGACAAGGTGGCCTACAACCCAGTCCTAATACTAAATTACTAATTACATGTTAACATGTTAACCGGCCCTCCCACTCCTTTTCAATAATCTGCAGCTTCCAAATATGCATGAACACAGCGGATGCTATACCCATGCATGTCCACTATTCCCATAAAATAAACCATTAACATAAAATAAAATAAAATAAAATAAAACATTCAGAGTTAAATCAACTCCTTCGACCTCAGCATCTAACTAGCAAACCTCGATAAAGGCATTTGGCCTAAGAGATTGGTCGCCTTCCACCAGCAATCAGTCGACTAACAATTTATCAACCAAGCTTGCTAAGGCAATTATCAAAGTTACTAATAACATTTTTCCCCAAAAACTTCACACCACAACCGCCGCCTCCAGATGTGACCTTCCATCACTTGATTGTTGAAATTGGCTCATTGAGCCAGTGCCTTGACCACTTGACTTGAGGGCATGTTCTCAATCGAGCAAGAGTCTACAACCTTGGTACCTAGAAACCAAAACTTGCCAGAGACAAGCCCAAAGCCCAATTTCACCTCGCTAAGATCCAAAACACTTTTAGCCGGTTCGCCCACATCAAGGTCTCATTCCAAATTTTGACCCACCACAAGATCTGGTTCAGGAGAGAACCAACTTCATGCAGGTGAAGTCATCAAGAGAACCCTCCTCCGTATCACTCTCATCATCAGCTCCCTCAAAACAACCTGCACTGATAACTAATACCTTTCCTATCTGCCATCAGAAACTGAAGTACTCGCAAATACCTTACAAATTTACCCTAAATCCACCCTCAAGGTCCACACCCCCACTTTCGACATTTGGTCCATTGTCAAAAGGAAACTTCCAAAACAATGGATTAACTCCATTATTGTCATCAGATTTCCTCGAGGGACATCCCCATCCAAAATGACTGATTTATCCTCAAATTCAGCTTTAAGCCTCCCCATAGAGCACATATGCTGCCTCCTCAGTAACGTTGGCTCATCCTAAGAACCCTGCCCCACACCGATAATCTAAAGCCTGTTAACAATCAGCCATAAATTGAGATAGTTTCCCACTCTTCCAA